>JBBBDQ010001273.1:490000-900000 GCA_037127315.1 Ascarosepion bandense | reverse complement strand
TACAGAAGTATTCTAAGAATACCAGAGACAGAACATGTGTGCAACAAGGGTCAATCAGTTAAGTGCTATACTTGATACACTCTTAGGCGATCATGTCTCAAAAGAGATATGACTGATTTGGCAGAAGATTTCCTTGCAGTAGGCTTGCATTATTCCCTGCGGTAGACTGGTTACCAACCAAGGTTACAGAACCCAATTTGTCCTGCTGTTTATCTCAAATCTGGAGGAAGAAGCGACGGATTAATAACTTTCCCAAGGATACTTGTGCGTAAGTGAATGCAAGAAGTTCAGTTCGAAATCGGTTCTCGAAATTCTCGTTCTGAGCCAATATCGACTGCATCACAACGTACCTCCAGGATACCTTCCGGAAAATAGTGAATAAACGTTATACTTATAATCAGAATAAAGGCAAAGAACTAAAATAGCCTAAAGGTTTCTTTTAAATTACTGCACATACTGTAGCTGAATGAAGCAGGGAAAAAACCGAGTAAGCTACTTAGCGATGTCAGAAGAGTTTGAGTTTAAGTTCTGTTTAACGGCATATCAACACCTCTGTGGGTTATTGAATGCCCAAAGGTAGGGTTTTAAGATAACTTTTTAATATTCAGTTATAGTGAAAATGTTGATCTAGTCAGATTTTGATTAACTTTTTATTTTTATTTTATTTTATAAACTGAATATTTCTTCCAGTTTTGTATTAAAAAATGTATTGCTGGTAATAATTTTTTCGTTCAAAAATGTATTATGGCAATATTTGTTCCTTCAAAAATGTGTTATGGTAATATTTTTCCTTCAATTGCTTCTTTAAAAATATATATTTCTTCTTCAAAACTGTATTGTTGGCAATATTTTTCCTTCAAAAATATATTGTTGGTAATATTTCTCCTTCAAAAACATATATTTCTCTACAGAAGTCTATGTTTATGTATATATTTCTATAAAAGTGTATCCGACCCCAGTTTGGGGGGGTGGGGGTAACTACTTGCCCATAGATGTAAACCTAACAGGTGCTACCACTCAGGGTCATTATAGACCTGGGAAAAACAGCAATTAAGAGGTGGTTCCATGCTCCTCACAACCTCCCAATCAGAGGCCTTGCTGTCGGATGCAGTTTACTATCATACCCAGGACAAGATGTCAGAAGTGGGATAAAATACGGTGGTAAAGAGTTAAAAGTTACTTGACGCAACAAATGAGAGACTCTTGTGAAGAGGCATGATCAGCCAAGACCTGAATGTACACGGCGCGTAAAAGTCCATTTTTTACCTTCGACTGGCTGATTCCTTAATATTTTTTACTCATTCTAGGTTAATATTTTTAGAGAGACGTAGGTTCGAACCATGCTAAACAGCATATTTCCTTAAAGACTTTCAAACGCACAAGCCGATAGAAGTAATTCACACTGTTTAAAAAGTCAGGGCTTCTACTAAAACATTTGAATCCAACAAAATATAAAATTTAAAGTAATAAAAAATATACATATATATGTGTGAACTCTCTTGTACCAAATAAAACTTCTTCTTCTTCTTCTTCTTCTTCTTCTATGTGTGGTGACCCTTCAGGACGTGCGCGATCATGGCCTTTCACATATTTCTATCCCTTGTAGCTTTTAACACCCTTTCTCTTGTTACCCTATCAAACCCTGCTCTGCCATTCATATACTCAATCCCCTGAAGTATGTCAGGCGTTGCTTTCTTTCTACCCGCCTTTTGTGTATTAGATTCTCCAAGCCCATCTTCTTCATTACATGTCCCAGAAACTTTATCTGTCCTTTCCTGGTGTTGAGTATAAGTTTCCTTTTCACTTGCATCCTCTGCAAATCTTTGTCGTTGCTCACATGTTCTGTCCACGGTAACTAAACGTCTGGAATAGTACGGCTGGTGAGAATTCTTCATAAATCTCTTTGGCTTAATTAAAAGTTCCACCATGAAAATAATTTTGAGCTTAAGAATATTGCAGCGGCAGTTCGTTACGATTGTGCAAGCGATATCACTTGGGAATTTTGCAACAGAATAATGCTTTGCAATAAAAATTCTGAAAGAAATATTACATTTTGATCCATGACTGACTAGTCAGATCATGTCTGACTAGTCAGGAGATCATGTCTCTTTTGGTCCATGAATGACTAGTCAGAAGATTTTCCCGCAGTAGGTTGCCATTTCTTTTTGCAGTAGTCTGGTTGTCGATGGAAATTGTTCATTAAAAAATAAAAAATACTCTTTGCTTAACTAAAAGTTCCACTTTGAAATTTAAGTTTGAGAAGCGTGAAAAAAATAATTGTCCCGGAGTACCAAATTCTTAGCGTACCGGGTGGAAGAGGAACGTATTAAAATTAAATCGGCACTTGTATTTGGACCACAAACCCACTTATTTAGTGTGTGTGTGTGTGTGTGTGTGTGTGTGTGTGTGTGCGCGCGCGTTCTTGCGTGCATGCGCGTGTGAGTGTCCTACATTTAAACGTATACAGTATACATAAATAGATCTGCCGTGTACAAGAGTTTCTGTCAGCGTTGAAAATTGATGTGGCCTTCCTATGCATCTTTTATATGTAAATTAATAAAAGCATGCGTGAGCAGCGTATTACCTGTATCTGTTTAGGAAGGTGTGAGTTTAGAGATATCATTTGCTTTTGCCCCCATATATACACTACGTCACGCGGAGACAAGCTCGCTTTGTCATAACATTAATCAAGTTAGGTCTATAAATGCTACAGCACACGCGCCGAAATCCGACCAAGAAAGAACTGGCTCAAACGCACACACGCGCACAAAATGAAGAGAAATACACAAATTGGTGCCATCCTTACATTCAAATATTCAAACGCACAACCTTACATGTAAGAAACATATTTCCATAATGTCCAGTACGACTTTAGATATAATTGTGCACAACTGCGCGTGCGTGAATATCACTGTTCTCTTCGCTTTATTGTACGCATGCGTTATCAGAGGCTGCGTCGGAGTTTGAAAATGATTTCCTGTTTATGTATTATACATGTGTCTCTTGTGTTTATTGATAGCTTCAACCGGCAGTTAACGTTATTATTCAAGTCTCAAGAGAGATATAGACATATACACGCATTTCCCCTTCCCAGTACTAATTTTGCTGGTGACTACAGAAATAAGCTATACTTACAAGCATCTCGGCGGGGTGGCATTGTGTTGGACGGTTAAATGCTTGTCCAACGAGAAGGTGAGCGGGCCGGGGGAAATGAGGTTACAAATCTGAGGCGGTGGGAAACAAGGGAGGCGAATTAAAGACAATTGAATTCGATAGATGATAATTACGATGATATGTTTGGGGACTTCTCTATTCATGAATACCAAACTGTCCTTCTTATTTCCCCTTTCTATAGTTTGAAACATTTATAGGCGAGCTCGGACAACTATTCTGAGCTAGAATGAAAAGTGTATTGAATATTTACAGACATCAATGCATACTAATATATATTTACAGATCATCAATGCATACTACTACTACTACTACTAATATATATATATATATATATATATATATATATATTATGAGTGTATTATTGATTGAATCTTTTTAGCCAGAAAATAGAGATACACAGTAGTCTAGGGAAGACAAGGAAATTTTGAAACAGAAAAAGGGTAAAAAAGGCGAAGAGCAATATGTAAAACAAAGGAAGGAATACAGATTGTCAGAGAAACTAGGATAAAAACAAAATAAGATAGTGAGAGAAGCAGATATAGATAAAATTATATTAATAGATAGATAGATAGATAGATAGATAGAGAGATAGATAGATATGAATAAAAATGGGATATATATGAACGAAAATTAGATAGAAATAAAAAATTAACAGACTGTGATAGATAAATGTGAACAGACTGAGTTTAGTTGCCTTTAAAAAAGGCGTGACGCATATTTCTTGTCAAAGCATATATCTTCTTTATTAAATACTCACAGGAAAATTCAGTATGACTAAAAAGTAGAGATGTCGACTCAGACGTGTTTCTAAAAATATAACACGACATTGACAATTTTATTGGTCCTGGCTTGGCATCTTGGCTTCAGTCACTTACCGAAACGTAGCTTCCCTGTCTTTTCTCATAAATATTTTAATGGTACTTGTTCTCATGACCTTTCCCCTATTAGAAATTTAAGCGCAGTACTAGTTTGGCTGATAGGTCCCATCATTTTAGATTTAGCATGGCTAGATGTAACTATAAGCCCTATGATTTCAGTTTCTTCTCGTTTCTGGAATTTTCTTCTGGCTTCTTGCTTCACAGTCAACTTTGATCATGAATAGTTTAAATGCAAAGTAAATCATCATCGTATTTTGGCTTTAATTTCAGGTGAAAATAAAGACAAAAATTTCCAACATTTGGATATTTTTTATTATCCTGCTTCTAAGCTTTCGGTTCACATGAGCCATCTTCAGAGAGGTTACAGGGGGGTTAACATGAATATATCCACTAGCAAAAAGGATTTTATCTTGTGTTGACATAAAATATTGCAATGCGACAATAACAGTTATCGAATAGCAGACGCAGTTCGTAAATTTGTAATGCGGTTCTATGACGTCACACCGCGTGAGAGAGCGAAATGTTAACAGAACCATATGTCTAAATGCAATGGTATAACACTTCAATTTGCATTTGTTTAAACAATGAATTAGGTTTCTGTGCATTACAGATTTACAAACTGCGTCTGCTATTCGGTGATTGTTATCGTTGCATAGAATAAGATCACTAATAAAGAATGCAACTGCAGGGACAAAAATAAATGCTCACATCAAGGACTTTGTAATACAAAAGAAATCATTTACAAGGTAAAAGTACATGACTTAAATGGTCAAAATAAAATATATTTGGGATCAGCCAAAGACACCTTTAAGACCAGTTGGTTCAATCACAAGTCTACATTCAAAATTGTAAACTTAAAAAACTGTACAAAATTGGCTAGCCACGTGTGGGAATTGAAATCAAAATATGGAAAAGACCCAGACATAATGTGGAGCATATTGAAAACAACGAAGCCTTACAACGGTGGCAAAATATGTAGATTGTGTCAGGAAGAAAAGTTAGCAATTATGCTATTCCCAAACAAAAATAAACTATTGAATAAAAGAACAGAAATTATGACTAAATGTAACCATACTTAAAAAAAATACCTATTAGTTTCATACAAGCATGGATGAAAACGTTATAATTTCTTGTAATTATAAAAATTGCGCGTTCAAAAATTCCTCGTTACGTGAGCGTTCTTAAAAAAAGGTTAACGGTAAAATCAGTTATTGCAAATCACCTTAAGACGCCACATGGCAGAAACCTAGGTTACGTAATAACTCGTTTACAAATGAAAAATATTCAAAAGCTCTACAATATAATTTTATTGAACACTTTTTAATATAAATGTGCAGTGGTTTAATTTTATTATGATCAAAAACTAAGTAATTAAACAATCAATATATATATATATATATATATATATATATATATATATATATATGCTAAGTAAATGCACAGTATATATCTATATAATTTTATTTCTTAAACGGGTTAAATTTTGAATTAAGTATTTATTGCATACTAAGGTATACTGGAGTTAATATAAAAAGTTAAGTATTGTGTGGGTCATTAATTTTAATAAAATAATTGTTATATACTATTAGACCATAAAGTATAAATGAACAGTATAATTAATTAAATTTTAAACTGAAATATTTACCGTGTTTATATAAAACAGTGAATTCATTACGAAACCACATATATATATATAGTGTGTGTGTGTTTGGGCTGCAATCTCTCTTTCATGCGGGTTTGATTAAAAATGAGTCATGGTATTATGGTTGTCTTTTATGTAATTTTTCATGTCATCTCATGATTTATTTTTCTTTTCAGAACACAAATTATATAAAACTCGTCCAAATATTTTATTTTTCGGTTATTCTTTTAGCCATTAACGAGGATGAATTTTATTTTACATGTAACTGAATAAATGCAATGTTATATATATTTGTAGAGTCATGAGTATGTTGTAAGCACGTTGTTCGCGTGTTCGAAGTTGATATTACTGAGTGCTAAATTTTTATTTTCTATTATTCTATTCAGTCACAGATTGGGTTTGTTAAGTCTCCGTATGTGCTTAATTGAGATCGATTTGAGCTGTGGTCATTGAGAGATGCAACATGAGTCTTCGATTCGATTTCCTAGAAGTATGGCCAATATAATTATTTACGAAATTGCATACATTTTTCATTTAAAATGAATTATTTCTGCAACCTTCTTTCAAAATTTCTTTATCTTTAGGCAATATATAATATATATAATGTATTATAGATATATAATAAGTTATTATAAATGTCCTGTAGATACCGAAATGTCAAAACCTAAGTTGCGGAAATAAATAATTTCTAATTGAAAACTATTCAAAAGATCTACTATGTAAATGTAATGTATTGAGCACTTTTTAATACAATTGGGTACTGGTTTTAGTTTAATTATGACCCAAAACTATTTAATATATATATATATATATATATATATATATATATATATATATATATATATATATATATATGTAAAAACATGTTACGGAAATTAACAAATTTTAACGAAACTTGGTTATCGTCTTGACCACTCGACCATGAATATAAGCATGATAAAAACCTCGTCTGATCAAGAGGCTATTCATGGTCGAGTGATCAAGACGGTACCAGATCAAATGGTATGCTTCCCCTATGTAAGAGGGGTCGCAGGTTCGAATCCTGCTGGATAGCACTCATTTTCGTAATAAAAATTTATCGTAAATAATCAGGCCGGTAGATATAAATATAAAAATATTGTTTATTTAAAAACAGAATATCTACTTAAATACGAGTAGCGGTAAAAATAATGTTCAAAATAATTCATTATATATATATATATATATATATATATATATATATATAATACATTACTGTTTAGAACGTGTACAATTTTGTATCCACTACAAAGTGTACATTTTGTTTCGATATTCACTTGCCATATATTTAAGTTTGTGCACCAGTTTCATTTTAGTGTTTGCAACTCGTAATTAACAATTAGCGCTCCTCCTTTTTAATGATTACCATGCATTCATTTTTCTTGTAGTTTTATATGTTGTCTTTTCTTTCCGCTTTCTCTAACTACTTCCTATAGAATGTCTTGCATTTTCTTTTCTGTGTCCGCCATCAGCCCATAATCATCTGCGCATCTTATATTGTTCATATGTATGCATGTTAAAATTAATCAGAGCTAACAATGCGGAGCAAGACAATTTAAAACTTACCAAAATAATTGGGGACTCTAAACCAGGATATATTTATGGTTCTATCAAAACACACAAACCTAACTTTCCACTTCGCCCTATTATATCCCAAATACCTACTCCTATATACCAACTAAAATGCTTAACCAATTAATTACATTATACATACCTAACAAATACAGCATTAAATCTTCTCTTGAACTTATACAAATATTCAAAACGGAAAAAACTAATAAGGAAACCATAGCATCACTTGATGTTGAAAATCTATTCACTAACGTTCCTGTCAGAGAAACCATTGACATTATTATAAAAAACATATATAATGATAATTCTCTGCCCCCACTGAAAGTTAAACCTAAAATACTAAAAAATGCTTTTAACATGTACCACTGAAGTTGCATTTTATGATCACAGAAATAATATATACGTGCAAAGGGACGGTGTTTCAGTGGGCTCGGTTCTGGGTCCAACCTTCAGCAACTTATAGATAACCAGCCTAGAAAATAATATATTTAGTACCACTAAAAACCCTCCTTCTACGAAGGATATGTAGATGATATTCTTATACTAGTTAAAAATATAGAAGAAATAATAAATCTCCAAAAAACTTTCAAAAGAACTCTGTCTTCAAGTTTACATACGGAATTTACCAAGACAACAAAATCCCTTTCCTTGACATTTTAATAGACACAAACAATAACACATTTAATACCTCCCCATATAAAAAAAACAACCATCAAAAACTCTTGCACTCTCAACTATAAAAGTCAATGCCCAACTACTACAAAATAGCACTTATACACAAACTAATTAACCGAGCACAACTCAGCTCCTCTACAAAAAAGATATTTTACTCTGAACTAAAAAATGTTCAGCAGATTCTTAGTAATAATGATTTCTCAAACCATATTGTAGATCTAAATAAAACGATATTTTAAAAACCTCAATACACCCTAAACAAATCTATTGCAACTAGATGCACGATAACTACAAACAGAAATAATAATAATGTGAAAATAATAAAAAATCTCATTCGTACTAATATGTCTCCCGTTGATCCTAATAAAAAATTAAAATTAATAATATATTATAAAATATTTATTTAATTATTCGTAATAACTTCTCCTCACCAACTGATGTGTTACGTAAAACCAACATTATATATCAATTCAAGTGTCTCTTGGGAAAATGTATCTCCGTTAAAAAACAAATATATATTAACTGGACCTCTTAAATTATATTTGTCTGACCATTCATCCATTTCCAGACATCTACAACAACATTCCTGTCTACAGTTCTATCCAAATGTTTTGCAACTCTATGTAAAAATATAGTTTCAGATATTTTTGAATACCGCAAAAGAATGAAACCATAAATAATCAATAAGTAAGATGTGTTTAATTCGCTTATGCAAATTTTAAGTGATTTGCATGGGCGAGTTCTCGATTCTATGAAATCAGAAGGAATATTTCTTCTGGGGAGAAGAAGAAAGAAGGGCATAGAGGTTGGACCGTATTTTCTTTTTGAACCACATATTCAGAAGACAGAGTGAACTGAAAAGCGAAACGGAGAGAAGAATTTGGACAGTAATTTTTTTAAAAAAACACACATTATTCATTTTGTACATCTAATTGTGATCCAAATGGGAAAAGGTCATTGTTTCGAATCCAAACGATCTGCAAGCGTTGCTTTATATAAAGCCGGTCTTAGCTGTCGTCAGGATCAACGGTCACAAGAATAGTCCAGAAAGTGGAAGAGAACTGGAAAAATCGAAGTTTGGATTAGTAGTGGTTATCCAAAAGTGTCTACAGAGCGAGATGACCGACGACTTTCGCGACTTAGTTTGTCTGATCAACGGGCCAGTAGTCATTAGTTACTGAAGGAATGGTACAGCGGTGGTGTGGAAGCTTCAGATTGCACAATACGGCGGCGTTTGTTGACGAAAGGATTGATGTCAAAAAGGTCTGCAAGAATGTCACTTTTGACACGAAAAAATATAAAAGATCGACTAAATTTATGTCAAATTCATAAAATTTGGACTGTAGAAGACTGGAAAAAGGTGATTTTCTCTGATGAACCAACTTTTAGTTGCTTCGCTAACAATGCATCAATTCGTGTCAGAAGACGAGTTGGTGAAAGATTCCACCATGATTGTGTGGTATCCACAGACAAGCATCCCGACCTCGTTCATATTTGGGGGTGCTTCTCCTTTCATGGCGTCGGAGAATTAGTGATTGTACCCAAAGGTACATCAATGAACAAAGAATGGTATATGAACACTATCAAAAATCGACTACCAAAATCTTTGATAGAACACTACCCTGATCGAGATTCGGTGTTTCAACATGATGGTGTACTTTGCCATGAAGCAAAAGCTGTGACGAAGTGGTTTGAGGAAAATAACTTCAGAGTTCTGCAAAACTAGCATGGTAATAATCCTGATCTCAATCCTATCGAAAATTTATGGTCCATCCTGGAACCAAAGGTGCGTGAAGCTGCTCTAACAAGAATTGAACTTGAAGCTGTCCTACAAAGATGTTGGACTTCTATTAGATCTAACTTTTTAAAATCACTAATTGAGTCTATGTCAAAGCGAATAAAACTTATTCTTAAAAATAGAGGAAGGCACATAAAGTATTGAATTTAATATAAAAAATTTAATATACATCATAATAAATATTTATTTTTACTTTGAAATAATTTAATTTTTTTTAAATGTTAAGCAAAAATAGTTGTGTTTTGTTATCTATAACTCGGATTTTTGTTGATGTTGCCAAACTTTTGGCTAGAGCTGTACATTCACAATATGAAAAAAATGATGATCGATAATACAACTATTCTACACCAAGAAAACAACAAAAGCAAACTACAGATTTTTCGAGGCAATATTCATTAAAACACTTAAGCCGTCAATTAATAGAATCAGCTATGAATACTGTAGTAATGTTCTAAAATGTTTGTAAAAGGAACAGTTTTTCATACTTTAACATGTGCATGTCCATGACATTAAAACATGTAAAAAAATTCCATTTTGGATAATTTGTCAACCGTTATATTTAAGCAGAAAAAATGTACAGTAACATTTAGCAACACAGTTTTCCGGTTACATTTGTTACCATAACTCACACCCCTGAAGATGATCTCGGAAAGAGATTGAAAGTACTTGGGTACCTTGAAAAATGAATAAAAGTAACATTTGTCAACGTTACAGCTCATTTATGACATCATTCGATTGTCAGACGTGAAAGATTATCCTTGAGTATGAATGGATTTTATCAAAAGTAAGCAAACATAATGTTTGCAATTTATTTAATTTGACACGTTTAACAGAAAATTTGCTGCCTCAATACACAAATTTTAATATATATATATATATATAAGAATAAAAAACTCAACACTCGTTTAATTATGTGTTAAATTCTCTTCTGTATATAAAATATTGCTCTAGATAATATCCACTGAACTCTCTATTTTCATCTATTTAATAATTTATATTAATTAGATATTTATGGGGGATTATTCACTCATTTTTTACGGGGTTAGTTTGTCATTTCTTCCTAGACTTTGAAAAACAATAGCTACTCTGGCATCTACGCATCGCTCATTTAGTAATGAATTAGAGCACTCTGGATATTGGGCGTGTATAATGATAATATACACGCTTAAAAGTCTGCCTCCTTTTACTGAGCGCCCATAGCTCAGATTTAGAATCGCCAAATGACGCCAATTCGTTCGAATTTCAATCCTGGGTAAAAAGCAATCGGATGTCTAACCGTACTGATGAGCTGCGATACAGCGAAACAGATACGTCTGCAGATTATATATATATATAAACTTACTTTATCTTTAATGTCAGTGTTCATTTTTATTGCAATCCTCTTATCTCCAATTTCTATATTTGGTTTTTGGGCTAGACGAAGATTAGTTTGGCATTTATTTTCATTAATAGCCATTTACCAGATTACCGCTGGCAAAAATTCGGGTTTGTTAGGCATGGGGAGAAATAAACATCGACCCGATGCGCTTAATCATGATGTTGACAGAAGAGTTCAGAAAAGAGAGACTATGAGCAAGAAAATGCAAAATGCAAAAGCGAGATTAGCATATACATGTTGGGTGGAAAGAATCTCCCAATTGAAAATAACTTGCAACTTCTGTTAACATTTTAGTAAGAATTGATAAAAAATGAAGTATTTCTTTCTAAATGACGACAGAATCACTATTTATCTATCTCTCCCCCCTCTCTCTTTCTTCCTCTGTCTCTTTTCGCACACACTCTTTTCCTGTCTATGACACAATTCTTCATTTCCGGGTGGAGACAAGCCAGACAGATGACCCTGACAATCTCATGCAAAGAGCGTGCCAGTATACTAAAGATGTTCTAGAAACTAACCACTAGCATAAAACAAAAGTCATAGAATGGTTAACTAAAACAAAAAGAAGGAACAAATCTACATTCAACCAATTCAATATTTGTGACTTTTATCTGTTCATCACCGAGAATCTACTAAAAAGTATCCAACTGTGGAATGTACTGCCATTCGTAACCATTACTTATATTATTACACAAAAAAGAACTTTTAAAAACAGTCTGTTTGAATAATCATAAATATGCATTTTAAGTTGGAAATCTTTAAAAACTGTTCCAAAAACGGGCGTATATATATATATATATATATATATATATATATATATATATATATATATATATATTGAGGACTACAATCATATCAATTGCTTTATTATTATATAGAAGCGAAGTCAGTGTAACATTGATCTACACTAGAAGTATCTATATCTTTAGAATTCCCTATAACAGTTGATTTCTCTGTTTTAGGTATTTTTCTTTTCTTTTTTTTTCCTTTTAGTGTATTATTATATTTTTTGTATATATATATATTTCGAAAAAAATGTTATCTATTTTTTAACAATATCGCCTTACTTATACACCCTACCATTATAATATTTCTTTTTTTTTTGTTTTTTTGTTTTTGTTCTTCCCTTTTATTCCAGTGGTAGAATTTATTTTAAATTAAATTAATTTAATCCCAACAATAGTCGGAATATATTATTTTAAACAGAAGACTTTTGTGAAACTTTTGACAAAGCAAAATATTATAACTTGTTATCTATTTTCTTTATTTCTCCTTTCCTCTATTTTCTTTTTCTTTTTCTATTTTATGTATCGGTCCCATTATTTCCACTCTCCTTGACTGGCAGTTGTCACGACATTTTCCTTTCTGGCGTGCAGTTTTTCTTTCTCTTTTTCTCTATTTCTTTGTTTCTACCCCTTTTTCTTTTAACTCTTTCCTCGTTTCCCCCGCTTTTCTTTTTCCCCTCATTTCCCGTTTCCCTTTCCTCACATCTGTTCCTGTGACACGCTTAATTTTGACTTCTTTACACATATGTAGTGTTTAAATGTCCTCTTCCTTGATCGAGCGTGAATCCATTTCGCCATCTCCCTATTTTCCCTCCTTCTTCTTCCCTACCATCCGTAACAATGTCTAGACGCCAACCTTCTAACAATCTACAGTCTCTTCTAACTCCACAATTCACTGTTCTTTCTTATTTCTTTTCTTCTTTCTTCGTATCAAGTGAACTTCCAGTGTATGAATTTCATTTTGAGTGAACTTCCGGTGTATGAATTTTTCTAGAGTTTTCTATAATAAATGTGGTCGCCGACGAAGCGAGTATTCCTCGCGGAAATGATAATACGCCACATATGATTTTCGAAGTTTTTTTAATATATATATATATATATATATATATATATATATATATATATATATATATATATATATTATTTTAAAAAAAACTTTAATCCAAAAGGAAAAGCTAAATCCCAAAGACCCGATCCTAATTAATATTAATATTTTAATATTAAAAAATGATACAGATGGGGGGCTCAATGTAATTAAAATTACAGATCCAAATATAAAATAAAATAAATTTCGAAGTTCAAAACCGTTGAATGATCATTTTAACATAAAATCCCTAAGAGAGATTTTACATCTCTTCGGCAACTATCAATACTCAAAATGAAATTTTAAAAAAAATTAAGATTTTACGTCATGAAAAAACTAGATAGCAATCAATGTCTATTTTTAGATTTTGGACAACATCACTTTTAGATTGAGTTGTAAGTGAAAAATTTAAAAATTTGGCTTTGTCTAGTTTTACAAAGGGGAAGGGGGTAACGGAAGAAATAGAAAGTGGTGTTTGACTGAGATGTGAGCTAAACAAATGGAAAGAGAGGGAAGAAAAAGGAAAAAGTAAAGAAAAAAAGAAAAATTTCATATTCGTAGAAACGCTAGGGACGTGTTAACAAAACTAGCGTTTATAAATGGGTTAAAGTATTAGAAAACAGATTTTTAGAAAAAAAACTTTATTTGGGGGAAAGCTGATAAATGATTTATTTAAATCTAATTAAATTAATCTAATTATTTATTTATTTATTTATTTAATTATAAACCTCGATTTAAATTAAAAATAAAATTAATAAAATTTTTAAAAATATTAAAAAAGAATTTTTTTAAAAATATGTTTTTAAAAATTCTAGGTGCTGGGAAAAAATATATATACATACTCGCAGAAACAATTAGTATAAGTATCCTTACTTCATAAAAGATAGGTATTCATAGGAGAAAGGAAGAGGAAGGTAGAGGGGTTAAAATTTACTATTTACAAATTTAATTAATTAATCAATCAATCAAAAACAATATAATTTATATTTGTCTCTCCTAAAAACTGAATTTAGAATTTAAATTTTAAATGTTCACAAATTTCGCCTTATTGCGGCACTTACTAATGAATTCTTTTCTAAAATTCAGGAGTAGGTGCTGGTTTGGGTACTTTAATATTAGTATTTTTTCTTGCAGACACAGATCGTACCTATCACGAAAATTCCTCGGAATTCGGGCTGAACCTATCAATCTCCAACTAATTACAGGCTCCAGCTCGTCTTCCTTCATTTTCCAGAATCTCCGTGAAAAGGCTGTTTAGTCTTTCTGACCCGAGTTCGAAAAAGAATACCTGTGATTGTGGTTGGGAAAAGATTCATGGCAGTACAAGCTATGTATCGAGGAACACCGAGATCCGCTTGTACACTTGACCACGAAAAACAGATTCTACAGGCTGACAATACAGGTATCAACACACTTCAAGTGACTCTAGTATATCTCATAGTAGCGCATTTTACCGCGTTTCGATGTCAGTTTGTAAAAGTATTTTAGATTGTATCTTGGATTGTACATTTATAAGTGTCTACCGTAATCTTTAAACTTAATAACTCAGAAACGAAGGATTTGTGGACATATGTTTATATTGTCTCCAATGTTTGTAAAAGTATTTTTGATATACCCTCCACCGGCATGCGCGTGGAAACGCGCGCATGTGTGTGAAATATTCAGTTTTTAGAACTTTTTAAAGTTTCCCATTTGTCGCCAATGTGAGTTTGAAACTCTGGTGCGGGTATCGTTAAGAAATGGAATGTTTCAGAATTGACGAATCTGGCTGAATATCATTTATCAGATGGGAACCGCTGTTGCCATCGTTACAAGACTAGATCAGACGTAATAAAAGATCTTAGCAATAATCTTGAAATAGAAGGTCACAGTTCAAAATAAGTGAAACATTTCCCAGTAAGGGAAACTTGTATGAAAAGAAAACGACCACTAATTTCATTTTATTTTACTGTTTTTCATTTTATTTTTATTTTTTCAAAATGGCTTAAATCTAACTGAAATAAAAGTACAAGCGAAACTAATCCGGTCTACAGACGAAACGAAAACAACAGAAATAAAACGTCTTTGGTTCATAAGAGATTTTTCATCGACAATAAGGCCATCAAATTCAATCATTACTTTCAACATCGGCAAAACAATCTTCCTGTTTTTCTCTCGGAGCTAGCAGGCCATCAGAGTTGACTATTTACAGAGAAAGGTTTACTTTTCTTAACCAGTCTTCGTAATGCTTCAGTCAATCTCTCCTTTTCGTTTGGAATTCAGTTATTCTTACTGTTTTAATCCATTCTTTATTTATTCTTCTATTTCATAATTTACTTTTTGGTTTATTATTTCTTTTTTAATCATAATTCATTCTTTATTTATTCTGTTATTCTTGATTTATTTTGTTTTTGGCTTGGTCCTAATCCATTTTTAATCCTAATTTCTGGATGTACTACATCATTCCATCTTTATCCATTATTTATTCTTTTATTCCTTACTTATTCTTTCGTTCCTTCCTATTCAGTTCTGGAGAGCCGAGATAGAGTGTCATTTATCGGCGATGAGACGGAAATTGAAGAACTGAGTTTAAGTTTCAAACGATTCTTTTTCATTCAATTTGCACTAATGCTCTTGGAAAAAGCATGAGTACATCTTCCTTATGATATAGAGAAAATAGCAAACCAGACTGAAAACTTTCTTCTTGGCGTTGTAACCAGTTTAGGAGAACAAAACCTGCCTAAAAAGGGATGGGCTTTGTCCGGTAATCTTGCCTTAAACCCACCAGCTTCTACTGTTACAGTACAAATAGTGCACCTGTCACGCTAATATGGTTGCGGGACTTGTGACGTGATCCAATTCATGATTTATTCTTTCAACTTTTGACTTATATTTTCATTCCAATATAATCTTCTTTCTATTTTTTATTCTTGAGCTATTTTTTGTCCCAATTTTATCCATTTTTATTCATTCTCTTGTTCATTTCACTTGAGTTCAATTTATTATTTCTTTCCGCATTCATCGATTCCATATTTATTCAATCATTCATTTATTTTTGCCTTAAATTATTTATTAATTGTCTTTCTTGATTGCTTCTTTTATTTCGTCATCTTTTATTCATTAATTGTTCTATCGTTTAATTATAATTCTTTCTTTCCTTCCCTTTACATGCCTTCTTTATTATTTTTTTCATTCCTTATAAATTTAAAGAATTATTTAATTCTGACATTTTCTTTTTTCCTTTCTTTCTTCAAATTTAAGCAGTTAAATAATATTCATTATTTCCATCCTTACATTCCATATTCGTCCATATTTTACGGACATTTTCATTCCTTATTTTGTGCATATGTTCCAAGAAATAGGACGAAAAATATTTTACAAAACAGAAACTATGGTTTGGAAACTATATATATATATATATATATATATATATATATATATATATATATTGTAAACGTATACTCTTAAATATAACAAACAATGAATATCTATTATGTTTAATCATGAGTCGTTCCAAACATTGTATTTTGGCTTTAATTTCAGGTGAAAATAACAACAAAAATTGTCCAACATTTAGATATTTTTTATTATTCTGGTTCTAAGATTTCGTTTCATGGGCCATCTTCAAAGAGGTTACAGGGACGTTAACATAAAGGCATCCACCTTCAAAAATGATTTTATCTTGTGTTGACATAAAATATTGCTATGACACGATAACAGTCAACGAATAGCAGACGCAGGTTGTAAATTTTGTAATGCGATCCTATGACGTCACACCGCGTGAGAGACCGAAATGTTAACAAAACCATATGTCTAAATGCAGTGTAATGTGTTATGACCAGATTGAAATGTGAATTTATTATGTGTAGGTTGCTTTGATTTAATGTAGATGGCCTACAATATCTGAAGGTTCTTTTTACTTTGTGTATGAGTGAGTATTATTGAGTTATCGACTAAAATCTGTCAAATATTTTCTACATGGCTATGTTTTTCTAAGAAATATTGTTTAACTGAACTCTGATTAGAAAGGTGACAGGTAAGTCTACGGAAGACCGTAGTTGTAGTAAAACCAATGTATGTAGTAGGTTTATTATTAATACCAGCGATATAATCTCTGAACGGACATGTTAATTGATACACTACATTGGCTTTCTGTAGAGTATTTAGTTGTGTGGTTGTAGGGTTAGTAGAGACTATGAGGTCAATTGTTTTAAATTTTTTATAATGTATGATGAGCCTAATTTGATTATTAATATTTATTGGTTTAATGTTGGATAATTTCTGTTTTATTTTCACCTGAAATTAAAAACAAAATAAGATGTTTACAACGGCTCATGATTAAACATAATAGACATTCATTGTCTGTTACCTTTAACAGTATATGTTCAGAAAAAAATATATATATAGGCGGTACAAACAGTGTAGGATTAGTAAATAATCCAGATAAGGTTGGTAAATAATCCAGAAGAATCCTAGTAATATCGTTAAAATATTAAAACGGATTTTACAGAGAGCTCAATGTAAATTCATATAATTTACAGAACGGATATTTATTTATTTATCTGTAAATTCGGATAAAATGTTTAGGGGAAATAGCCATTTTCAACATGTCTTAAAATGACATGTTGAAAATGGTTATATTCCCTCTAACTTTTATCTGAATTTACAGATGTATATAGCCCAGGCGCTAATCGGTGTTGAACTCAGGGTTCACTTTTATATTTAGTTTCACTCTATCTCTTAGAATGTGCGTTGTGCTACTATGGATATCGGCTCGGGCCGAGAAATCTGATAGCCGAGTTCGAATTCCAGTTGACTTCGTTGCATTCACTTACGCGCAAGTACCCCAAACTAACCCGTATTTTCCCTCTAGTTATGAGTTTAATAGCAGGACAGATTGTGTTCTATAGCTTTTTTTGTCAACCAATCTACCTCAGAAAGTAATGGCAACATACTGTGAGAAAACTTTCTGCCCAGTCAATCATGTCTCTTTCCATACATAATCGCTCAAGCGTGTATCCCATGGAATTTAACTGGCTGAATATCTGTTATACTGGCCACTTTTAGCCATAAAAATATCATACTATATGTGTGTGTTGAATATGACAGACATAGAAAACTTTACCTTTACTTTTTCTCTTTAATTTTTTATGTTTGACATGAGTAAGGGGGTGTAAAAATTGTCCGTAGTATTTATTGTCCCAAGCGCTTTCGGCCACTACCTTAGCTATTTTCTGGTGGTTTGTTGTTAAATATTTTGAATTTCGTTTGAGACGGTAAACACTACGGATGTTTGTTATACTCTCTTTAAAGTATTTTTAAGAATACTAGAAAAGTCAATAAAGAACTACTCAAATTATGTATGTATAGATAGATAGATAGATAGATGGGAACAGAATGATATATATATATATATATATATATATATATATATATATATATATGTATATGTGTGTGTGTGTGTGTGTGTGTGTGTGTGTGTGTGTGTATAGATCTGAACAAAGTAGACATCATAGTACACCTTACATTTTAGGAACCTTCCGACTAACACTTTATAGAAGGCATACGTTGGCAAAATTCAAATTATAATCACGGACACATTAATGTAACGTTTGTGAAGGGAAAGTTGAAACACGATTAAAAACAAATTTTAATAAAAAATAATTCAAATGTAAGGTTGATGTAAACATAAAGTACCACAAGAGTAAAAAACACTCAAAAACCCTCTAACAAGCGTAAGGAGCGAATAAAATCCTTTTTTTTTTTGTCTGGAGAGACTGTGCTGATGGATGTTTAGGTATCACCCTCAAGAACACGAAGATGGTAAGACGAACGAGCGCTGTGCAGAATCTTGAACCCTGTGTCTTCCTAACAGGAGGCACAGTCATGTCTGTCGAGCAAATGTTTTCCAATCGCCGAATCATAGACGGCTTGAGTAGTTCCTATAAAACGGCTCTGACTACCCGAATGCACATTTGCAGGGACTTGTTGCGCAACCCGCGTTTCCAATCTCAGATTGGTACGTTCGATGTATACCGCACCACATCGCATCGTATCTGTATTTGAACTTGTAAACATTTTAACTCTTACGAAAAATAGGACAACCGATTGTTATGGTTTATAAAATGGCGAGTGTTCTAAAAATAGAAAAAGATAGACACACTGACGCCAAGAATTCAAAATTGGGCGGCAAAATAAGGAACCGTTTCTTTTGGTAGGAGTAGGAGTAAGAGTAGGAGCAAGAAGTAGGAGTTAAGGACAGTAGTTTTGTGTAGGAAATTTAAAAAGAGGAAGATGCTAGTCAGTTGACCACTAGCGTCCAGAAGGGATAGGCTCGTTTACTACTAGCATCCCACAGTGAAAAGAATTTAGCAAGTCTGCTCCTGTATCCATACAAAATTTAAATGTTGTAACTTGATGTAAAAACCTAATGTTTTATACCAAAAATAAACATCATTAATTCAAGTTTGTGTTATCTTCTAATTATACCAAAACAAAGCAACACAACAGTGGTGACCCCGACATACGAACAGAAATATACAAAATATATATACACACATATAAAAGGATAAATGGAGCAGACAGGAGAGGAAACGACTCATCAAGTCAATATCAAGGCACCGGAATTCATGGAAACTGCTGCAAATGAATGGTTTACGATATTAGAAGCCCAGTTTCACTTGCGAAGTGTGACAACATCGAAAACAAAGTTTTATACAGTAATATCGTCGTTACCAGCCGAAGAAGTGGGTAAACTACCAAATGCTGCTCTCACATCACAAGACTACGAGGAATTAAAACGCACACTGATAGAAGCTCACGAACAAACAAAACCGGAGCTTCTAGAAAAATTAATGTCGGCTACGACTATTTCAGGACGACCGTCGACATATTTGCACGAAATGCTATCAGTTATCTTCTAATTATACCAAAACAAAGCAACACAACACGATCTTTACTAAAAGAAGGAAACACAGGTCTAGTCTGAAACACAATGAGCAACTTAACAGCATAAAAACACGACACAATATACGCCGAAATTCTGTCAGTTAATAATTGATATTTTCTAAGCCAGAGTAACTTCAAATAAATAGGGCAACTGCTTAGGTCCAAAAAAACCACTGGTTCTTTGAAACGCTTGATCTTTCTAGCAATCACGTTTAAGATCATGAATGGGATAGTAACTACTTTCAAAAATCTTCTGCAAAGTAACAAGTTTTTTATCCAACAATTCAACGGAAAAAATTATTAGAGTTCGATGAAATAGGGTCTCAATCAAACCAATTTTACGGGACTTGAACAAATGAGCTCCAACTCGTATACATACCAGTAAATGTGTGTTTATGAAAAACACTTGTAACGAAAACCCCATCCCTACATTGCACAAGAACATCCAAAGTGGGGAGAGCCCTATCCGTCTCAACCCCTATCGTAAACTTCAAAGAAGTATGGAAAGAATTAAATAGCGCCAGGAAATTATTAGCATCACTGGCACAATCAAAAATTGAGAAAGTATCGTCAACATATCTCATATAAACGCAAGGTTTATGAACTTTCTCAAATAGCATTTACTCCAAACAGTCAACAAAAGTTCTGGCCAAAATAGGACCCGAAGGGCTTCTCATAGCAATGCCGTCAGTCTGGGCGTACTTCATCCCATTGAAGCTAAACTACACTCCCTCTGTAGCTAAACTCATACATTCTAATAACAAACCTTCAGGAATATTGGCTCGGCTCAAGTTACCTCTATGATGCATATGCCAATAGTCTCACGTAAAGTAATATTCGTATACAAACTAACAATATCGTGAGACACCATAAGTTTATCACTGGATCCAATCTTTAAACTTCTAACGAAGCTCAAGAACTGAAAGAAGTCTGAAATATTATTACTTGACAATACGTCCGAAACTGGTTGAAGCAACTCAGCCAACCATTTAGCCAATTCATGTTTCACGGAACCCACCATAGATAAAATGGGTCTAAGTGTGACTCCATCATTTTGCACTTTGGAAATCTCATGCATTCGAGGACGTAGCAAACCCACAGGTCTAATCCTGTTGTAGACGTCCTTTGAAATAAGTTTACCCTTATAAACAGAGAGTAACCATCTCTGTATTCTGGCTTCAATCCTGTCAGTATTATCACACGTATCAGCAAGACCGATTACCCTAAACTTCGCAGAATCACGTAAAATATTATTCGTTTTATCTAAGTAACCCTGCTTGTTGACGACAACACCAGAACCTTTATCAAGTCTATCTGAGTCAATTTCAGTTGAATTCGTTGCATTAATTTACGTGCAAATACTCTTGGAAAATGCATTACTCTATCTCTTTTCCTCCACCTATGGGTTAAATAGCAGACCAGAATCTTCTGCCCAGTCAGTTATGTCTTTTAAGACATGCTCGCTCAAACGTGAATCACGTATGGCACTTAACTGATTGAATATTCCTATGAGTTTTTCCTTCTCCAAGCCTTTTTTCTCAATTGTCATTATTCTAGATGCCAGCATATAAACATATATCAAGCTGTTTTATTCATATGAGTTTTTGAAATTACACTCTACCTTATAAATTATACTGTCTATTGAGCATGAAATAATGACTTCAGATTCGATCTGCATTATTTTTTATTGATTTGCATTGATTTTTATTTGAATTCTTTTTATTGATTTGCCTTATTTTGTTTTTTGTTTTTTTTTTATCAATTTACGTTATTCTTTTAATGTTGATTTTAGGTTCAATAGGTATTCAACACTTGAAGGAATCTCAGAATGTGATTTTTCTATTTGTTAAATAGTCTGTACATTTGTGTACTTTTGCAATACTTCTTGGGAATTAAAGAAATGGATGGGGGAAAAGCTGGAATCAAATTATGGAAGATGAAAGAACAAACTAAGTTAGATAGATAGATAGATAGATAGATAGATAGATAGATAGATAGATAGATTTGAATATAATTATAGATAGACGGATAGGACTGAAATATGACAGATATATAAAGAGAAAATGAGAGAGGTGGGTAGTACTTAAGAATTGCGTAGATGAATTGACGTAGAGGGAAAAAACGAAGGACAGACAAACAGATAGATGCACACATGCAGATCTGCTAGTGACAATGTCACCCGAAGTACCTTGAAGGGTAATCTCGCTAAAGCCGATTTGCGACAGTGGTGAATGATTGCGGGGAAACATGTGTCAACAAGGGGAACGTTAGGCCGGCCGCCACTGGTGATGCGGGCAGACATAGTCGACATGAGCATTTCGAACCGTTTGACAAGAAAAGCTGGTCACATGTATTTTTCTTTGGCTGTGATGGGAATGAAAGCAAAAATGCCGAAGCCCCCAGGACGGTCAGCGAATGAAATTGCTGGGGAAGAAAAGGAATTATTGACACGTGACAAACTGCTGATGTCATCAAAATGAAATCTGGAGAGCTTCCTATGACAGGAGGATTAATTCTTTGATTTTTGGTGCTCAACAGGCCTATGCATATATATATATATATATATATATATATATATATATAAGTGTGTGTGTGTGTGTGTGTGTGTGTGTGTGTGTGTGTGTGTGCAAAGACAGAGAGAGAAAAAAAGAACTGACTGCTATATATATTCCGGCGACATGACAGATTTTTCGGAATGTACATACTGCTGTTATCGTTCAACGCATGCGCAGATAATGATCAGTGATAATCAGCCCTTCGAGTCAGTCTGCTAATAAGCATCCTGCTATCTACACGTGTTCAGTAATAACGTTAGGTTTTGTGATGTATTGCAACGGCTATGCGACCTTCAAGATGACTAATTCTATCCAAGTTCCGGACTATATACAGGGGGTGGACAAAATAATGGAAACACCTAGGACTAATTGCAGAATTTGGAAAATTTAATTAAACTCTCAAAGGCTTTCTACGAGTCGACTCCACACAGAATTCAAGGTGTAATTCCTGCCAAAGGCAAATCTGACCCATACTGAAAAAAATTGCTTGAACTTGGAAGGTTTTTCTATTATTTTATCCACCCCCGTATATATTAATATGAAAATTTCTTTTCTTCATTTATTCATAGACACTGATAATAAGTTTCCTATCTCCACATATAAAAAAAAAACAGCTAGAAAATGTAGTCAAAGACTGCAAATCTTTGCTAAAGCAATACCAGCATCATCACTGCAATTATTAAAATGAAAAAGAATAACTGAAATGAATTTGACTGCTTTCAAGAGTGAAACTGCAAAAAATGAACTCGACCGCTCTCAAAATGCACACTTAAAATAAAACCGCGGAGGTAATTCAGTTTTTGCATTTGAAAGTCAAACATTAAACGTTAATTATAAAACCGAAAAAACCCAGAAACTTTATCTCGTACCGGATCAAATCGAAAATCTAATGAGTTTGTTTTAAGGGCAATCATTCCTGAAAGTTGCACTCGAATCCATGCAGCGGTTCTTGAGATATTTTGAGATACAACGGACAAAGAAACAAACAAACGCAACCAAATACAACTTTGGACTTTTTTTATATAACACATCACTCAATATATCCTGGGCTTAGCTAATAAAACAACAACTTTTAAACAAAATTCGACTTTACTCATCAACATTGTCTCCTTCTTGGGTGTTACACTGATTCCAACGCTTCTCTAACAATTCAAAGCCTTTTTTGTAAAACGATTTGCTTTTGGCCTCAAAATACACCTCAGTTTCCGATATCACTTCTTCATTGCAGCCAAATCTTTTTCTCTGGAGCATTCTTTTAAGGTATGCAAATAAGCCAGCAGCCACTGGTAGGTCATATCTGGAGAATAGGGTGGAAGCGGAAACAATTCGAAGTGCAATTCATGTAGTTTTGCTATCGTTGCGGTCGACTTGTGACACGGGGCGTTGTCTTGATGAAAGAGCAATTTTTCTTCATTTGTGACCGTTTTTTGGCGATTTCTTCCTTCAAACGCACCAATAATGCTATATAATATATGCTATTGATAGCCCTTCCCTTCTGAAGGTAATCGATGAACCAAATACCTTGCGCATCCCAAAATACAAAAATCAAAAACTTACCTGCTGCTGTCCACTCAGCTGACTACCGATTTGACTCCGGAGTGAAGTGGTGGATCTGTTTCATCCATTGTCACATATTAATGCAAAAACTCTTTCTTGTTGCGTTGAAACAGTTGCAAACAACGCTCTGAATCGTCGATGAGTTGTAGTTTTTGATCGACTGTGAGTAAATGCAGCACCTACTTTGAACACGGCTTTCTGATTGACAAATGATCATACCAAATAGTGAATACACTGCCTTCTGATATATTCAACTCCTTTGCTATCTCACGCAAATTCAAATTACGATCGGCCAAAATAAATTTGTGCATTTTTTGGTGTTTTCCCTGGACAACTTCTGATTTGGGGCGACCTGAGTGTTCAGCATCATTTGTTATTGTACGACTGTGTTTAAAGTCAGTATACCACTTCTTAACCGTTGTTTTCGGCGGAGCAGAGTCCGAATAACACTTATCAAGCTATTGCTTTGCTTGAATAGTATTTTTCCAATAAAAAAGCAATGTTTTATCAACACACGAAATTCTGATTTTTCCTTTGTTTTGAAAATTTGCAAAAGTTGCTTCACTTAAATAACTGTAATTTGTAAACTAATAATCTGATTGGGCTCAAATTTTGTCACGTGCTATTTGAAGGTTTGTACTTCATAAAAATTTTTTTTAAATATTTATTAGTGACGCCATCTATATGTCATGTGTGTGTGTGTGTGTGTGTGTGTGTGGTCATTCGTAGACAGCCCTGTTTCGTGGTATCAGATTTCATCAGTACGGTGATACATCCGATTGCTTCTAGGCACGATTGAAACCCGATGAATTACATCAGTCGGGGCTTCTACCTCTGACCAATGGGCGCTCCCTAGAGGAAGGTGGACTTTAGCGTAAATGCTACTATTTTTTAAAAGTTTACCATTTCTCCATAGTGCTCAATCGGCGTGCGTGAAAAACATATGAAACATAAATTCAATTTACGTAATTTTAAGAATATCTATTTCAACAGGTTCTTAAAAATCTGTTGATCTGTTAACTAAACTCCAAATAAAATTAATTGAATTTATATGTAGAATAAGCATTTGCTCTGTAAATATAAATTTACAGAAAGCTCTCTATTGGATCAGTTTTAATATTTAACCTAATATTACGAGGATCTATTCGGATTATTTAGGATATCTTTCCCACTGATTCATTACTGATATATATATATATATATATATATATATATATATATATATTAACGTATGTTTTGCGCACGATTGAGTTTCATAAATTTCAACAATATATATATCCCACCTGTATTTGGTACTTTGAGCTACTTTTTCTTTGCTGATGGCCATGCATTTGTTTTTCTTGCAGTTTATTTGGAGTCCCTTCTTGTCACTCTCTTCAGCTATCTTCTGCAGAAGGTTCTGCAGTTTCCTTTTCGTGTCTGCAATCAACACTGTGTTGTCTGTGTATCTTATGTTGTTCAGATCGTGGCCTTCGATGACAAATCCTGGCATAACATCTAGGGTCCTCAAAATATTCTCAATGTACAAGTTAAATAGATCCGGTTAAAATACACATCCCTGTCTTACGCCCTTTCTATCTTTGTATATCTGTTGAATTAGTTACCTGTCCTTATGCAGCCAATTTGCCGCCAGTAGAGATTCCGAATTACCCTAATGTCTTTCCTAAATATGTCGAGGCTGCTGAGCATCTCGATCAGTTCTTTGTGGCTTATTTTGTCGAACGCTTTCGCATAATCAATAAAGCACAGGTATAAGTCCTTCTTCATTTGTATTGCACTTTCAGAGAGCATCCTAATAATAAATATGGCGTTCCTTGCCCCAGAGTCTTTGACGAACCCGCACTGTTCTTGTCCTATCTCTGACCCGATTCTGCTTCTTGCATCTATTCATTCATTAAGCTGATAGTACGGTGTAATTCGCACTCGTTTGCACCTTGCTTTTTAGGCACTGCTATGAAAATCAGCTTGCATAGATCGTCTGGTATTATTCTACTATTATAAATTTCATTTATTATTTCCGTAATTTTCTCTATGCCGAATTCTTCCAGGGCTATCATCAGCTCTATTACAATGCCATAAATTTGTCTGGACCAGCTGCTTTGTTTCTATTCAGTTTGGCCATTGCAGCTTCCACTTCGGACTTTAATATTTCCGGTCCGTCCTCATCTTTGTGTATTATCGGTTGCTCTCTCTTGTCGTGGAAAAGATCTTCTATATATTCTTCCCGTCGCTTGAGTATTTCCTTTGTCTCCGGTATTATCGTTCCATCCTTGATTTTTATACATCCCGTTGAGGAGTAGGTTTTTTGTCCTGTCAGTTTTCTTATCTCTTTATGCATATCTGCTTTATTAGTCCTGCTCAGTCACTCTACCTCTGCGAATTTGTCTTTGAGCCATTCCTCTTTTGACTGTCTGCAATTGTTCCTTATTTCCTTGTGCAGTTTCCTGTATTCCCTTCCATATCTTGGGATAATTTTCCGTCTCCTTTGCATCATGTCAACAATCTCTTCAGTCATCCACTAGTTTTTTCTTCTGCGTCTGAATTGGGGCAACGTTGTTTGCTGATCTCACCATCGCTTTCTTTAGTGAGTCCCATTTTGAAGTCCTTGTCCAAATTTTTCTTCGTATTTTTTTCACGCTGTTAATGTATCTTTTTCTGCAGTTTGAGGTCATTCACGAGCGTGTTGTATTTCAGTCTCGGTGCTGTGCTAGGCTTTTTCATTCTCCGAAGTTTTACCCATCATTTACAGATAACAGTAAGCGCCTGAGTAGGTTTTGCATTGCACAATTGCATTTCTGAACCACCTGATTTTGGTTATGTAGTCTATTTGGATAGGATTCACTAAAAGAAGCGATGGTGACCTCAGCGAACAACATAGCCCCAAAGGAAATCAGACGCAGAAGTAAAAACGAGTGGATGACCGAAGAGATCTTCCACATGATGCAAAGGAGACAAAAAGTCCAAGGAAGGAACAATTATATTAGAGAAAGAGGAAATACTCCAGCGATGGGAAGAATATATAAAGGATCTCTTTTGCGACAAGAGAAAACCGAAAATACACAAGGAGATGGATGGACCGGAAATACTAAAATCCGAAGTGGAAGCTGGAATGGCCAAAATGAACAGAAACAAAGCACCTGGTCCAGACGGCATAGTGATAGAGCTGCTGACAGCCTTAGAAGAATATGGTATAGAAAAGATTACCGACATAATAAACGAAATTTATAGCAGTGGAATAATACCAGACGACCTATACAAGTCGATATTTATAGCACTGCCGAAGAAACCTGGTGCAAACGAGTGCGAACTACACAGAAGTATCAGCTTAATGAGTCACATTACAAAACTGATTGTCAGAATCCTGATGAATAGAGCGAGAAGCAGAATCTAGCCAGAGATAAAGCAGGAACAGTGCGGGTTCGTCAAAGACACTGGAACAACTAACGCCATATTCATGATTAGGATGCTCTCTGAAAGGGCATTACAAATGAAGAAAGACTTGTACCTATGCTTCATTGACTACGCAAAAGCGTTCGACAAAATACGGTACAAAGAATTGATGGAGATGCTAGGCAGCCTCGACATTTTCGGGAAAGACATAAGAATAATCAAGAATCTCTACTAGCAGCAAACGGCCTGCATACGGACAGGTAACGATCTCAGTAGATACACAAAGATAGAAAAAGGCGTAATCACCGGATTTGTTCAACCTACACAGCGAGAATATTTTGAGGACCCTAGATGACACGACAGGATTTGTTATTGGAAGCCACAACCTGAACATAAGGTATGCGGACGATACAGTGCTGATTGCGGACATGGAAAGGAAACTACAAGACCTCATACAGAAAGTAGCAGTGGAGAGTGACAAAATGGGACTACAAATAAACTTTAAGAAAACTAAGTGCATGGTCATCAACAAAAACAAAAGATACAACCCAAAATGCCAAATACAGGTGGGGGATACCAGAATCAAGCAAGTACAAAAACTTAAGTACCTAGGAAGTGTTCTAACAGAAGATGGAAAGTGCGACACGGAGATCCGAAGGCGAATTGACATGGCATAGAACGCGTTCCAGAAGATGAGCAAAATACTAACACACAGGAAAATCTCAATAGAAACGAAGAAAAGAGTGCTAGACTGCTACGTGATGTCAGTTCTTCAATACGGCAGTGAATGCTGGACAATAAAATCGAAAATGAGGACAAAACTGGAAGCGGCCGAAATGTGGTTCTACAGAAGGATGCTACGGATATCGTGGACAAGCAACGATGAGGTGTTGGAAAGAATGGCAACAAAAAGGAAATTGATGCTGAGCATCAGGAAGAGACAACTGAAGTTCCTGGGACACGCAATGAGGAAGGAGAGCCTGGAGATTCTGATACTGACTGGCCAGATAGAAGGGAGGAGAGACAGAGGAAGGCAGCGGATAACATATTTGCAGGGTCTGATCAGGTGGATGACGGAACGGGGGTTGCCAGGAGCAACAGGAGCAAACATACTAAGAGCCACAAGGGATAGGGAGACGTGGAGAACCATGATCACGTACATCCTGAAGGGACAGGGCACATAGAAGAAGAAGAAGTCTATTTGGTTCTTCGTCTCACCTCCTGGGTTTCTCCATGTCCATAGACGTCGTGAGTGTTCTTGAAACCAGGTGTTAGGTTTTACCTGGTCATTTACTGTGCACCATTGGACCCAATAATGACTTTCCACAAAAAATATATGAAGCACAACGGCGTGAAGGGGTAATTCGAAAGGAAGCAACTCCTCACCCGGAAAGGATTGGCATGAGCAACAGGTGTCACCTGACCGTAATCCGGCGACTGTTAGCACCAACGGCGTAAAAAGGATATTTTATTCCAAAATTAGTCCCTCGCCCGGGAATGAACGACATGTGCAACAGATGTCTCTGGACCGTTACCTTGCGAATGTGCGCAACAAAGAAAGAATTACCTTTGGGACATGGAATGTTAGGACACTCAACAGCTGTGGACAACTAGAAAATGTCAAACAGGAAATGGATAGACTGAAGATCAATATCCTGTGCATATGCGAAACCAGATGGCCCAACAATGGAGACCTCAGCAGCGACGACCACAGGACAGTTTACGCAGGAGTCAAAGGCAACGAAAAAGGAGTTGGATTAATTCTGGACAGAGAAGTGAGAAAATATGTTGCTTGGATACTGCCAGCTTTCAGAGAAAGTCCTCTTGATTAAACTGAGAGGCAAACCCTTCAACATATCTATCATAGTAGCTTATGCACCAACAGCGCAAAGCACTGAGGAAGAGATAGAAACATTCTACTCCATGCTTGACAATGCCAAGGCTCAGTGCAATTCAAGAAATCAGAATAATTAAGTGCGACTTGAATGCCAAAGTAAGCAAAGAGAGGGAAGGAGACACGACCGTAACTTTGGATTAAGAGTCTGCAATGAACGAGGATCGTTGTAAATACGTTTTTTTAAGTTTTACAATGAATTATACTGAACAAATTTCTTTAAAATAAGGCTATTTTCTTATGTTCTCATTTATTTATTACCAGATTACATTCTGATGAGTGAATTTATACGTTCCTAGCGTAAATAGGTCATGACTATGAGCATTTAGTGAGCGACCACCTGTCGTATGCGACCAGTTTTTGATGGCAGTAGGGGTGTAGGGGTGGTCGCATACGACAGATTCCACACTATATATATATATTCTTTATTTGTAAATGAGTTATTACGTGACCTAGGTTTCTATTAGGGATTTTTTTTTAAATTAGAAATTATAACGTTTTCATCCATTTTTGTATTAAACTAATAGGTATTTGATGGTCTGGTTACACTCAGTCATAATTTTTGTTCTATCATTCAGTAATTAATTTTCATTGGGAATAACATAATAGCTAACTTTTACCTGCCACAGTCTACATATTTTGTCACCGTTGTAAGGCTTGGCTGTTTTCACTATACTCCACGTTATGTTTGGGTTTCTCCATATTTTAGTTTCAATTTCCACACGTCGCTAGCCAATTTTGTACAATTTTTTAAGTTTTCTATTTTAAATGTAAACTTGTGATTGAACCATCTGGTCTTAAAAGTGACTTTGGTTGATAGCAAATATGTCTTGTTTTCACCATTTAAGTCATGTACTGTTGCTTTATAAATGACTTATATATATATATATATATAGAGAGAGAGAGAGAGAGAGAGAGACAGACAGACAGACAGACAGACAGATAGACAGACAGACAAACAGAAATTTTGATATCCACGGGTTATACCGTGATGATGGGTTAATCATAGTCGATAATAGTAACCCGCCAAAATGTGACAATATACGCAAAAACTCCATTGGTTTTGATTTAGATGTTGAAAGCAATTTAAAAGTTGTGAATCATTTAGACATTACGCTAAATCTTTGGAATGGATCAATATCCCCGTACATTACCAAAATCTGCAATATGTAAGCACTAAATCTAATCACCCCGCACACATTATGCGGGGTATTGCTAAAAGTATTTCTTATAGACTATCAAACAATTCGTCCAGTAAAGATATCTTCAATAATCATAAGAAAGTGTACCAAGATGCACTCATTAAAAGTCATAGAGATAAACTATTATATATGGAGACTAAGAGAAGCAAACGAAGGGATAGGGGTAGGAACATCTTATGGTATAACCTCCGTTCAAACTAGCAGTAAAAACCAAAATCGGAAAAATATTTTTCAATTTATTAGAGCAGAATTTTGGTAAAGGATAAAATATTTAACAGAAATAACGTAAAACTTAGTTATTGCTGTATTCGCAATTTGAAGAAAATTATTAGTGGATTAAATAAGAAAAAAGTTAAGGATAATACGCATACTGGCATAAGTAGTTGTAATTGTAGGATTAAAAATAATTGTCCATTGCAGGGTAAATGCCAGCAAGATTGTTGGTGCTACCCAAGATATTTTCAAAAAAATATTACAATCATACTAATAGCTTTAAAAATGAAAAGTATAAACATAGCACTACCCTATCCACTTATGTGTGGTCCATTAAACAAAAGCTTAATATAGACCCTATTTTGAAATGGGAAGTATTAATGAGATGTGCTAAGTATAAAGCCGGCCAGAAATTTTGTAGGTTGTGTGTAGAGGAAAAGCTTGCGATAGCTTCGTATAAACACGCCAATAATTTATTAAATTCTAAAACGGAAATATTAAATAAATGTAGGCATAGAAAGCCTTGGTTTTTGAATTAAATTTCTTTATGGTAAGTTGTACCGTTTACGGTTTTCGTTTTTTGTTCTTGTTTTTGCAATCACTAATCTATTTTTAAAAAAATTATATATATGAAATTTGTTCTCTAAATTAAGTTCTTTCCTATTTGTGTTTGGTGTCTTCTTTCTTGGTCACGTGGGTTGATTGAATTTCCTTTACACACGTCTTTTGTTTCTTTCCTTGTTAGCCAGCTTTCCCTGACGATCCGTTTAGGTGAAATCTAGGTAGGTTGTCTGGCTCTCAATATTCTTTATATATATATATATATATATATATAAACTTTGGATAATTTTTCCTATGTCTTAATGCAATATTCTCAGTAGTAGGTACATCAATATATATGTTGCCGTCATTTTAAACGGTCTATATATATATATATATATATGATGGCTCTTGCTTGCCATAAAAAATGACGCAATATATATATATATATATATATATATATATATATATATATATAAATATATATATTGTCATCCGCAAACAGATCTGTTTCGCCGTATCACAGCTCATCAGTACAGTTAGACTCCGATTATATATATATATATTGCGTCATTTTTTAAGGCAAGGGCCCATTCCTTTATGAATAAAGTAAATCAACACAAAGTTATAAAAATGTTTTCCGATCTACCTGAACAATAAGGAAATTATTTAAATATATAGAAAAAGGTAAGCACCATCGATAATCACTTAAAATACAAAGATTCATCTATTCAACTGAGGTTCATAATCTTCTCTATTATAATAAACACCGTTGTGTATAAATATACAACATTCTTTATATATATATATATATATATATATATATATATAATATACATGTATATATTCCTTCTGTAACGCTCATAGAGAGATAGAGACTATAGCGAGATAGCGCCGGCTCAGTTCATTAGAGATACAATAGCATTGGCTCAGTTCATTCTTTTTATTACCAGTTATAAACGTTCTTACAGCCTGTTTGCTCTTTAACAGGTCCATGTTATATTTAATTATGTCGTCGATTATTAAGAAAAAAAAATATATCCTTTGAATGATAATAAAGGCCGTTGTGTATTTATTTACACACACACACACACACACACACACACACACACACACACACACATATATATATATATATATATATATATATATATGCTGTCACGCTCAGAGGGTTTGGATTATTATTTTTTCTTATGTCTTAATGTACGATACTCGGTACATTAATTTATATGTTGCCATCATTTAAAATTGCATATCAGTATAAATATTTTGCCGTCATTTTTGACGGCAAGGACCCACTCGTACCAGAAACAGGTAGAAACCTACATGAACAATCATTAGCAGAAACTTTAACCACAGTAGTCGGTAAAATAATTTCTTTACATCAGAAAAGAAAAACCAAGATCTTATTCATCTTCTACTTTGTGTGCTGTGTTCCTTCTTGGGCGTAGACGATCATGGCTCTCCACTAGATCCTGCCTTTTGTAACTCTTAATAAATTTTGTCTTTTTGTTTTCTCTCTTAAATCTTGTTCTACCAGCCATTTACTCATCCTCGCTAAGTAAGTAATATCTTGTTTTCTTCTCTCCGTCTTGACTTCAATCTGTCTTGTATGTATCAGACGTTTCAATCCTAGCTTTCTCATTTAACTGGAAATTTAATTTCAGTTTTGTTTCCATTTTCTTTAAAACTTTTACATTTTTATTGCTTCAAATGTCTTTATCATCTTTTAATGAAAAAATATAAGAGAGAAATGCAAATCTACTTTAGATAAAGAAAGAAAAACGGTTTGTGTGAATGCTGCCATGAATGTTTAAATCTTCTCTAGACGCGCTTAACAAAATCAAAAAGGAAAATGCGTCCCACCCTACACATAAGTTTATTAAAACGTGTCAATTAATTTCTAATTGGTGATTTTTCAGCTTCGACAAGTAAAATTTGACTTACTAATGAGCATCCCCAGTCAGGAACCTTTTAGCCTGTCTTCGTTTAGAGTTTCTAGAAATGGGTTCTTTCCGAAATATTCTTCAAGAAATAAATAGCGTTGATATCCAAAGTGACGTCTTTTTCAACATCATATTATGCGTTGGCCACACATGCAACACGTTCATCCTTTCGTTGATTTGTCACGTGTAGAGATCTGGTGCCATTCGTGCATAGTCGGCATTTCACGGGTAACCGAAGTATTATAACCCTGGGCAGATTTTTATGGATGACGCCAGAATGTGGTATAATCTCATTGCGGGGAAAGACTCAAATTTCCAGAAGTTATTGCAATCCCGTGTGTGTAAGGTATCTGTGGTGGAATTTATCCAGTTCCTTAATGTAGCGTCCATAAGTTGTTTAAGACTCACTGTCATACAAAAGGCAGGGAAGAACCTTCGAATGGTAGACGCCAAATTTCGCCTTCAGTGTAGGCCTTTATCGTACCACACACTCTCTTTCCCAAACGACCAAATGAAAAACTGGGTTTAACGATGTGATTGGCTGAGACACAACTCCCAAGGAATGAGAAATACTCATCATTGTTCAGCCTTTGGCAATCTATAACTATATATGGCCCCTTTTTGTAGGTATCATGAAGTTGTCAGAAATCAGTTTTTTTGATACTGATAATGAGCCCATACTTTTCAATGGAAAAATTCTACCAGAAATGTCTTTAAAAACTATGGGTATAAAATTGCAGATCATGGTTGCAAACTCATGTTTCCATGATTGCTACGGTCTGACAAGTATTGAGGCAATGCTCATGAAGAGACTGGGCTGACATGATGTGCGAATGACAAAAACCCAGATGCCCACATCCTTTTTTTCCGGAGATCAAGGTGCACAAGGCAGGGACATGCCTCTCTTGCGCTATAAGTGCACTCTGAAAGAAAGACTAAATGCCTGAAAGATGCCCGTCAGCACAATGTAATCATCAGCATCAAAAAGGAAACAGGAGCGTAGTTCAATTCAATGGTGTGAACCAATTTGAAAGGAAAGGTGGGTAAAGGCTGGAAGATAATAGAACAACGTAGAAACATGATGCTTCCTCAAACTTTCAAGTAGCATGCCCCATCTGTGGAAAATCTCTGCTTCAAATTTTATCCTTAGAGCTCACAGTGGAACATAATTGTACTATATATATATATAATTACTTTCCTATTGGAGGCCTTATTTTCTTCAGTAGTACTTCTCCATTTAGACAGATTCTAATAAATTGCAATGCTTACAAAAAAAGATAGCAAATTAAGCACTCACTACACATAACATTTGTAGCAATAATATATATTCATATAACGTAGCACACTTGTTATACTATTCAGGTAAATTCCGATAGAGACGAACTCAAAAGAACTCCATGTTAAATTCATATATATATATATATATATGCGCGCGTGTGTGTGTGTGTGTGTGTGTGTGTGTGTGTGTGTGTGTGTGTGTTATTTCAATTGTTACTTTTAGTAGGCGCCCATATTGAATAGACACTCCGTTTTATTTAAACAATGTTTATTTTGTCTATTGACCTGTGCACTCGAGAAGACTTCATGAAAGAAATATAGAATAGAATATTCTAACTAGCGTATGTATACATATATATATATGTGTGTGTGTGTGTGTGTGTGTGTGTGTGTGTGTGTGTGTGTTAGGCGCATATCCTAATAAATTTTGAATTTCGGATTTTCTAACAGCAGTTCGTTGACTGGTTGAAGTGAAGTAATTTGCCCGGAGCTTAAGTGAATGTGCTTCTCTGAAAAAATGGCTATTTTGCATTGATTGGGACTCCTGAAGAGCCATGAACAGAGAGCCGTTACAGTTAGAGTGTTAGAAAGAAGGAAAATAAATAATTAAATGGAAACAATGACGAGGGGATGAAAAGTATAGGGGATCGAATTGAATTTGAAGAAAACAAAGAAGGAAATTAGACAAAAGAAAAAGTAGAAAAAACAAGGATAAAAACGTAAATGTATGAGAAAAATAAAAAAGTGAAAATTCTTTCGAAAAAAATGAAGAAATTCTACTCCATGTCCAGGTTAAGATATAGAAGACTTCATAGAAGAAAGAAAGAAATAGACACATTGGGAAAGAAAGAAAGAAAGAAAGAAAGAAAGAAAGAAAGAAAGAAAGAAATAGACACATTGGGAAAGAAAGAAAGAAAGAAAGAAAGAAAGAAAGAAAGAAAGAAAGAAAGAAATATATACAGTGGGAAAATAGTAGAAAGAAAGAAAGAAAGAAAGAATGAAAGAAGAATATATCACCGTATGGAGATAGTAATAAGAAAGTAGAGAGAAAGGAAGAAGACAGAAAAGGAAGGAATGAAAGAAGGAAAAAGAAAGAAGCATATATACTGCAATAATGAAATAGAAAAAAGCAAGTAGTAAAGAAAGAAAGAAGAAAAACAGTCCACTAGAAAAAACGAAGGAAGGAAGGAAGGAAGGAAGGAAGGAAGGATAATACATACTGCAGGAATGAGATAGAAATAAGAAATTAGATGAGAAAGAAAAAAAGACACTCCACTAGATAAAAAGGAAAGAATAATAGAAAAAGAAAGAAAAAACATATATACTGCAGTAACGAAATAAAAAATAAGTAGTGAAAAAACAAAGAAAACAGTTCACTAGAAAAAGGAAGGAAAGAAAGAATAAAGAAAGACTCATATATACAGTAAAACATAGAAATAAGAAAGTAGAAAAGAAAAACGAAAGAAAGAAAGAAAGAAAGAAAGAAAGAAACATAGAATTTTAGTAAAGAAGAAAGAAAGTAAATAGAAAAACGAAAGAAAGAAACAAATAAACAAACATAGAATTTTAGTAAAGAAGAAAGAAAGTAAATAGATCGTGAGCAGCAAAGAATCATAAGACAGTGATCAACTAATAAACCGGAAACGAAGGTAAAGTACCAAGGACAAAAAATAAGACAAAATAATATGTGAAAGCACTTTTGAGATGGAAAGAATTCTTCCTTCAGAAAGTAAGAAAAAAATAAGAAAATCTGAGAATAAACGTCCAAGAAAAGTTGAAAATGTAAAAAGAAAAATAGGCAAGAAATGAAAGCAAATTACGGCACCGTCATTCTCATTGGTCGAGCGAAGATGTCAGAAAATGATAGAAAGCGCCCAAAATGGCGCCGCTACATCCGTGGAGCGCGCGGGAAAGCGGAAATCGGATGAGATAAGGATAATCCCGCCAAATGCAATGTTGCCGGGCGCCATCGGAAGTGAGATTTCTTTTGCTTCTTCTCTGCCAACTGTTTGCCCCCACTTTTTTTTCCTCTACACATTTGTCTGTTTGTCTCCCATCCTCTTTCTTCATCCGTTTCTTTTCGAGCTTCCGTAACTAGATGACCCTGGCACGGGAGATCCGTATGTCACATCCGGGTCATCAAATCAAACGCAGAAAAGCATGGAGGAAAAATAGATAGATTTAGTTGGCTCTCCCTGTAGCAAGAAAGAAACAACCACTAGAACACTGAAATAACCAAGACAACGCTGAATTAAGAGTGTGCTCGGGCATTTCGTGTAGGTGGATCTATGTCACGCTTGTCAATGACAAAAGGCAGCGTTGAAAACAATAGAAAGGACAGACAATGTCCTTTTTCGCTGCAAACCTCTACATATCTTGGCCAAGGCTTTTCTTCGTCTCAGATACACACGTTCAAACTCTCTTGTATACATATACAGGATACAATGGATAAATTGTCGTCTAAATTAAGCACAAGTAGAAATAAAACTGACGTCTCATTTTAACAAATATATTTACCAAAATTATACAAAAAAAATTTCTTGATTTACTAAGGAATAGATTTATTCACTTAAAAAGTCATTGGGTTCAAACACGGCTTCCAGGCGACTTCGAAATCTCCTGCATCTCTTTTTGACGGTCTACTTTTTTAAGTTAGTAAATGCTGACGTAATGCTTACTTTCAGTTAGTCTTTGGTGTTGCAACTGTGCCTCACACATAATAATCATGGGGTGAAGACTGGAGACTTAGGTGACCAAAGGTAGGAGGTGATGTCGTTGTAGAAATTACTTGATAGCAATGACTGTGTTCTACTGATTTTGTGGCATGATGGAGAGTCCTGTTGCAAGATATCCTGTCTTCCAGTAGGCACCCTCTTGACTCAGGACCTCAATATCTCTTCACGGCAACTGATATAGGCCTCTGTGTTGAGTATGATGCTCTCACCAACCAATTTGAATGTTCTTTTCTTATGAGAATGATTAGAGTAAGTTTTCGAGTTGCTGTTACTTCGTAAGCACCATTAGACTCACCCAATTCTTTCTAATTCCAAATGACACTACTATACTGTGAAGTCGACAAAATCCAAAAGAAACAACGCGAAATTCAAAATATAAAATGGTGGCAGTTTACCTAACGGAGCTTGTACAAGGTTATTCAAAAAGAAAGAGCAAATGTCTAAAATTTAATAAAAACAAATGCTAAGAGACAGAAATATATGCAACACATTTAGTCAGTTTTATATTTGCTGCACCAGAGATGGGACTCTACAAAAGAATGCTAAGAATACCAGGGACAGAACATGTGTGCAACAAGAATCAATCAGTTAAGTGCCATGAGTGATGCACGATTAGGCAATCATACCTCGAAAGAGACATGCCTGACTGGACAAATTTCCCTGCAGTAGGCTGCCATTACTTCCTGCGATAGACTGGTTACCAACTATGACTATAAAACCCAATTTGTCCTGTTATTTAACCCATAGATGGATGGAGAAGAGATGGATTAATACCTTTCCCAAAGGTATTAGCACGGAAGCAAATGCAACAAATTACTAGATAAGACAATGTTCAAAGTTTTTAATATAAATTAAAACTTTTTTCAATATTTTTAACAGCTTCATTTTCAGATTTTCTATAAATTTAAACAGTTGTAATTTTGGAAAAGAGAATATTGTTCATCGTCTGTGGCCTCCCAGGTCACCAGTTCTTACCCCATGTAATTTTATTCTGAGGGTGTATATAAAATAAAGCGTTTCTTTCACCTGTGCTTGCTTCTCTTGAAGATTTGGGATATCAAATTGATGAAGCTTTCACAGTTTCAAAAATTTGATATCTCAAGTCAATATCCACAGATCAATTGATTCGCTTGTGGCAAGAAGTGGAATACCGTTTCTATGTTTGTGACGTAACACAATGGCTCATGTCGAGCGCATACAAATTGAACAACGTTAAAATAATAAACATAGAACATTTTTTAGCATGGGACAGGCTAGCCCCCCAGAGAGTAAAATTCTACGCCTCCTTGGCCTTACACTTTCGGCGGACCTCAAATGGAATGACTATATCGAATCCATTGCCAAATCTGCCGCTATGAAAGTCGGCTCTCCGTGCAGGGCTCGGAAGTTTTTCCCACCTGAATCTATCCTGTACATATACAAATCTACCATCCGCCCATGTATTGAATACTGCTGCCATATCTGGTCGGGTGCCCCTGCTGCTCTCCTTGGGCTTCTTGACAAAATACAAAGGAGGATCTGTAACGTGGTTGATACTGACTTGGCAGACCGGCTGCAACCACTCCCTCACTGACGTGATGTGGCTTCCCTGTGCCTCTTCTTTTCATGGCTTCTGCTCCGATGAACTTAGATCACTGGTGCCGCCTAAGCACGAATTTACACGAGATACTAGATTAGCAACTAGGTCCCACCCTTTTACAGTTAAACAAATAAGATGTAGCCGTAAATTCTACTCCAACAGCTTCTTTTCTCGCGCTTCCCGCCTGTGGAACTCTATTCCACAAGTCTACTTTCCCGACAGCTACAATCTCCAGGTGTTTAAATGTAGGGTCAATAGACACCTCCTATCACTCTAACTCCCAATTATTCTCAGAACACTCTCATCTACCCAATCCTCATTCTCGGTATCCTTACCCGCCTATCACCCACCCTCTGTCATTTCCTATATTTAATCATTCTTTCTCCACACTATGTAGCCCTCTGCGCAGTAGTGGCAGTGACATGCCTTGCTCAGGGTGAAACGCTTATTTAAAAAAAATCCAGTAATATGTTTAATGTAATTCTGTCTCTTAGCATTTGTTTTCATTAAATTTTCGAAACCTGTTTTTTCTTCTTTATTATTTCATTGACTTTGTTTAGTGACATATCAATACTTCTATAGGTTATATAATGCCAACATCTAAATATTTTGAACACAATTTTATGGCTTAAATGAAATATATTTTGAAAGCAACTGTATGCCTTCAACTACAGCAATCATTTTGTCAACTACAGACAATCATTTTACTTTAAAAATATACTGTTGGTCATTTTGCTATAAATATGTATTGTTGGTCATTTTTTTATATATAAAAATGTATTGCTGGTATTTTTAGTATAAAAATCTATTTTTATACTTTCATAGAAATTTGCTTTGGTATGGGATTCACAAACAACTGCTAAAATCCCGAGTCAAAATAAACCTGGGAACAAAAGTATTTAAAAGGGGCTTTCCTCGCACCTGCTAACCTCTAATTGAAAGAATTCTGAACAGAAACATTAATCATTAGGTCAAAGAGAAAAGAGTAATCAGGATAGCGATTGACATAGCGTTTAAATGTTTGCAGATTAAAGTTGGATGGAAAACATTGAGACAGAAGGGAGTTCCAGAAGTGATAAGCGCGAGAAAAAAGAAACTGACAACACAGACTTTACGGCTACATATGGCCAGCTTAACTGTAAATTGATGAGATATGGACGCCGATCGAGAAACGTCTAGATGTTATAGAGTGGAGCTCATCTGAACAATTATCATGAAAGTATTTATAGAAAAGACACAGAGAGGCAACATTACAGTATGGGGAAAGTGACTGAAGCCAAGCCACCAGAACAGGACGAACAATATTGCTGATTCTTCTTTGGATTTTATCAAGAAGCTCAATGTAAATAGCAATAGCACCGGACTATATGTGGCGGTAATATTCTAAACATGAACTTATATATATATATATATATATATATATATATATATATATATATATATATAACTTTCGTGAACAATAAATGAGGGTCATCAAAGGGTCTGTTCGTTTTATACTTATGGATGCTTGCTTTGTCTAGTTGTCAGGAAAATCTGGTCAGCGGAAGACATTTCATTTGTGATTTCTTGAGCGCGTTACTAGCCCAGGCTTTCTGAGGGCGACAAAGCCACACCGACAGTTGGAATTTCTTAAAGCAGGTATTTGAGCATAGGCTTCCAAAAAAGGTGTTGCATGAACAATTACTAAACTCTAAACGTTAAATTAGACGTCCACTCTAACGCTACAAAGTAAACTTGAAACGTCTCATCTTTGATCTAAAACCTTGGAAGTACAAGCATCAATTCCTGGGTTTGACATGTAAACTGCTGCCGGTGGTGCGGCTATAAATTCACTATTTAGAGTCTTCTGAGGATTTTGAGACAATGTTGAGTTACCCCATAAATGCTGTTACTCCCAGCCCACTTTGGTTCAGAGTGACAGTACCTGTCAGGGTCTCATCTATGAGTCAAACTGTTTGCATATATATATATATATATATATATATATATATATATATATATATATATATAAAGGTAAACTCAACACATCATTTAGATTGATTATAAATTATGATTCATTTCTATGAACTAAATTAACTCATTTCATCAGACCACACTATATTCGTTACATTCGGTATAAATATTTTCCCGGAATACACATTTCTTTATAATAAAACGGAAAACAAGTAACATGTGTGTTTTTCATCAATAAAGCCTCCATTACTTTTAGTCTTTTATTTGCATGTGGATGATACAATGATATTTGTGTTGTCAACCTGTATATTTCGGGTAGGATTTGTTAGGTCACCGTGTGTGCTTAAATGAGATCGAATCTCCGTTTAGAGAGATGCAGCGTGAGTCTTCTTGTCAGTTTTGAAGTTGTATGGCCAATAAAATTATTTACGAAATAAGGATCAAGAACACAGTTCTTCAAAGGAAATGTGAATTCATAAATAATATTTGTTTGTTTTAGTTTGGATTTGGCGTGGGAAATGTTATTTTTGACGATAAGGTTAGTCGTTTTAAATGTTGTATAATACATGATTATGTTTTTGTTTGTTTAAGTCGACGCGAATTGCGTATTTTCGAATGAAGTTTAGAAGTGAATATTTGTTCTGCTTATAATTGCTATGAAGCTGGATTTTGTAGAAGATATTTATGTTATTATTATCATCGGTGTGCTTGCTATTGTTATTGCTCAAGTTTGAAAGAAAAGGCCTAATGTAGTAGTCAAACAAATAATTTAGAAATTCATTGATCATTCGTTCTAGAATTATTTTGCTTATTATTTCGCGTTCACCTTCAGTAGATTTGACACGTTGTGTTTGATTTGAAGCTTTCTCTTTGGTCTTGTAGTGTGATGAATTCATTTGATTTGGCGATACATTTTATTTTTCGATCGGCTAAGTTTATAGATCGGGCAATTTTTTTTAGCTTCTGCATTCATATAGTATTCTGTATTTTTGAGGTTTTCTGTATGAATATGCTTAAATAAAATCTCGGCCTGAAGAGATGGATATATTCATCCGTCAAAATAATATATAGTTTATAACCACTTTAGATGATGTGTTGAGTTTTCTTTCATATATATATATATATATATATATATATATATATATATATATATATATGTGTGTGTGTAATGAAATATATATATATATATATGTGTAATGAAAGCTTTAAAACTAATCCATGGTCCTGGAGCTCAGACTCTTTGGACGTTGGCACGAAAGACTAAAAAGCAATAGTTGTTTCCAGTTAAAGCAAAACCGTAGACTGAAAGAAAAATGAATGGATGTAAGTCAAATTTTGATTTCCTGGTATCGATATCAAATAAGTTTTTTTGTCGTAAACTGAATTTTGAAGGCGAAATAAGTCCTCTGTGTAAAATGTATCGTAGTTGAGACTAAGAACTACAATTATACATACTTAGAGCCAAACTCGTAGCAAAAACTAAAATAAAAAGGATGAAAAGATACAGACATACAAGCAGATAAATAGACACACACACAAACATTATATATATATATATATATATATATATATATATATATATATATTATCGATTTTCTGCACTACTGTAAGAACTACAACCTTGAAACTTCTGAATATCGTTTTTTATGTCTTTGTCTATGAGTGTATCAAATTTCAATAAAATCGGACCACTCCTTTTATAACCCGATTTTTTCGATTATCGATTTTCGATATTTATCTGGGGTACCTCGACACAAAACCTAGCTAAGAACACTCGCAAACGTTTATAGTACAACTGTGTTAGGAAAGTGTTGCATTGAGCGGAAAAGGCCGGAATCTAATGGAGCACAGTCAGGACTGTAGGATGGATGTGGCAAAACCTCAACGCCGTCCAGCTCTTCGAACTTGTCTTCCTGGCAATGTGTGGCTTGGCATTGTCCTGCTGCATCAAAGCGATCATTCAGAACCAACTCAAAATGCACGATTCCTTCAAAGTTCCACCAAACGCACAACATGACTTTCTTGCCGAATCGATCTTGTTTTTGGAATCGACGGTGTCTCTTGCTCTTTCTGAATCCATCGCTTGTCTCGACTGTGCTGAACCAGATAGACCCATTTCTCGTCGAATGTCACAATGCGCTTCCAAAAACGCTCGTCCAATGAATTTCTGAGCAATTGACGACAAATTTCAACTCGTCTGTTGGCTTGTACTTTGGTGAGTTCGTGCGGATCTTGGCGCGGCTTTTTGTGAAAAAAACAAGTTGCTTCAAATGTCGGTGAATTATTGATTTGCCAACACCAAGCTCATCAGCCAATTCTCGAGTGCTCAATGAAGGCGCAATGTCCAAACCGGTTTGCAAGTCTCCATCATCCAACTTTAACGGACGTCCCGAACGAGGCTTATCTTCAATCGAAGAATCGCCAAAATCGAAACGCTTGTACCACTTTGAGATCGCCGCATATGCAATTGTTCCTTCATCTTCGGCAACACATATCTCTTCTGCAAGTTTTTTCTGGTTGAAAGACCTCGCTTCCAGCAGTAACGAATCAAAACTTGCAGCTCAATTTTATCAATTGCTATCTGGACTACAAACAATATAAAAACAAAATTGCATAAAAATTCAATTTTTCGCAAGTGCTTACAAAATTTTGGGACAACCGAATATTATATATATATTGTTAAATTGTAATGATGCTCAGTGTCAAAAATGCTGTTTTTGGTAGAAAGACGTTTTAGGCAAGCCGGTTTTTGTCAAAGTTCTCGATATCGTGAAGAGATAAAGCGTTATTAGAATTAATGTGGAGAAGTTCGTTACTTAGCTGAGCAGGGATATTTCAGTCATGCCGACTTCGAAGTTCCATGAAGGGATTATTGTGATACCTTCACTCTTCAGAGATTTTGTTTTTCCAGCTGAAAAACAGAAACAGCGTTTGACACAAAACCTTGAAGAGTGAAGCCATCACAATAATGCCTTCACGAATAAATAAATATATATATATATACAGAGAGAGAGAGAAAGAGAGAGAGAGAGAGTCTATTCATATCTACGTATCTTTGTGAGTATTTGTTTTTCAATATCTTATTATATATATGTATCTATATATATCCATTGATCTATATATATATATATATATATATATATATATATATATATATATATATATATTAAACTGTAGCTACACTAGCATCTACACATCGCTAATTCAGTAATGAATTAGAGCACTCTGGCTATTGGCGTATGATACATGATATGCTAAAAGTCTGCCTCCTTCTATCGAGCGCCCGTAGCTCAGAGATAGACTGACGCCAATTCGGTGGGGTTTCAATCCTGGGTTAAAAGCTAATCGGATGTCTAACCGTACTGATGAGCTCTGATACAGCGAAACAGATCTGTCTATGGATGACTATATATATATATATATATATATCTTTCTCGGTTCGTATCTCTCTACCTGCTTTGTCTTACTTCATGGTATCAGTCTTTATTCCATCTATCTATCTCAGTCTGTTCATCTATATCACAGTCAATATATATCTGTCTCTTCTCTCACTTTCTCTCTAAGTCTCTCTCTCTCTCTCTCTCTCTCTCTATATATATATATATATATATATATATATATATATGTATGTATGTATGTATGTATATATGTTCTCAACTTGGACAGTACTCAATATCTTTATGCAATCATCAGAGTGAATGACTGCATCGGCTTATTTGTCTAATAAATCCTACCCATGGTATCACTCGTTGCAGAAACAGTTTTGTGTAAGTAGATAACTCCAAAGAAACATTCGTGTCAATGAATGTATTAATGCGTAAAAGTTATGCGATTCTGACCATGAATGCATGCTTCAATACGTTTGAGTGTTTCGTTCTCAAATGGCACAGAAGAAATATGTATCGTGCCGCTTATAAAAGGCGGCTGAGTTTATTCTATTTCTTCTTACAGCCATTTATCTTACTGGTTTTTCTTCTGGCATTTCTTTCTCTCTTATTCCTTTTATTCCCGTCGTTGACGTTTCTCTTGCTCTTTCAGGTGTGCACACGTGTTCGGGTGAGTTTCGGTAATTTACAACCTCTGGTGGATTTGGTCGAAATACCTTTTCAGAATTGTTGGTTAGATTGATTTCTTTATTTTATTATCCCCCCTCTCTCTCTCTCTCTCTTTCTCTCTTTCTCTCTCTCTCTCTCTCTCTATATATATATATATATATATTTCACCTTTCTGTTTCTTTCTGCTATGTCAGTACACCCCCACTTCTATTTCTTCTCTTTCGTGCTTTGACAATCTTTCGCTTTTTCTTTTTCTTCTTCTTCTTCTTCTTCTTCTTCTTCTTCTTATTATTATTATTATTATTATTATTATTATTATTATTTTCTTCTAGTGCTTTTTCGGATAATACTCATTTTCTTCTTCCCTTCTTCTTGTGCGTTTTCTAGCAATACACGCTTTCTTCTTCTTCTTCTTCTTCTTCTTCTTCTTTTTCTTCTTCTTCTTCTTCTTCTTCTTCTTCTCGTACCTTTTCTGGCACTATTCACTCTTTTCTTCTCATTCTTCTTCCTCTTCTTCTTTTTCCTCTTCTTCTTTTTCTTCTTCTTGTGCATTTTCTGATACTACTCACTTTCTTCTTTCCTTTCTACTTCTTTCTCTTCTTCCTCTTTTTATAGTGCTTTTTCTGGCGCTACTCACTTCCTTCTTCTTCTTCTTCTTCTTCTTCTTCTTTTTCTTTATCTTCTTCTCGTGCTTTTCTGACATTACTCACTTTCTTCTTCCCCTTCTTTTTCTTCTTCCTTCTCTTCTTCTTCTGCTTCTTCTTTTAGTGCGATTTCTATCACTTCTAAATTTCTTCTTACTTTTGATTTTCTTCTTCTTTTCGTGCTTTTTCTGACATTTCTCATTTTCTTCTTCTTCTTCGTTACAGTCATTTTCTCTTTTCTTTCATCTCTATGTTTTGAATGCCTCATTCCTGTCTTCTTTTGTATTTCTCATTCTCTTAATCTAATTTGTTCTTCGCCGAGCCGAGTTCATATTATTCTCTGGGTGCATTCACTTACGCAAAATTACCCTTAGAAAATTATGAGTCCATCCCCTCCAACTATGGGTTAAATATATGGACTTTTATTTTACCTGGAGAAATCGGGGTTTTCCCCCAAAATATAATAAATACAATATTTACTCGATAGAACAAAAGAATGAATCATATTTATAATCAAGAAAATGTTTCAGCATTAATAAAAGAAATTAAACAACCTTTAAATAATGTTTGACAACTCATTAGCGTTCTTAATTTATTTTTTTAAATTTTGTCCTCCTCTACGTTTCTTTCATCTTTGTCACTTCTTCCTTTTTATATTTACTTCTTATTTGTTCACTCTTTTTTACTTATTTGTCTGTCAGTACTTTTTCCTTCAGTCAACCATTTTCTTTCTTCAAATTTTTGTTTACTCCTTCTATCTTCCTTCGCGTCATTTAAACCACACGAAAAAAAAAAAAAAAAAAAAAAAAAAAAAAAAAAAACAGCAAAGATATACTCTGCATTTTCTTCGTGTTTTCCCGTCCCTTCTTTGTGTCTTTCTCTTTCAGAACGTTCTCGTTCTTTTATCGAATTCTTCATTTTCTCGCTTTCTTTTTTCTCATCCATCTTCTCATTATTATTTTTCTTCTTAGTCTCCTTTGTTCATCTTCTTCCTACACTGATCCCTTTCTTCTTCTTCATTCTTTCTCCTTTTCTCCTCCTCCTCCTTCTTTTCCTTCTTCTTCTTCTTCTTCTTCTTTTTCTGTAGATTCTTCTATTGATTCTTTCTTCTTCACTTTCTCACCTTGTTCTTTCTTAATCTTCTTCTTACCATGTTTCTTCTTAAATCTGGGAAGCTAACCATCAATTGAAGTTACACCACTACTAACTATGGGTATATCATACCCGATTTTGAAAATATCCAAAAAATATTAAATATAAATCTTTATTTGAAATATTTTACATGCAGGCACTTCAAAATGTGTACTTTGAGTAAACATTAATAGGAACTGAAAAACATATTATTTAGGTAAGAAAATTAGGTACTGAAAATTTAATTAAATTGTAATTAAAATGGTGTCATTTGCGCTGGGTACTATATACCCATGTTTAGTGTTCTCGGATTAATGCTCTTTGCTATCACCACCCAATTTTACGGAAAGATAACGCTGAAACACCGGTTCCCGTACGAACATCAAACAACGTTGATCCTGGTCAGTACCTAGATGTGTAAACGCTTGGGTAGTATCAGGTGCGGTAAGCGGGTGGTGAAATGGACAATAGCTCGGAATAGTTAATCACTGAGCCGAGTTTTAATTCCCATTGGGTTTGTTATATTTACTTACAAGCACATAACATTGTGAAACGTAAGAATCCACATTTTCTTCCTCAACTATAGGTTAATTAGTAAGATTAGTATCATTAAATCATTATTGTTTCCAAAAATGGTTACAATCTAAAATAATTTCTGGCTTAAAATAATGATGATAAGATGAACCAATAAATCTTTCTTTTTTATAAGACTGATAAATTTTCTTCATCTTTTTTCTTCCTCTTCACTTTTTCTTCGTTCTTCTTCATTTTCTGCTTCTCCTTCCTCAAGTACCTTTTTTGGCACATCCTATTCTTTACTTTTTATTCTTCTCATACTTTTTCTGACATTTTCTTCTTCTTCTTCAGCATTTAATGACACTTGCTTCTTATTCTACTTATTTTTCTTCTGATGAATTTTCTCATACTTCATACTTTTTTGTTATCGTAATTTTTATTACACTTCCTACTTTTTTTATTCTCATGCCTTTTCTGACAGTTCCTACCTTCTTCTTCTTCTTCTTCCTCTTCTCCTACTCAGTCATTTCCTTACACTTCCTACTTGTTTCTTTCTCTCCTGCATTTTCTAACAGTTTCTACTTTTTTCTTCTTCTTTTTCTTCTCGTGCATTTTCTGACACTTCCTACTTTTCCCTTTCTCTTCTGAATTTTCTAACAGTTCCTTTTTCTCATGCCATTTCTGACAGTTCCCTCTTACATTTTCTTCTTCTTTTCAGCCATTTTCTAATAAGTCCTATGTTCTTTTCTTCGTCTTTTTCTTTCTTCTTCTTCTTAAGCATTTTCTAACAATTCATACTTTCATCTTATTATTCTTCTCATGAATTTTCTAGAATTTTTACTTATTTCTTATTCCCACGCCTTTTCTGACAATTCCTACTTTCTTCTTCTTCTTCTTCTTCTTCTTCTTCTTCTTCTTCTTCTTCTTCTTCTTCTTCTTCTTCTTCTCAATTATTTTCTGACACTTCCCACTTTTTTCTTCCTTTTCTATAACTTCTAACAGTTCCTATTTTTCTTCTTCTGTCTTTTCTGACTGTTCTCAATTTCATCTTATTTTTCTTCTTATTAACCATTTTCTGACGCTTCCTATGTTTTCATTTTCTTCTGAATTTTCTAACATGTCCTATTTTCTTCTTCTTCTTCTTCTTCTTCTTCTTCTTCTTCTTCTTATGTATTTTTAACAGTTCAGTATTTCATCTTATCATTCTTCTTATGAATTTTCTAAAAGTTCCTATTTTCTTCTTCTTTCTCTTCTCCTTTTTATTGATTTTCAAACACTTTATACTTTCTTCTTACAAATGCGTTTCTAACATTTCCTACTTTCTTCTTCTTCTTCTTTTTCTTCTTCTTCTTCTTCTTCTTCTTCTTCTTTCTCATGCATTTTCTAATATTTTATATTTTCTTATTTTTATTCTTTTTATTAATTTTCTGTCATTTCTTACTTTATTCTTTTACTTCCTCTTCTTTTTCTCATCCGTTTTCTGACACGTCCTTCTTTCTTTAACTTCTTCTGCATTTTCTAACATTTCCTTCTTTCTTCTTTTTTATTCGTCTTTACTTCCTCTTCTTTATCTTCTCATGCATTTTCTAACAGTTCATACTTTCCTATTATTATTCTCCTGATGAATCTTTTGACACTACCTAATTCCTTCCTACTCTTCTGCATTTTATAACGTGCCTTACTTTCTCCTTCTTCTTCGTTTCCTTCTTTTTCTCCTTTTCATTTTCTAACAGTTTATAATTTATTATCATCGTTCTTGTCCTGAATTTTCTGACAGTTTTTACTTTATTCTTCTTCTTCCTGTTCTCTCTCTCTCTCTCTCTCTCTCTCTCATCCATTTTTTGACATTTCGACCTTCTTTATAATTTTTTCTTCTTCTCGTACATTTTCTAGCAGTTCATATTATCTTCTTATTCTTCACATGAATTTTCTGACATTTCTTTCATTCATCTTCTTCTTCCCCTACTTCTCGTCCATTTTCTGACACTTCCTAATTCTTCTTCCTCTTCTACATTATCTAATATTTTCTACTTTCTTCTTACTCTTCTCACGAATTTACTGACAGTTCTTACTTTTTCTTTTTCTTCCGTTTCTCATTCTCATCCATTTGCTGACATCTCCTATTTTCTTCTTTCTCTTCTTCTTCACACGAGTTTTCAGACATTTCCTAATTTCTCTTCTTCTTCTTCTTCTCATCCTTTTTCTGACAGTTTCTACCTTCTTCTTGTTTTGCATTTTGGAACAATTCTTACTTTCTCGTTGTTGTTGTTTTTCTTCTTCTTCTTCTTCTTCTTCTTCTTCTTCTTCTTCTTCACATGTATTTTCTGACACTTGCTTTTTTATGCTTCTTCTTACACATTTTCTAACATTTCAGACTTTCTTCTCATTCTTCTTCCTTTTCTCATTCTTCTCATGCCTTTGTGTGACACTTCCTATTATCTTCTTCATTTTCTTCTTCACATGCATTTTTCTAAGAGTTCATACTTTCTTATTATTCTTCTCATAAAGTTTCTGACACTTTCTACTTTTTCTTCCTCTTCTCCTTCTCATCCACTTTCTGTCAGTTCCTTCTTCTTCTCTACTTCTTCTTCTTCTTCTTCTTCTTCTTCTTCTTCTTCTTCTTCTTCTTCTTCTTCTTCTTTATCTTCTTCTTCTTCTCATGCATTTTCTCGCACTTCCTTCTTTTCTTTTTATTTCCTTCCCCGAAATGACTTCCATTTTCTCCAATTCGGTATCATTTCCTCGTTATTCCATCTTCTTCTTCTTCTTCTTCTTCTTCTTCTTCTTCTTCTTCTTCTTATAATTATTATTATTATTATTATTGTAATTCGTGTTTACCCATTTCTGTTCAAAACCAATTCTTCATTTTGCATACTCTGCTTACCATTTTCCTTACCATTCATTTCACAACCATCTTTCTGTTCCCTCACAGCCATTTCTCATTTCCACCTTCCTTCTCAACCATCACCGCAACCATGTTCGCGTTGCTATATTTTTCTCTTCCATCTTCTCATTTGTTTTCCCTTCCATGGACCGCCTGTTAGACTATAAATCTCCTCGAAGTACTTCAACGCGTTAGTCTCCAAACCTCATGAAATCTGTTTTTTGTTCTGTGCGCCGACATGCCATTTCCGTTCGACAATTACCCACGTCTACACTGCTTCCCGAAGAGAAAGCAAAATATATTGAAGCCGAAAGAACGACTTCAATATCCTAAGAGAATTTACTTACGGCATGTGTTGGTAATACTTTTATTTAACCAGATAATTATGGCTTGATATTTCTGATGTACGAAATACCAATGTGCTTACTTGTTCTCGTACGTAAGTAGTTATTAAATAAGTAACGAGATAAATTTAGTTCTGGGCTCACAACCATTTACTCCTGCCTCGATAGTAAGACTGATCAGTCCGACAAGCTTAAAATGGCAACCGATGTTCAAAAAGAACCTCAAGTTTGTCAGTAACGGAGGCAAAAGATGGCTTGTTAATTTGAACGCCTCCCAAACAAAAATTCGACCCCTCATTGCCTTCCATCAGCATGTCTGATGCTAACCGACAGTGATCCGCGTCGCCTTCTCGGACTCACGTTCTCAGTTGACGTGAAGTAAAAAAAACTATACTGAATCCATTGATAGGTCAGCTGCTAGGAAAGCTGGTTCATTGTTTCGAGCAAAACAATTTTTGTCTCCGGAATCTATGTTACATATCTATATGTCTACCATTAGTATATTGCTACTACATATGGTTTGGTGCCCCTTATATTTACCTTGAGCTCCTTGATAAGATCTAAAAAAGATTTATAGCAATATTACTGGTCCTGATCTGGCAGCTCGGATTCAGTCACATTCCCATCGCCATAATGTTGCCTCCCTGTGCTTTTATATCAATACCTTCATGGAATTGTTCGGATGAGCTTTTCGCTTTGATGATCAGACTTTATGAATTTAAGCGCAATACTATACTTTCGTGGAGATCTCATCAATTTACTGACTATATGTAGCCGTAAGTTCTATGCCAAGAGTTATTTCTCTCGCACTTCTCGCTTGTGGAACTCCCTTTCGATTCCATGCTTTCCAGCCAACCTTAATCTACAACTATTTAAATGCAATGGAAATCGCTGTCCTCCCGATTACTCTCTTCTCTTTCTACTCCTCATTACTGATTCTGTTCCTAATCCTTGCAAACACCTTTCCTTTAACTTCTTGTGTTTTAGTAGCTTTTTGTTTCAGTTGGGGTAAGATGATAATATATATATATATATATATATATATATATATATATATATATGCGCACGTGTGTCTACAGGGTGTATCAAAAATAATTGTACAAATATGAGGTCGGCTTTCCCACATCAAATCAAAGACAATGGTTTATATAAACATATAAACGCATATCCTTGGGGGTTTTTTTTCTTTTTTTAATTTTAACTTTAAAGAAATTTTACGGCAGATGGTTCTGTGTTGACAAGAGAACTAAGTTACATTTATCATTCATGTACTTGTTGGACATTCATATGAAAAAAATCTAACAGTTTCTAAAATGAAAAAAATCACACTTGAAAATTTCATTAAACCTTGCATTATTTGATTCTTCACGCATGATTTATTTAATAAAAGATTAAAAAACTGTTTTTCCGAACACCAACGGGATTAATTTCAAAATTAGACTGACAAATTGCAAGTCATTTTTTAAATAAATTTTGAGTGTAGTTTTGTTTCTTATCCAATATGAAAAAAATTCAGTTAGTTAAGTGTCATGCGTGTTACACAGTTGGACGATCATGTCTTATTTGACTGGGAAAAATATTTTCCAGCAGTAGGCTGCCACTACTTTTTGTAATAGACTGGTTGCCAACCAAGGTTATAGAGCCCAATCTGTTCTGCTCTTCAACCCATAGTTGGACGGAGATCCGACGGATTCATACCGTTCCCAAGGATATTTGCGTGTAAGTGAATGCAACGAATTAAACTAAAAGAAAGTAACGTGTTTTATTAAATTATGCAAGCGCCAACAGCCAGACCAACTTATTTTTGTGTTATGTTGAATTACCTTTAGTAAAATTCAGAATTAATTTCCATTTGTTTAACCATGATATTACATGATATTTGTTTTTTTACAGAACTAACGACATCAGGGATTTTTTTAAAATATAATTATAAAAAAAATGTGATGAACCCAGAAATTGAAATGTACACACAAGATATCGAAACTACTTCCACACAGTTTTCTAATAAAATATCCTATTAAATATACAATAAATTGATTAATGAATAACTGCTTGAAACTTAGTTTGAATCGGATAATCTTTTTTAAAATTTTAAGCATCAGGTAGAATCTTTCCATCTACCCTTCATAAAAAAACATCCATTTTGGCAGTACCTAGCACAAATAAAATTGCATATTAACAAAAAATCCTGAATTAGAAGTAATCAATTGGTCATTTCCCTGATGAGTGGGCGGAGTGATTCCTGGAGGGTGCGTCTACAAAACTCTTAAACACTGGAGTCGGAATGTTTTATATATATATATATATATATATATATATATATATATATATATATAGTCATCAGCAGACAGATCTGTTTTGCTGTGTCACAGCTCATCAGTACGGTTAGACTCCGATTGCTTTTAACCCAGGATTGAAACCCTACCGAAATGGCATCAGTCGGCGGTTCTGCCTCTGGGCTATGGGCGCACGGTAGAAGAAGGTAGACATTTTAGCATGTATATTGTCATTATACACGCCCAGTAGCCAGAGTGCTCTAATTCATTAGTGAATGAGCGATGCGTACATGCCAGATTAGCTACTGTTTTTCAAAGTCTCCCATTCTTCCAGAGTGCGCAATCAGGGTGTGAGAGCGTAAATAGACATCCGCAGACTGATCTGTTTTGCTGTATATCACAGCTCATCAGTACGGTTAGACTCCGATTGCTTTTAACCCAGGATTGAAATCCGACCGAAGTAGCGTCAGTCGGCGGTTCTACCTCTGGGCCATATATATATATATATATATATATATTATGGAAAGTTCCAGTAATTAACGAAATGAAATTAACAACCGGCATATTTAATTATTTCTTTGAAGGTTATTTTAATCGATACTTGTATTTGAGTACATATTCTGTTTTTAATATATAAATATGCTTTTTAATTAAACACAGAATATCTACACAAATACGAGTATGCATTAAAAATAATCCTCAAACAAATAAATTAAACACACACACACACACACACACATATATATATATATATATATATATATATATATATATATATACGTGTGTGTGTGTGTGTGTGTGTGTGTGTGTGTGTGTGTGTGTGTGTGTGTGTTTAAGCAGCGAATTCTCTCACAGGCATGTTTGATTAAATAAATTACCAACATTTTCATGTATGCTAGTTTTTTTAATAAAATCTGTTTATACTCACCAATAATCTTCCGTGCATTATTATTGAAAGATGTAAAAAAAAATTCGGAGTTACGTTAAAGATGTTTTTATGTTCCATTTCTCAAGTTCTCAAGTACTTTCAATCTCCTTCTGAGATCATCTTCAGAGATGCAAGTAGGAGTAGTATATGTTGCTCTATATTACTGTAAAATTGTGTTGCTATATATTACTGTAATTTTTCTGCCTTAAAAGAAACGCTTGACAGTTATGCTTATAGTCATGCATATATAAAAAAAAACTGTTCTTTTTATAAGGATTTTAGAACATCACTACAGTATTCGTAGCTGATTCTGTTAAGTGATGGCTTAATTTTTTTTAATGTTAATAGCGTCGAGGATTTGTAGTTTTAATTTGTTGTTTTCTTGGTGTAGTATAGCAGTGCTGTCGATCATTATTTTTTATATTGTGAATGTTGACAGGAATGTTGTTGTAGATGTCTCGAAATGGACGAATGATCAGAAATGTGTAATCATAAAAATAAGCCGGCATAACATTTATAATTTATTTAAGTAGGCATACACACAAACACACACACACACACACACAAACATTTATATATATATAGAGAGAGAGACAGAGAGAGACAGACAACCGTGAAGATCTTCGTCCATATTGTATGTCAAAAACAAATACTGAGTGCATTTCACCTATGAATATTGCAAATTCCAAACGATACATGTGCGTGTGACTGTGTTCTACTATAGTAACTAAACTAATGCCTAAATTTAAACTTTAATGTCTGACACAGCACAATCTTCTATTACCAGATTTGACTTTCATTTACTTTAATGTAATTCTTTCTATGAGAAAACAATTATCATATTCGATTTCATCAAAAAGAAAAGAATAAAAAAGATTAAAACCATCATAATGGACTATCATTTTCACGTTTCTCTCCTTTACAAGTAGGGTCATCGTCGGCGCTTTCTTTCTGTCCCCAATCTTTCACCTGTCATAACGGCCAAGCTAGAGCTGACCTGCTGGTGTTTGTGGGGTTTAAACTAATCTCTGTGCCCAAATATACGACCCTGTCAGTTTTCTTCCGCTATCTGAACCATCTTTAAACGTTGACGGGTGATAGACACCAGCTCATCGAAGAATGACAGATGCTGTCCTCCGTCCGACACGGGTTGACAGATACGCGATCGCAGCTTACAAATATAGACGACGTCAAACACTCAGTGTCAGTTTATTTGTCGCTCTGAATATGAACCACATCTATTGGTACGGTGTAAATGTGACAAGTACATGGCATTTTATACAAACAATGATAGAGTCAGATATTGTATTGACAAAGAATTTATTATATATATATATATATATATATACTTGTTTCTGATGAAGGACCGAGGACGGTCTGAAATATAAAATACAATAATAAAAATAAACAAATACTGTTCAAAAATACATTTTTAAATTCAAAACTTTTTAATATTCTTTCATATATATATATATATATATATATATATATATATATATATAAAATTCTTACTATTTATTTATTTATTAACTGCAATTTTTGCAAGAAATAGATATGAATGGAAATCGTTTAGAATCAGGTAAATATAAATATAAATATAATATAAATATAGGACTCGTTAAAAGTATATTATATCATATATATATATATATATATATATATATATGATATAATATACTTTTAACGAGTCCTATATTTATGAATCGAAATGTTCAATATCGGGGAGGGACCGTATGCAAATATAAAAAGAGACATTGAATTCAAAACCCAGCGGGAGCAGAGCCTGTTTCATGCTCATAGAGCAATCATCAGGCCATCCCCAAATGAGAAGTGCGAAAAAAAAAACTATTAAGATAGAACTTACGGTTATATCTGACTTGCGTATAAGCAACAAACATACTGGTGGGTATTGCCCTCAACTCCATTTTTATACAGAGGCTCGTGGAAAAGTAACTCGAGAAGCAGATATCGAAATATGGTGGCCATATCGAATTTTAAATAAAACCTGCTTCTAAACGATTTCCATTCATATCTATTTCTTGCAAAAATTGCAGTTAATAAATAAATAAATAGTAAGAATTTTTAAAAATATTGAGTTACTATTCTATCACCCTAAAATTTGATTAAACTGTCAAAAGCTTGTCTATTTTTATATTTATTGATTTAATATTATTAGTACTTAATTTTTTTTTCTAAAATTGTTTTGTTATTCTACAGTTGTTATTTAGATATAGTTATTAAAATTAAAAGTCAGGACTTTTTAAGAATATTAAGTGATAAACTTCATCCTATGATTCAGGAACAATTTCCAGAGGAAAACGCCATTTTTCAGAATGATAATGCAGCCATTCATACTGCTAAAGTTCTAGCTGAATGGCCCGAATAATATTCTAGTAATGTAGAACATCTTATCTGGACACCACTGTCCCCAGATCTCAACATCATTCAACATTTATTGTTCATTTTGGAAAAACAAGTGAGGAGTGAATATCCTTCACCATCATCATTTAAAGAATCGGGAATGTTTTAGCTGAAGAATGGACAAAAAAAATTCCTCTGGAAACAATTTAAACTTTGTACAAGTCGATTCCACGCAGAATTCAAGCTGTAATTACTACCAAAGACGGTCCTACCTCATACTGAAATAAATTTTCTTGAAATTTCAAGGTGTTTCAGTTATATTCTCCCAGCCTATATATACGCGGTAAGCACGGTGGAAAAGTGTATTCGGCTGGGAATGCCGTATTCAAATTTCAGTCGAGTTCACTGCAAGCACTTATGGGCTAAATCACTTGGAAACGGTATACATCTATCTCTTCAAACTAACGAGGAGTAAGTAGTGGGACACACTGGGTCGTATAGCCTTGGGTGACAACCGGTCTAGGAAAAGAAAACATTCTGAATTCAAAATCAGACTGGAGAGAGTTGGGGTCCGTCAGGCTATCATACCCAGGAATTACTTCGAATCCTACCGATAAGTTTTTAAGTGTGCATGCCGGTAAACGAATTAAAAAAAAACTCTTTATACACACACACACACACACACACACACACACACACACACATATATATATATATATATATATATATATCGTGTTATATAGGCTTCATTAGTCTCCCAACTCTCGACCACGAATGACCATCAGTCTAAACGAGATTTTAATCAAGCCTATATATATATATATATATATATATATATAAAGAGTTTTTTTTTAATTCGTTTACCGGCATGCACACTTAAAACACTTATTATTGGTAGGATTCGAACCTTCAGGCAATGTGTTCTTGAATTCAGTGCAATCGGGCGAGCAATGACTGGACAACACTTTAAATAAGCATTAGACGAAATATTTGCACTAATATGTCGAGGAACGGGAACAATTTGGAACGTGGCACTGTTCAGTTCGGAATTCTTTGTAGATTTCCAGGACCGATGAAGACCGGAGGCCACAACTACCGATACGTTGTGATAACAACAACAACGACAAGAACAATAGAACAGGTGTAAATAATGTAAACGGTATGCAATTAAGTTGATCCCTTTTGAAATTAAAATGTGCTAGAAGCATTTAAGACATGTCCTTTTTTTATTGAATGTCTGTCAATATTATTTATTTACGAAGAAAAAAAACTTTAATTTAAGTCAGTGTTGTTTACAGTATTATATTATATTTAATGATATCAATTAAGTATATTATATTAATAATACATATTTAAATTATATATAAATTACATATTTAAATAAGAAATACTTAAATATATAAGTATATATAAATATATTTTTATAAATATAAATAATATTACATATTATACTTAACATTATAATATAATTAATATTGTATATAAATATAATTTGCTAATATATAATATAATTATATTATAATAATATAATATATAATAATCTTTCCGTTATTTTATATAATAATATAATAGAATTAAAATATAATTATTATATTATTACGTATATTTTTATAAATATATATAAATAATATTACGTCATAATTATATATATATATATATATATATATATATATTTATATATATAATTATAATGTTATATATTACTATCATATATAAATTGTATATAATTATAATATTACTTATTATAATTATATATAAATAATATAAAATTATAATATTAAATATAATTATATAATTACATATTATTTTAATAGCATATATTAATATATATAAGTATGGTACGGAACTGGAAAATGAAAAGCCAAGTTCAGACGTGTTTGTTATGATTATTTACGCACTACTATTTTTGGTAAAGAATAAATACACCACTTCTCACTTAGCTATGGATTAAATAGTAAGATTTGTATCAGTAAATCATTTTTATCTCAAAAAGTTCTTAAAATTCAAAAGTATTTTCTGGGTCTAAATAACCCGAAAAAATGATTGATGATCAAAACAAAAATCAGTGAATCAGTTAAACAATAATATATATATATATGTGTGTGTGTGTGTGTGTGTGTGTGTGTGTGTGTGTGTGCGCGCGCGTGTGTGTGTGTGTGTGTGTGTGTGTGTGTGTGTGTGTGTGTGTTATAATATTAAAACTTGTAGAATGTTTTGTTTTTTCGTTATGGTATAGATACCTTTGTTGAGGTTTCTACCCTTAAGATATAAAATAACATTCGCAGGCTATTCTAATGGAATTTTTAATCCCTCAATTAAAATGCTAGGTGCGAGATTTAGATTGTTTTGAGAAAATTATCAAGGGTGAAAAAATGACCAGGGTTTAAAAAAAAATAGTCACGTTGACAACTAATTCTGTGCAGCCTCTTGCCTCTGAAATGCATTCAATGACTTGGCGTCATTCTCGATTGGTTCGACGTACTGAAGCGATAAACTACCTCTTGGCACTGTCTAGAAAACAGGATGAATCGGACATCCGGTTTCAAGGCAAAAGAAAGAAAGAACGGAGGAAATCGAACATTTCTTTGATCTTATTTTTTAAGTTCCGATTACAGGCAACATCTGAAAGCTTTTTCGGATGCTGCAAAAACCTAAATGACAATAATCGCCATCAAGTTTATTAAATTAAAGACATGTTAATTTTTAAGCCAAGCAAACGTCTAAAGATGAAAGTGTCTTTATTATTATTATTATTATTCTTATTGATTCGAAGTAATGCAGAAACTGCTCATATCGATTAGGTTAGTGAATGTGCAGAAATAGTTTGTATAAACAATTTTAAAGTGCGGGACAGACTGATATCTTTTATTTAGTTGAATTGGTTTGTTTTAAAGAATATCTAGGGTACTTCATACTGAATTCTGTTGTACAAGAAAGAAGTACACTTAGATTAAAAAAGACAATGATAAACACCGGTTTGGCTTACCAGTGTACCAAAAAGGAAAAAATGGGTTGGTTCGCATTACAAGCGATATAAGTTTCGGTTACACAAAGGTATGATGAAAATCAAAAAGTAGATAATTTGCAAAAGAACCAAAAAGGTCTAGGTTTGATTTCCGTTTTAATTTTTAGAATAAGGAGTTCTCATTATTAAATTATTTACAATCCGACTATTGTTTGTCCACACTAAGATGAGGTAGTATATACATTATTTATATAGTTCGGACACTTGTTTTCATATTCACGACGTTTCGGCCATTGTATCCTCCGGCTTTCTTCAGGTGCTACAAATTTTGAACCAGACCCTTTATTTCAATCACTGGGGTAGACCGTTCTCGTTCCATATGCAATGTCATTTCTGGATGCCATCTAGTGTTCTCTCTTAAAGTCAACTCTCTAAGTCATTTGTTTATCACTGCTGTGGCCAGGAACTGAACTCACAACATTTTGGGTCAAGTCACTGGAACTAAACAACGCCTACATTCACCGAGCCATGTGTCCTCTAGAGAGGTGCGTTCAGTGGTGAACAAATAACTTAGAGTGCTGAATTCAAGGGAGATCCCTACATGGCATCCGGAAATGATAGCTGCATTAATACTACTGTTAAAAAATTCGTTGACAATAAATCCCTTTGTATATTCTAAGCTTGCTTAATTTAACATTGCTAAGCTTTTGTAATAAAGAATACTCGAATAAATATACGAAAGGCTTTGTGAATTCAGCTAGTCCACAACAATGATCAACCGAGTTTGCTCAAATACTTATGGAAACCTGAAAACGGAATAACAAACATAACGACACAAATGTCCATAAGAAATAATTAGTCTCCAGAAATCTCCAAGTTAGTTTTTGCTAAATTCCGAGATTATTAGTTAATAAATATTTTTCTTAAATTTTAAATATCTACTTTAAGGAGGGAAAATATTGATCCTACAAATTTTGTGGCAGACGATATACGTAGTCGATATAAAATTTCAAAGTCACAGCTTCCTGATTTGTTAATTTATGCAAATGAGAAAATTCAAATTAGAGCCGATTTTGTACTCCAAATCTATTGCCTTTTTCTAGTATTCTTTAACGGGGTTCCACAGATGTACACCTAATTAAAACCGGAGGGCGTAACGATAAAAGTTGTGATAACAGAAACAAAGATGAGGTCAAAAGTCCAAATGTAAATCGTGTAAATAATGGCAGGTTTGGTTTGCTTGATAGCTAGAAAGTTACTTTGCACGATCGTCAATAAAGACAATTATAGATTTGCGATGCAAGAACCTTAAAATCTTAGATATTAGTTTCGGTTGAACGAGAATCCAAACGTCATAAGTTGTTTGCACCTTCCGATCCTATCACATACACAGCTTCGGCTTCTTCGGATTTCAACCACATTTTTTAAGTGGTAAATAGTAGATCATTTTGTATTTTTCCATGACCTTTTTTGTTTCAATTTTTTCCATTACCTTTTTGTTTCACATTTTTCCATGTTCTTTTTTGCTTCACATTTTCCTATGACCTTTTTTCTCTTCACATTTTTTAAACAATATATTATTTTATCACATTGAATTAAAATAAAGTCTTTTAATTTTTCGTACACGAAATCATGAGATACATAAACATTGTAGCGATTCCCGTATCCAAGTGTTTTTAAATGTCTTACAATGCTCATACGATACATGCGGAGTATCTCTGCGATGTCCTGTATTGTTGGACTTGGATTCTGTTTAGTAACCTTTCGATTTGGATATCATCAACGAGTGAAGTTCTCAGTTTCTCAGATTATAATTTTCACTTTCGATTTTGGTTAACTACTTACAAATAATACTCTCAGATATGGCAACATCGCCATAAACAGCGCATGTACTTTTTGCTGGAAATAAAAGAGAATCAAATGACGAAAATGAAATTCATTTAAATCTGTTTTTATTTTCATTTTATCCTACACACGAATCATATCGAAAAATATAGATCTCATCTTTCTGGATATATATATATATATATATATATATATATATATATATATATATATATATAGTTTCATTTCCAAGAAAAATGATAATGTCACTAACATACACATGTTTACTGGGCGTGAAAGACTATAGTAAGTAAAAAGGACAATGAAACACAGGTTTTAAGAAAGACAGAAAATTGTAATTGTCGTTACTTTTGAAAATTTTTGGTAGAAGAGATTTCTACAGGTGAGAACTTCAAGAAAAGAAAATATCAGAATAAAACTTGTGTTTATATGTTTTTATTTCAAGAGTAAAACGTGGAGTCCTATCGGCCAGTCTAGTAGAAAGCTTCAATTTCAACAGTTGATGTACCAAGGTGGAAAGCTCATTAAAAACACCTGCCCTAAAAATATTTTAGAAAGTACACAGGAAAGCCATGACACGGCGGTAGGAAAATAATTGAAGTCGAGATGCCAGGTCAGAGCTAATAACATTACAGACTCTTCTTTAGATTTTGTCTAGAATCTAAAGATATAAATTCATGCCACATATAAAACAATATCATATATTCAAGCGGTGGCCATTGAAAAAGTCTCCAAATCTTTGTTTGAACACAATAACAGGTACAGTGATACAGTCAAGTGCCATACGTGATACACGCTTTGGCGACCATGTCTAAAAAGAAACATGACTGCCTGGGCAGAAAATTATCCCGCAGTAGGTTGCCATTACTTTCTACGGTAGACTGGTTTCCAACAAAGGCTAAAGAACCCAGTCTGTCCTGTTATTCAAACCCATAACTGGAGGAAAGAGTATTTTCGAGTAAGTGAATACAACGAATTCAACTGGAATTCGAACTCGGCTCCCCGATTTCTCGTTTCGAGCCGCTATGCACTGCAGATCTTACGATTCCGAAAGACATTGCGCTATGTGAAAATGATTTATTATTTTATTCGCTGTTTCTACCGCCAGAGATTTTAAATTTACTCGACGGTTGATAAGTACTGTTCGCCCAGCGACAGTGAATTACGTTTTTCGTTCGTGATTTCGTTTTGACGAGATCATAAAATAAAACACATTGGTGGTAGGGTTTTTATTTGCTTTTTTATATAACTAATGTGTCAGTATAAGCAATTACACGTTGTCGATTCTGGTATCAGAGGACCGTGTCAACGATCAACAAGATACAAGTAAAGGAAAAAAGCAAGAAAACAAAAAAAGTGGGAGGCGGGATAGAGAGAAAAATAAAATGTGAGTTTGTCGTTTTAACTAATATCCCCAAAGATTAAGTAGAGCGTAAAATGTTGTTTTCAGTCTACCAAAAAAAATGCAAACGCAAGGGTAAAATTGGTACGGTTGTTGATCTTAATATACACACCAACGGGCCAAAAGTTTTCAATACAATTGACATGATTACCTCAGAATTTTAAAATTTCGGGTGATCTGTTCTTTGACCCTCCATAGCTGAATTTTTATATGAAAAATATTGATTTTCATTTTTTCTTCTTTTTAATACTTGGTCATCTAATTTTAATACTTGGTCATCTTTTTAATACTTGGTCATCTAATTTTAATACTTGGTCATCTTTTTAATACAAGGCCAAAGAGCCAGCCAGGGTAAAGGCTACTGAATTGGGTTGTTGTATGAGGAGGTAGTAAGAAATGTAAACTATGAAAAATGATAAAGATTGGTCAGATTTTTGAAAAGGTTAAGTTTATAGTGATCGAGGAAGCACCATTCAGGAGTTTTTTCTACAAAGTAATGGTTTTTGGGAAGAGGCTGTCTATTTTGAACTTCCTTTTTATTAACAGAATAAAAAGAAAATCATAATGATTTGTCTCAGTGTACGTGGCATGGTGGGTCTCGTCTAACATCCAATATCACCCTCCTTGGAGTAATTTATCACACAACATTCGAGGTGCATTTTAAATGATAACGCTAAGAAATTGAAACCAGAGAAAAATAAAAATAAAGATTAGCTTTTATGCCTTCCAACAACAAAAAAAAGCAAACTCAGATTTAAATTATTCGGATTAATATCCCCATCTTTTTTTATTTTAATATAATGTTTCGGCTTATGTGTTTCTTGGCCTTGTTCAGATTTATTTGCATGCGTTATATAATCTTTCTGGAAAGACAAAACACTGTTGGCAAAACAATGTTGATGAAGTTTAAAACTTCAACAATACGAGGACTATAAAATGACGAGGGTGACGACGGAAATTAAATCTCTGCAAATTCAAATGATTTCACTGCTACTGTAACGTCGACGATAATTAAAACTTCTGGGGCTACGATTAAAAAATATATTATTTGTCGAGATCACTCAAACCGACTTCTTCACATAAACACTTCAAATAATTTTGTTGAAGAACATCTTCAATCCAACTTTCACTGGAAACAATAAACTTCTTTTTCTTCCTCATCTTTTTTCTCGTCAGCCTAAAACAATAACAATCTGTATCAAACGACCTCGTCTAAAACAACAGACTGAACCCAAACATAAATATAATATTCATATAATTTCTTCTTTATTTTCTTTTTTTAAAAATCTTCGGTGACATGCCGTAGAGTGAGGACATTTTTTTGGTCTGAGTTGTTAGCATCTCCTGCATACAGAAAGACCTCACATCGGGATAAGCCCGACTGAGAACAACCGTTCTCCTCGACGGTTTAAATCTAATTCTGAAATTACTACTAACAATTCTGCTGGCTTGACGTCACTTCCACTTCACTGACACCTGTCTTCCGGCGCAAAATCTAAATCTGAGGCCTGACCTCTGTGACCTCGCCAAATATAATACAAATTCTGAATCTAAACATGTTTTTGCACCTGCTTGACATTTTCAGCAATATACATTCCTTTAAAACTTAAACATCACCCAGCGCAAATACACTTCACGTCCATAAATCTACTCTGACCAAATAACGAATCCATAATATATGCAATAATCTGTAAATATATATTCTCTTTCTCTCTTTCTTTTTTTTAATTAACATATGTCATTCTGTTTAGAATAAATTACATTCAAAGACATCTATTGCCATAATAATTGCTTAGTACACCTGAAAGTATCTATAGTCTTTTGCAAGTGCCACACGCGATACACGCTTGGACGATCGTTTCTTATGAGATTCATGACTGACTAGGCAGAATATTTTATGTTTCTTTCTGCGTTAGATTGGTTGGCGATCATGGATATAAGAGACAGTCTGTCCTGTTATTTAACCCATAACTGAAGAGAAAATAGATGGATTCATACATTACACAAGTGTAAGTGAATGTAACAAAGCCAACTGAAATTCGAACTCGGCTATTCGAATTCTCATTCTGAATCCATACCCATTCTTTACGAAACGCTAAAGAGATTTTAAGGGGAATATGGACTACAAAAACAATGCTTCTAATAATCAGAAAGAAACAGTTGAAATGTCTGGGAAACATAATGAGGAAAGAGGGTTTGGAGAATTTAACGCTCACATGTTTGATAAATGTACGGCAGAACAAAAACAATCACAGATAGTAAAGGAGGAACACATTTATTTATATACTGCCTGAAATTGCTTTTCAAATGCTTTATAATTTTGACTTATGATCTCAACTCTAAACATTTCCGTGTCGACTTCCCAAAAAGAGGATACAAATGTAGGATATCAGCAGACAGAAAATTGAATTTCATCTCTCAACTTTTCTGACTAATCAAAAATAAAATGAATCCAATCAGAAAAGAAAGAAATATTAGCAGTATTTAAACTGTGTTCTCGTTGTGTCAAAAAGATGTTTTTTCTTTCAAAAAGCTATTATTTGAACTACCTTCACTCCCTCAGCAACGTTTGATGTCTTAAAAAGCAATGATTGAAATTGTAATAAAACGTAAACATTTTCTTTGTTCTTGTGAATTGACAATTAAAATAATAAAAACTATTTATTTATTACAATATTTATTTACTTATTCTGGTTCAAATTCATCATTATTCATCTTTTGATGATCCAGCCTCATTCTGGGTTCAGTTTCATATTTCTTTGAACAATCCAGTCTCATTTTGTGTTCAGGTTTATATTTCTGTGGTTGATCGAGTCTCATTCTTGGGTTAGCTTCAACTTTCTGTGGCTGTCTAGTTTCAATCTGGTAGTTTCAGCTCCATCTTTCTGCGGCCAATCCTGTTTTATGCTAGGTTCATTTTCGTCTTCCATTTGTCCGATCCAATGTCATTCTGGGTTCAACTTCATCGTTTCTGTGGACGATCTAGTCTCATTCTGGCTTCAACTTCATCTTTCAACTTCATCGTGGCTGTACCAATCTCATCCTGGGTTCATACTGGGTGCAGTTTCATCTTTCTGTTGCCGATCTCGTTTCATTCTGGGTTCAGCTTCCTAATTCTGCGGTCAATCCAGTCTCATTCTGGGTTCAGCTTTATCTTTCTTCGGCTGATCCAGTCTTATTCTGGGCTCAACTTCATCCTTCTGTGAACTATTCAGTCTCATTCCAGGTTTAACTTCATCTTTCTCTGGCTGAACTAGTCGCCTTCTGCGTTCAGCTTCATATTTCTGCGGCCGATCTAATCTTATTCTGCGTTCAGCTTAATCTTTCTGTGGCCGATCATGCCTCATTCTGGTTCGGCTTCATTTTTCGCTAATAATTTTTACGGGACTAGTTTGACAGTATACTTTATTATTGACAGTATATTTGACAGTATATTTTATTAAGTTCTTAATATTATCAGGTTTCAAATTCTAAAAAAACCTGACAGCATACTTTATCAAAAATCTTTGCTATTATTAGAAGATGCTAATGTATTTGTCATTCTTGTACATTGTGGGTTTTTTGTCCTACACGATGTCGTTGATTCTGTAAATATTTTGGAGCCGCGACTATTGTCATAGCAAAGAGACTTCGATCTGGTGCCCTAAGTGCAAGGGAATGAACTCTAGTAGAGGAAAAGAATTACAGGTATTATAGACTAAATTAGAACTTGACATTATAAATTCTTCTATGTGCCTGTTTCTTCAGGACTTTGGTACTCACGGCACTCCACAAGTTCCTGTTCTCTGTGACACTTAGTAAAATTTGTTTTTTTATTACTTTTTCTGAACACTGTTTTGCTATCCATTTGCACAAAAGCGTTAGATGGGTTATGCGCTGTTTTCTTCTATCCCTTTTATCATCTGTCCTTATCTGTATCAAATTTTCCAAGCCCTTTTTCCTTATTATATAACCTGGATATTTCAATTGTCTGTTTTTGATTTTCTGTGTAAATCTCCTTTTTTACTTCGCATTTTCTCTAAAACCTAATTTCTCCAATGTTCAGTCCATGGTATTCTCAGCATCCTTCTGTAGAATCACATTCTGTACCATATAGGTGATCTGATATCATACAACAGTCCAGTACTCTTTTCTTTGTTTTTTGAAGAAATTTTCCTGATTTTTACTTGGCAGTTAGAGAGCATCTTTCGCTATCCTATTTATCCAAGTAGCAATTTGCATCTTTGGCTGTTGCCTTTGTTAACTAGTAAGATTAAAATTAATGTTTTTAAGCAATTTATTAACGTCTGTACTTTTGGCCTACCGTGTTCATCCTTTTGACGCTGTAATTTGCGATTTTTTTCCTTTCAGGCTGCAAGCAATTTTTCTTAATGATCGGGGCGTAGGTACTCATGGCTCTCCACAGATTATTTTGTCTTTATTATCTGTGAAGTGCCATATCCTTTTTGTTAAAATAGTGCAGTTCTTTCCTGCTGTCTTCATGTTTAAACACCGATCAACGAAGTTAAGCATGGATGAGCCTGTTTAATACCTAGATAGGTGATCACTTGGGAATACCAGGTGATGTATACTTGGATGTACACTTGTTATAATGAATAACGACTCGGAATTGAAAACCAAAGAACTGGATTCCAATTGCAGGCAGGTTCGTTATATTCACTTACGCACAGAAAACCGGGGGAAAAATGGGTAAGCCGTAAAAAACAAATCAATCATTCAATCTTGTTGTCTTCATCGTTTTATTTTCAGAATAGTTCTTCTCTTAGACAGGTTGCTATCAAAGGCTAGAGAGTTCAATTTATGTTATTTAATCTATGGCCAAATCGTAGCCATTTCAAGTAGCATTTGTGCAAATTTTTTGAATTATTTATTTACTTATTTTTACTTGTATTTTTTATTTTATTTTATTCTTTTTCGGTTCTTATCTTTTCTGCCTAATTTTTGTGTAAATTGTTCTTAATTATGAAATTTAGGTTTGGTATATTAGGGCTTTGGTTATATGTAGGAATTCTAAGACCGGCCATGTTTTTTTTTTGTTTTTTTTTTTTATTGTTCTCTGTCATTCCCTTGCTAACTGGACACATGGCTTGGAGGTGATTCCCCCCTCCATCACACTACTGTCTGTTACTGCTTGCTTAAGGTAACTTAATCTCTCCAGAACTCTCCAGAACTGTATAGAAGAAACAGTATGAAGATAATTTTTGAAATTTTCTTAACTTTTTTCTGTCAGCAAGCCTGCAACTTGGTGAGTTTAGCCAGTGTGATCTTATTTTTTATTATTTTTTGAATTATTTATTTACTTATTTTTACTTGTATTTTTTATTTTATTTTATTCTTTTTCGGTTCTTATCTTTTCTGCCTAATTTTTGTGTAAATTGTTCTTAATTATGAAATTTAGGTTTGGTATATTAGGGTTTTGGTTATATGTAGGAATTCTAAGACCGGCCATGTTTTTTTTTTGTTTGTTTTTTTTATTGTTCTCTGTCATTCCCTTGCTAACTGGACACATGGCTTGGAGGTGATTCCCCCCTCCATCACACTACTGTCTGTTACTGCTTGCTTAAGGTAACTTAATCTCTCCAGAACTCTCCAGAACTGTATAGAAGAAACAGAATGAAGATAATTTTTGAAATTTTCTTAACTTTTTTCTGTCAGCAAGCCTGCAACTTGGTGAGTTTAGCCAGTGTGATCTTATTTTTTATTATTTTTTGAATTATTTATTTACTTATTTTTACTTGTATTTTTTATTTTATTTTATTCTTTTTCGGTTCTTATCTTTTCTGCCTAATTTTTGTGTAAATTGTTCTTAATTATGAAATTTAGGTTTGACTTATACTAAGTTAAAACTTAATTAACTTCAGTCACATATTTATTCTTTTTTTTAATTGGAGTAGATAGTACCTTCTATCGCCAGGTCTCACACTCCACCCCCTTCTTTTGGACAGGAGTAGAGTTGATCGCCTTGTTTCTATTTTAGGAAGGGGTTCCCGAGTAGATAGATTAAACTAATTGGAGTAGATAGATTAAACTATCGCCCGGTTCACACTCCACCCACATCTATTGAACAGGTGAAGAGGCTCATCCCTTGTTTCCTGTTTAGGATGCGGTTTCCGGTTTTCTCTTTTCCAATCTTTTCACTCTTTTCCTTTATTATTTTATTTTCTTTTTTTCAATTGGAGTAGATAGACTAAACTATCGCCCGGTTCACACTCCACCCACATCTATTGAACAGGTGAAGAGGCTCATCCCTTGTTTCCTGTTTAGGATGCGGTTTCCGGTTTTCTCTTTTCCAATCTTTTCACTCTTTTCCTTTATTATTTTATTTTCTTTTTTTCAATTGGAGTAGATAGACTAAACTATCGCCCGGTTCACACTCCACCCACATCTATTGAACAGGTGAAGAGGCTCATCCCTTGTTTCCTGTTTAGGATGCGGTTTCCGGTTTTCTCTTTTCCAATCTTTTCACTCTTTTCCTTTATTATTTTATTTTTTTTTTCAATTGGAGTAGATAGACTAAACTATCGCCCGGTTCACACTCCACCCACATCTATTGAACAGGTGAAGAGGCTCATCCCTTGTTTACTGTTTAGGATGCGGTTTCCGGTTTTCTCTTTTCCAATCTTTTCACTCTTTTCCTTTATTATTTTATTTTTTTTTTCAATTGGAGTAGATAGACTAAACTATCGCCCGGTTCACACTCCACCCACATCTATTGAACAGGTGAAGAGGCTCATCCCTTGTTTCCTGTTTAGGATGCGGTTTCCGGTTTTCTCTTTTCCAATCTTTTCACTCTTTTCCTTTATTATTTTATTTTTTTTTTCAATTGGAGTAGATAGACTAAACTATCGCCCGGTTCACACTCCACCCACATCTATTGAACAGGTGAAGAGGCTCATCCCTTGTTTCCTGTTTAGGATGCGGTTTCCGGTTTTCTCTTTTCCAATCTTTTCACTCTTTTCCTTTATTATTTTATTTTTTTTTTCAATTGGAGTAGATAGACTAAACTATCGCCCGGTTCACACTCCACCCACATCTATTGAACAGGTGAAGAGGCTCATCCCTTGTTTCCTGTTTAGGATGCGGTTTTCGGCTTTCTCTTTTCCATTCTTTTTACCCTTACGTAGCCCCCTGCGCATCAGTGGCGTTACTGCCTTGCTCGGGGTGATATGATTAAAAAAAAAAAAAAAAAAAAAAAATATGAACGCAACGATGAACTCGGAATTTGAATTCTGTTAATTGATTACAATTTCTGTGACGATCTTATTCTTCTACGTGCCGCGTCTGTTCAGTAAATACGCGATCATGGCTCTCAATAACTTCCTATGTGACTCTTAGCAATTTCTCTCACTTGTGCTAAAGCTTCTACTCTAGTTCCATTATCCATTCACACAAATTCATCAGCCAACTGGTTTGCTGCCCAAGGGCAGCAATTAACATTACCCGTTATATTTCGCAGTCTCTACTTCCTCTTATAAGATTTGAGTTTGAGTTTTGTTTAATGGCATATCAAACTCCGTGGGTTATTTAATGCCAAAAAGGTGGGGGTTTAAGGTTGTTGTTTATTTTTTAATGTTCGGTTATAGTGAGAAGGTTGATTTAGTCAGATATTAATGAATATTATTTGTTTTTATTCTTTTTATTTAGGAAACTAAAAATGTATCCTAGTTTTGTAATCAAAAACGTTTTGCTGAGAATTTTTTTCCTTCAAAATTGTGTTTTGATATGAAATCTTCTTCAAAAATGTATTGTTGGTAATATTTTTCCTTCAAAAATCTATATTTTTCTATAAAAGTCTATTTTTATGTATATATTTCTATAAAAGCGTACTTTTTATACTGTTATGGTGCTTTGATCTCAGTTTGGAGGTTAACTATAAACCCATAGCTGGGACCCTAACAGGTGCTACAACTCCGGGTCAGGGTGTACTTGGGAACAACAGCAATTAAGAGGTGGTTCCATGTTCCTCACAAACTCCCAATCAGAGGCCTAGCTGCCGGATGCAGTTTACCATCATACCCAGGACCCTCTTATAAAAGGATAAATATTACATAGTAATTCAGCACTCTTTCTTTTATTTCGAGCAAAATTATACCGTTTATCTGCATCTTGCTTAGCTTTTGGGATACTTTCGCTATTTTAACGCGGGTTCGAATGTCAGTAACGGATTTTCTAGCCTATGCTTTGGGCGCTGCCCAGGTATAAAATGTCGCGCCTGGTTGATGTTTATGTCTGCAATTCGTAACTAGTAGCTTTAGCTTTTTTGTATTTCAACAGTTAATATTTAGTCTCTTTTTCTCGTGTTTTTTTTTTTTTTACCGTGCTGTCGAGCGGATCCATTAATTTTCTTCCCGAGCCTGCCATGAACACAGTATCATATGTGAGATTTAAAAATTTTAAAAAAAAGTTTTTTGCATTTTGGGTGCGTGTTCAGTCAGTTAAGTGCCATACGTAATAAATGCTTGGGCTAGAAAAAGACATGACTGACTAAGCAGAAGAAGGTTTTCTCTCAGTAGGTTAACATTACTTTCTGCGGTAGACTGGTTGCCAACCAAGGCTACAGAACCCAAATTTGTCCTGCTTTTTAATCCATAGGTGGAGGGAGAAACGATGGATTAATACGTTTCCCAAGGGTATCTGTGCGTAAGTGAATGCAACAAATTTAGCTGGAATCGAACACGATTCTCCAATTTCTCCTTCCGATCCGATATCCACTGAACCAAATGAACATCTTCCGCTTCATATATGCAAACAATTAAGGCAGAAGAAACGTACAGAAACTTGTGTTTTTACTACGGACGTTTATTTTTTATGGTGACCGTAGTGAAACAAAATTTTCTGTGTCTGTATGTCTGGTTTTTTTTTTTTTTGTTTTGTTTTTTTGTACAGAGGTTAGAGTAGGTAAATATGAGTATCGTATTTATGGTCGAGCTCAAGTCAGCCTTGCGCAGAGTTGATACAACCAAAGGAAATTTTCTACTTACTTTATCGTTGGAAGGATAAATATGGTTATGAAAGATCTGTTTTCTTTTCTTTGTCCCGGAAAGTAGCATAAGTCAGTTCAAGCATCGTTATGATAGTCGCGCTCAAGTCAGCCTTGCTCTGAGTTGGAACAACTAGAAATAAAGTATGTCCTACTTCGTCGGTCGAGGTTTTCGGGATACACGTGCGAGTGCTATGCATCGGAAAGTGGGAAGAGCGTTTAGTCGTTAGTAGACCGGGGAAATTAACATTCCCCCGTTGGAACATAATTACTACATGGTTCTACATCTTCAAACTAAGAAGAGAAAGAGAGTGAGACAAGAAATGTTTGCCTTTTTAAACCATTTTTCAAAACTAATTGGTGTAATGATATTTCCGGTTCCTGCGTCATGTGAAAATGCATTTCCTTTTGTATTATTATTAATTATTATTGATTTATTCATCGATTTTATTTCACTTTGCCACGCATCTGCCTATCTTAGATTGTTGAGACTACGCCCACTAATAATAAATGCTGGTATTATTTTCCTATATACAGAGTGCAATGTTTATATTGTCGTCTAAATTAAGCAAAAATGAAAATAAGAATGGTATCTCATTTTAACAAATATATTTACCAAAATTATACAATAATATCTTGAAATACTGAAGAGTAAACTTATTTAATAAAAACGCCATTGACTTCAATCATGGCCTCCAGACGACTTCGGAATCTCCTGCAATTTTTCAGAACATTCTCCTTGTTTCAATTTGTTAATTCTGCTCTAATGCTTACCTTCAGTTCACCTTTGATGTTACGAGAAGTTTTGTTGATCTCTTGTTCAACTACGCTCAACATTTATTTACGGTTTCCTTAGAGTAGCGTCGCTTTGGAAGTTGAATAAATCTGACAAGAAGACTCATCTTTGTTTCACACAACTTTTTAATTTTTTTTTATAGCTGCTCAATTAATTTCTATCGGTATGTTGGGGATTTGCTCTCACTATAAATTCTGGATTATTCGAACATTCTTTCCAAGTCGATCGAGTTTTCCTAGCAGTTCAAATAGATTCTTGTGCCGTATGATTTTGCGTAATTCATTAGTTTAAATGCTATCTATTTAGCTGCGAGAGATGAGTCAGATCGAAGCCATTTCAAAAGGCATTTGTGCGAAAGTGAACGCAGTAACGAGGTCAGAATTTGAAATCGGCTCACTGGTTACATTTTCTGTCCATCACATTAATCTCAAATTCTAACCAACATTTGCTGGTAAAAAGGATGGCATAATAAACAAAGAATATTAATAAACTTAAATTATACTATTTCTTTAGTTACATTTATTCCTGATTAAAAACTACCAAGTCTCGCAAAATAACATGCGTAGTGGCTTAAATCCCGATTCTTTCGGCTAATCTGAGCATTTCGAATGACGTCTGGCCAAGATTGGACTGCAAAAGCAGTGGAAACGTTTGATCTGCGCCCAGATAAGCCCCGCAGGAGAAGCTTAGCTGTTTCAGGCCGGATTTCCTTTCGCCGAGTTGTTTGATTTATGCAAACAAACGGCCGTATCAGTCACATATTGACTTTACCAATTCAATGAATTCCAGCCAAGATGGCGGAAACTCAAATTAAATGTCGAGCTCGACCCGTAAAAAAAAATGGGCAGAAAACGGCTGAACTAATTTTTTTTTTTAACTAAACAAAAAAAATTTCGTAACATTGCATACCACGATCAAGTCCAGCGCCGAGTTTAGAGGCACAACGGGAGTTAGAAAGGAGGAGCATTCTGATCATCTTTTTCTTTCCTGGTGTCCTGTTTTCAATATTCATCCATCCACACAACTACGACGCATGTCTGTCATTCAATTAACCATTTCTCATCGAGTGACGTTTCTATTCCATTCATCATTCACGAATTGTAGAGACGAGCTAAAAAAAAAAAAACTCAATCTAAAACCTACGGTCTTCAGAAGAGAATTACTCCTTAGCAGACAGTCACTTAACTCTGAAATGATCACGGTAGTCAGCATCTCGCAAAAGATGAAATTAAGTCATTTATCACAACTGAAGAAATCTCACAATTTGACAACATCAGTATCTCTTTTGGCTCGGCTGGGATTTGGTCGTTTTCAAATGTCCTTCACCATATCGTCCTGGCAAGAAACGAAAGTAGTGTCTCATCGGTACTACTTATAGTCGCAATGATTATTGAGAAGGTAGACGTGTTAAATTGCAAGCAATGAGAACGTTGGTAAATTTATGGCGAGTTCCCGATGCAGAGGCTGGTGTGGCCGCCATGGAAACATGAGCAATAAACCGGGAGAGATTACGTTGCAGTTGAGTGTATCGGGCGCCAACGACACACAGACAAAAAAAATCAGAACCCTTCATCCAAATCAACCTATGACGGTTTGCTTTAGGGGTTACGAAATTGTTTTCCAGGAAATCGCCATCAAATAGATTCTCGTTAATCCTCTTTTTTTTTGACAATACGTCGAAGCTGCCATGACTGCTCAGTTAAATAACAAACTTTACATTAATACTATCTACGCGCTATTTCTATCTCGATATCACGCACTTTACTACAAAAACCTTGCCAAAATATCTTTTGATCAGTAAACCACTGAAAAAACAAGGATCTTAACACAATATATATATATATATATAACTGTAAGTTTATCTTCAAACACATCTCGAAAAACCTACCGAGTATAAACGCGGAGGGGAAAAAATGGAAACAAAAAAAGAAACGAACTCACTTGAACATTAGTAAAAGTATTAGTCGAATGAAAAAAAACCCGAGACGAGGAACCTAACATGTAAAGCGCTCTATACAATAGCAGAGCAAATAAATAAGTAGCTAACCTAGAGCCAACAGACCTACCTAGGTTTCACCTAATCGATCCATTAGGTGAAACCTAGGTAGGTCTGTTGGCTCTAGGTTAGCTACTTTTTAAATATATATATATATACTAGCAGTATAGCCCGGCGTTGCTCGGGTGTAATGAAAGCTTTAAAACTAATCCATGGTCCTGGAGCTCAGACTCTTTGAACGTTGGCACGAAAGATTAAAAAGCAATAGTTGTTTCCAGTTAAAGCGAAACCGTAGACTGAAAGAAAAATGAATGGATGTAAGTCAAATTTTGATTTCCTGGTATCGATATCAAATAAGTTTTTTTTCGTCGTAAACTGAATTTTGAAGGCTAATTAAGTCCTCTGAGTAGATGGTATCATGGCTGAAACTAAGAACTTCAATTATACCTACTTAGAGACAAAACCCGAAGCAAAAACTAAAATAAAAGGGCTGAAAATATACAGACATACAGGCAGATAAACAGACACACACACAAACATCTTGCCTTTTATATATATATATATATATATATATATATACATATATATATATTATCGATTTTCTGCACTATTGTAAAAACTGCAACCTTGAAACTTCTGAAAATCATTTCTTCTGTCTTTATCTATGAGTGTATCAAATTTGATTAAAATCGGACCACTCCTTCGATAACCCGATTTTTTCGATTATCGATTTTCGATATTTATCGCGGGTACTTCGGCACAAAACCTAGCTAAGAACACTCGCAAACGCTTATAGTACAACTGTTTAAATTTTCAAGAAAATCGGTTCAGCCGTTTCGAAGACTATAGGTAACGGATGCACACACACACACACACACACACACACACACACACACACACACAGGCAGACATCCACACACACAGACAAAGTTCCATTTATAAATAAATTTATATATATATATATATATATATATATATTGTCCTATATCGATGGCATTACTAGGAATTTCATGCGTTATGCAATCGTCAGGTACATCTTACAAATTGACCGTTTAGATCACTTGATGTTCATGGGAGTTAAATCTTATAAAGTTAAGTGAATGCAAATTAATAACAGGAATAAAATTTAAACAGACAATGACTGCATGGGGATAGATTAAATTAGAATTTTTAAAGATAACATTATAAAACAATAATTTTAAAATTAAAATTGCAATTAAAAAATATTGAAATGCAGGGAGGTTAAATCGACGTAGGACAATATGTATATGTATTAATATATATAAAATAGCAATGTTCATACTATATTGAGCACTGTTTTATTAACACGTGAATAATAATAATAGTGTGTGTGTGTGTGTGTGTGTGTGTGTGTGTGTGTGTGTGTGTGTGTGTGTGTGTGTGTAGTAATTAGAATTAATATGAGGGTGCACATATGAGGATGCAAATATGTATAGTATTATTATTCAGGTGTTAATAAAACAGTGCTCAATATATGAACAGAGCTGTATATTAATAAATATAGATATTGTCCTCCGCGATACCACAAAGCCATCCTCCGTAAACTCAACAAAACTTATAAAAAGACGTCTAGTAATTGGGATGTCAACATAAATAGAGAAGCCAAGAAAATAACTAAGGAACTAAAAATAGATGATAGGTCACCAATTTTACATAAACAACAGGCATTCATCACAATCAAAGACCACAAACACCACTTCATAAACAACCCACAATACAGATTATTAAAACCCTCAAAAAATACATAAGTAGAATTATCAAAATTATCCTTGAAAGATCTTTCACATTCATTAATAATGTCTTAGGCATGAACCAATGGAAGAACACAGCCGAGGCAAATAATTGATTCACAAAAATAAAAAATAAAATGGATTGCAATTGCATCCAGTTTGATATTTGCGATTTCTACCCGTCTATATCTGAAAACTTTTAACCGCAGACTTAAATTTGGCTAAAGATTACAGCCTCATCAGCAACCAAGACACCAATATCATCAAACAGGCCCAAAAATCCATTTTATTTTACGATGAATGCCTGTGGACTAGAATAAACAGCCGTGATTTCTGTCTTTCTATGGGGGTATATGATTCTGCAGAGGCCTGTAGTTTGGTAGGACTCTTTTTGCTCTGGAATCTTAGGCACATATTCGATTTAGTAACGCCGGGATGATTAAATTTGCCGAGACGACGAAGTGATAATCCTCCGCAAAACTAATCCACAAAAATCTAATCCACAACAAAACCCGGATAAACTCAGAAAAGATCTAATAATTTTTTTCAAAGACCACGATCTTAATATTACCGCCGTGACTAACGCTAAAGTCGTAAATTTCTTAGACATTACTTTGACCTGAGCAATGGCCTGTACAAACCGTACACTAAGGACTCATATTACCATAAATACATCAATAGAGAAATAAATCACCCCCAGAGAATCACCACCAATCTTCACAAATCCATCCTATTTCGTTAAAGTACCAAATCTAGCAATAAGGAAATTGTTGACAGTTCTAAAATTAAATATATTAATGCTTTAGAAAAAATAAACTCAACACTAGTTTAGAATGCTCCGTTAAAAACAAGGTTGGCAGAAATAAGCCGAAATCACGTAAACGTAATATAATTTGATTTAACCCACCCTTCAGTCGTAACGTCGAAACTAATATTGGTAAACTCTTCCTAAACTTAATTTACAAACATTTCTACGATTCACCCACACTGAAAAACAGTTTTCAACAAAAACAATGTTAGAGTCAGATATAGTTGCGTTAAGAACACAGATAAATATATTTCACAACATAATAATATGACATCAAATAGATACTTGACCAACATAAACAACATTCTTCTCCCTAATAATAACAACAATGACCTTTCTAAAAATAACTGCAACTGCCAAAATAAAATAAAATCTATTCTTTAAATGGCCAGTGTATGTTCGAATTTATTAGGATGATAATGGTCTTACATTTTACTTTGGGAGCACTTCCAACAGGCGGAAGATAAGATTTAACAACATGTTGTCTTTAAACAACAGTAAATACAGCGAAAGTACTGCTTTATCCATATATTATTGGAAATTAAAAACAAGAACCCAATTATTACCTGGAATATCGCAACTAAACCCAAACCTTACAACAGAAAAGGAGATAAATGTAATCTATGCCTTTTTAGAAAAACTTGTCATCTTAAACCAAATCAATAACCCTAATTTACTTAATAAAAGAAGTGTTTTAATGACCACATGCTGTCATAGAATAAATACTTACTTAAATTCGTAGACACGGATTGTTATAGATTCCTTTTTAGGTTTGCCACTCTTTCTTCCTTACTTTCTCCCTTTCCTTCTTTTCTCAGCAAAATTTACTTTTAACAATTATGAATTAAATACCTTTAATTTTAGCCTCCTGCATTGTTCAATTTTTAATTTTGATTTTAAATTTTAAATTTTAATTTTAATTTTACTTTATTTTATTTTATTTTTATTTTATTTTTTTATAATTTGAATTCTGTATCTACTTGTAATTATATATCTAAATTTTTGCGTTTTATGCTTTACACCCATTTATTTTTTCTCCATGGATTTTAATATTTTTATTTTATTTTATACTTCAATTTTAAATTTTAATTTTAATTTCTATCTACATGTTGAATATTTAATCTTGTTAAAAAAGCAGTAACTTAACTTTATAAGATTTAATCCCCATGAACATCGAGTGAACTTAAATTCAAATCTATTAAATTGTCAGTTTAAAATATGCACCTGATGATTGCATAACGCGTAAAACTCCAAGTCGTACCATAGATGTAGGACAATATATATATATATATATATATATATATATATATATATATATATATATATATATATACAGCACAAACGTCAAAGAATGATAAATCTGTTGTGTAACCATTGCCGTAAGTTAACAGCTATCATAGCGATGTTCCAGCGACAAAACGATAATCATGATGACTAGCGACGAGACAGGACTCAGTCTATGATCCAGCTAAATCTTTCCGTAGGAAATTCAGGAAAAAATGATCTCACCAGTCTTAACCGGAATTCGAACTTAAACCGTAGGTTCAGATTTTTTTTATATGCTGCTACCCATTTCAACCCTTCTTCGTCGTACACTGTGTTTCCTCATAAGAGCGTATGGTTGTGTGTGTGTGTGTGTGTGTGTGTGTGTGTGTGTGTGTGTGTGTGTGTGTGTGTGTGTGTGTGTGTTTAGGCACGTAATTGGAGGAAATCTTAGTCCAGAAATTGCCTTCAACGCCGCCACTTCAAACATGTTTACCGTCCGAACAGTCGAACATTTAATCCTTAGAAAACATAGATAAAGTGAAACTTGACATCCGAATAGGGTACACACCCTTTTGTATGTTTTCACTGTATGCACGTGCAAGTTGGAAACTCTTGATATATATGTGCATATCTTTCGGCACACTTACTCAATTCTTCGCAGGAATTCCCCCTCCTCTACAAAAAGACAGCAAAACCTATCCCAAATAATATATTCACGAAAAAATGAATTTAAATAAAAGATCATATAAACAGGAAAAGGGAATTTTGAAATAATTTCATCACAAGCAAGGCGATAAAGCTACTAAGGCGTCAGGAGTTATTGTGTTTAAATGAATCTGATGAAAGATAATACAGTAATAAAGGATGGAACAGAAGATAACGGTCGACGTTGCTTTTGATTTTTTGAAAATCAAAATTAACTGGAAAACAAAAAGACAATAGGGTTCTAGAAACAATGTTGCTTCTGGTTACTTTGTGTTTAGCGACATATCAACATCGCTATGGGTTATTTAATATCAAAATCTAAAAATCCTGCACAGAATTTCGTGCCATTCAAATCTAAACACCTTGCACATAATTTTATACTCCCAGTGTATAGATATGTTTTTAGATATATAGTTGTAGATCGTAAAATATATTATTAGTAATTTAACTATAAAAATGCATTTTATGTATTTTTTCTTTTATTGTTGTATGGATTGTAATGTTGTCATAAAAATGTATTGTTGGTCATTTTAAAAAATGTAGAGTTAATTTTTGTTTGAGAGTTCGCTATTCAAAACACTAATTGGTTGTAAGAATACAAAAAGTGCTTATCTCCCTTTGGCCAAGATAAAGTCACGCGTCACAGAACAACTGCTCGTGACGTCATCCCTGATCGTAATCCAAACATAAAACTCCTGCCGTCCCTTTTGGACATAAATGAAGCCCGCTGCATACTTTTGTGATAGAGATGAATTCAGCCCCTCCAAATCTGGAGTCATGACACGCCTACTAGAATTGTACAGCCTGGCTTTCTGAGATCAATTCACAACGTGGGCAGTGGCCCGTTGTTGCAATAGACGTCTTGAAAACCAGCTTTAGTGACGACACCATCGGACGAGATCATGACGATCAACAACAGCGGCCCGAGAGCGTCGACACAGGGTTACCGTTTCGACATCATCGCAGCGGGATCCGTTCCCGAACCAGCAACAGCGACCGAACCAACCGACCAGCCTGGTGGCAGTGTCACAACTGGTGCCGTCACGACCGTCGACAAGAACAAGCGTCACAACGAGCCAGCCCTGGGCATAAGGTGTCACAACACTGACAAAACCTTGCTGCCAATCTAGTACTGCACTTAAATTTGCCACACTACTGGGAAAGTTGGATCACTGTATTTATAAATCTACCATTCGTGAGTGCATTGAATGCTGTTGCCATATCTGGTTGAGGGCTCCTGCTATTCATCATTTTGTTCTCGAAAAATTCCAAAAGAGACTAAGTAATCCCAATAAAGACACAACGACACTAGGAGTAACTGAAGTGTTAGACAATAGAAGAAAAAATTACTATATATATATATATATGTGTGTGTGTATGTGTGTGTGTGTGTGTGTGTGTTGTAATATTTTTATTATAAGTAGTTAAAATAAAACATTTTACATCGCTACACAAAAGCTATCATGTTTCAGTATTATGAAAACACAATAACTACATAATGTAGACAACCCAGTAATTAGCTTATCATGCTATCTAAAATTTATTCATCCACCTGCACTCTCTAACCTCATTCCCCCATCCGACGTAGATTTAACTTTCAGTTGGTTAATCGAGCCTTACCTACAAGCACATACTTATTTCTGTCATTATACCCCCTTAACTGTCTATAAAAGGGTAACGAATTGTTTTTAAATTTCCTTGAAAATTATTCCCAACACCAGCGACTAACCATTGCATGAGGAAATACAATTAATATTACTGAAACACGATAGTTTCTATGAAACGATGTAAAATGTTTTTTATTACTAGAAGTATTGATATAATGATATTGGTCTATTTTGTATCGAGCACATTTAAAAAGTAAATGCTACGAACTGTGGATCGTTACTTCATTTGTTCTTACTTTTACTAATATATATATATATATATATATATATATATATATAGTCTTCATTTGTCACTTTAAACAAAATGCTCACCGCTTCTCGCACTTTTGTCTTCTATACCAATTTCTCTCGTTGAAACAACCTCTATATTTCTGTTTTTAATATATATATTTATATATATAATGGACTCTCCCGTCGATTTCGACGTATGAGTGTCTAACTCAGTTAAACTACCATACAGAGAAATGTTTACAGTGGTGAAGGCTTGTATAGCACCATCCACACTTTTTGGAACCGCTGATAACAAACAATCGGTGCAGAAGTTCGCCACATATCGCATGAACAGCAAACCTCAGTTATTTAACCCATAACTGGAGGGAATGGATGGATTAATACCTTTCCCAAGGGTACCAGTGCGCAAGTGAATGCAGTGTTCGACTGAAATTTGAACTCGGCTCACCGATTTTCCCTTTCCGAGCCGACATCCACCACACCACAACGCACATCCTTCCATGAACGCTTACATCACCTGTTATTGCAAAGCGGTCACGTACTGGCCAGGCCCAACATTGCTTAACTTCGGTGATATATATATATATATATATATATATATATATATATATAGTCATCGGCAGACAGATCTGTTTCGAGGATCACAGCTCATCAGTACGGTTAGACATCCAATTGATTTTTACCCAGGATTGAAACACGACCGAATTGGTGTCAGTCGGCGATTCTACTTCTGAGCTATGGGCGCTCGGTAGAAGAAGGCAGACTTTAACGTATGATGTATCATACACCAGTAGCTAGAGTGCTCTAATTCATTATATATATATATATATATATATATATATATATATATATATATATATATGCGCTTTTGTATGGGTACGTTGGAGTCATCTGTTCAAATTGCATCCCGTAAAAATATAGTTTTCTGTGTAGAAATGACCCAGGCGAATCTAATATTTCAGTCACATGAGTTCTGATGTCAAATATCTAGGTAGTAATTGGCAATTAATTGTATAATATTTTTACGGTAACCAAATACATATTCATTGTTGTGAGATATCAATGGACAATAAAAACCGGCAACTCGGAAGGCAGGGGATATAACGTCATCCAGTTAACCACCATCAGAAACAAATCTAACACTAATGCCTAGCAAAGAGGTAACGTTGTAAAACTGACATCCGTATGGTTGCCTCAAGTTCTGTAGTTATTATTTTAACAATTTAAAGACTGCATAAGGAAGGAAACTTCTACAAAGAAAGAAAGAAAGAAAGAAAGAAAGAAAGAAAGAAAGAAAAAGGGGAAATTCTCCGAGGAAGAAAATTAAGAAAACATATTTAAGAAAGAAAGAAAGAAAGAAAGAAAGAAAGAAAGAAACACTGAAAAATAGGAAAATAAACTTAATTAAAAAGAAAGAAACAAACAAACAAACAAAAACAAAAGAAAAATTCTGTTGTGATGAAAAATAAGAAAACATTTAATAAAAATAAAAGAAAGAAAGAAAGAAAGAAAGAAAGAAAGGGAAATTTTCTGTTGGGATGAAAAATGTGAAAACGCATTTAATAGAAAAGAAAGAAAGAAAGAAAGAAAGAAAGAAAGAAAGAAATAACGAACGAAAGAAAGAAAAAACAAAAGAACAAAAAAAGAAAAGAGACAAACAAACAAAGAAATATAAAAGTTTTTGAAACGAGATTTGTAAAATAAGAAAACGTAAAATAAAAGAACGAAAAAAAATTCCTAAAATAAAAGACGAATGGCAAAGTTAATTTGAAAAAGCTTTCTACATGCATAAGCACATGAGGCACTGACATCGCTACTTATTTCGCGAGGTAAAATCAAAGATTCCCTTTATTTCTTTCTTTTTCTCGCCAACAACTAATCAAGCCAAACAGGTGCAGAAAGCATAAGAGAGCGCATCGGTGCAAGCGCGTTTAACTGTTAAAATAGGTGCGCGTCATTGGGCGCGTTTTGACGCGTCATCACGTGATTTGTCAGTGCGCGAACAAGGCGACCAGTGAGGCGGACATCACGCCTTGTCGATGACGACGAGGAGTAACGTAAGATGATGTCTTCCACTAGGCGGTGTAACCGTCAGCATCAGGTGAGGAATGCAACACTACGGGTGGCGGAACATTTGGTAAACGGGCAAAATGGTAGAGAGAAAGAGAAAGACAGAAGTCTTGATTATGTTGAAAATAGATTTTTATTTTTCACCGTTTTATTTTTTTTTTTCGTTTTTTCATGGTTGTGTTAATCTCGCTCCCAAAATGTAGTCAATTGAAATGATTATTACCCGTTCGTTCTCTCGATTCTAAACGAATTTAGTTAAATCATCTAGTTCGATGCAGTATCAGTATATATATATATATATATATATATATATATATATATATATATATACCAAGGGGCTATTGCAGATTTTAGTGTTATAAAGAGAAAAAAGTAAGTACGCGATACATTTACGTTTGCATTGTTTCAGACAAAAATGCTGATGTAGGTAAGTATATATATATATATATATATATATATATAATAGCAGGCCACTCGTATTCGAGTATTGCCTTCAACCAGAGCGGCTAGCTAATCCCAAATGCAAACAGAGCACACCTGTGGTTTATACTGCAACTATGCTGAGAGGAACTTAGTTACAGTTTTTGGGAGAGAGCGCGTATCCGCTCTGAACAAGGCTAGGATGCTCAAATCCTCAGATACGATGACTTGCAACTCTGAGCTAACACAACCACCGACGGCTCCTCAAGGGGAGCTGTGTACCCAAGTTCACTCACAAGGCTGAGGTCAATCTATGGTATGGGTTTTCAGCAAATTTGAAAAGTGCTGCACGCTGAAATCGACAACTCCAGATCGATAATATCAAGAATCACTTTCCTGACAAATTTACTATTTTAAGATTATAAACCAGGCTTCATGTTAAGAAAGTGAACGTTCTAGCCACTCGTCCCGTATATATATATATATATATGGAGAGAGAGAGAGAAGGAGAGGGAGAGGGAGATGATTTTCTAAGCACAGCTTAGAAGTGGCACAAGACTGAAATTATGGAACCCCTTGTGAGGATCGAACTCATTACCCAGTTAATTCTAACGAAATAATCTTGCTAACCATGAAGCTACGTTGGTATGTCCAAGAAAGAGAGATATATAGAAAGAGATAGAGAGTGAGACAATGAGACAAAATGGATTTTTTTTAGTAAAGACTCGGTTCGACAGTGAATACTCTCTTTGGATTCCCCAGTTTAAATAAAAGGGAGAATCTGTGTACAAGGAAAATGTCTTGGGATCATTGAGGATGAGTGAGTATCATTTAAAAATACCTGGGAAGTGTTTTCACATAGAATGGAAAATGCGACATGGAGATCCAAAGATGCATTAGCATAGCCAAAGACGCATTTCAGAAGCTAACCAAAGTACTGAAAGACAGGAAAATCTCATTAGAAACGAAAAAAGTGTTGAATTACTGTGCTATCTGTCCTTCTGTATGGAAATGAATGCTGAACGATCTCCTCAAGGATGAAGGAAAGGCTTGAGGCAGCAGAAATGTGGTTTTACAGAAAGATACCATGGACAGAAAACCTGTGCGAAGATGAGGTGTTGGAAAGCATTCTATTTTCATTTACAATTATTCGCTTGGCAATAAATACTAAGAAATAGTATGAAATACATCATTTTTTAAACACTGGGGTGGCCTAATAATTATGGCCGGCAGCATATATATATATATATAAACACTACCGAACATAAGTTTGGGATCACACAAATTTTAAGCAGAATCAAATTCGTGGAGTTTGTATTTTTTGATATTCTTATGCAGATGTCAAGTAAAAAAACAAAGTATTCTTTTCAACTTTAAAGTAAACATTTACTCAGTTTGCTATTTGACTTTTCTTATTGTGATCAAGTTTTTGCCGAAAATTCAGATTTATTCAGATATTATAATTACGGTGTAATTTATTTTTGTAAACTATATTACTACGGTATAAATGACAAGAAAGAAACAGATTAGCATTGAAAAAACAGTTCAGGTTGAAATTATTTTGAAGGAATGATATTCTGAACGTGTTATTACTAAAAAAGTAAGCCTATCAAAAAATGGCGTGCATTATTGCCTTCAACGACTTCGTGAAGCTGAGTTAAATATTGACAGAAAAAAGATCTGGTAGGCCCAGAGTAACATGTATTGTAGAGGATAGGCACTTGATTATATCTAGCAAGAGGAATAGAAGGAAAACCGCTCCGGAATTAACAATTGAAATGAATTCTACTCGGCAACATCCAAGATCTGTTACTACTGTTAAGAGACGACTTCTTTCTGCTGGGCTTAAAGGCTGTGTAGCAGTTAAGAAACCACTATTAAAGAAGGAGAATAAGGGATGAAATTGATTGTACAGTTCGAAATGAACTTCTTAAAAATGAACAAATGTTGTTTAAATGCTTGCAGGATGCTTGGAAATCATTTTCACCAATTTATTTTTTAAGTTATTAGAAAGCATGCCAAGGATTTGCTCTGAAGTAATAAAGGCTCGTGGTGGTTTCTTTGATGAAAAGAAAATATAAATTAACCTTAATTTAATTTGAAATTACTCTATGTTAATTTTGGTTTTAATTATTGTACAATTTTGATCAACAATGAAATATATCTATATTTATTCTTCTAAGACATAAAATTTATTTTTTCTTTCTCTTAGATAAAAGATCTAAGTGATCCCAAACGTATAGTCTGTATTGTATATATATATATATATATATATATATATATATATATATATATATCCGAGTGAATAAGGAACGAAGAAAAATTTACAACGTCCAAAACATTAATTTAAAACAGTGCTCGATATATAATATAGAGCTGTGAATATTTATTATAAATTATATTTTAGAACATGTACAATATTTTATATATATATATATATATATATATATATATATATATCCACTACAAATTGGACATTTTGTTTCGACATTGGACTTCCAATGTCTCATCAGGTGGTGTGGAAAGGAATGGAAGACCTCTTTTCTAAAGAGGTTTTCCATTAGCTGGCCTGCCTTCAGACATGGAGACAGGAGGAGGCAGCCATGTTAGAAGGAAAGTTATTTGACTCCTACAGTCAGGACGCTTAGACATCCGATTGCGTCCAGCTAGTATTGAAACCCAATCGATTAGACATCAGTCGGAGATTCTACCACTAAGCTAGCGGCATACGGTGGCGGAAGGCAGACTTTAGCGTGTTATATACACAACGTAAACACACGCCAGTAGTCGAGAGTGCTCAAATTACTGAATGAATAATGCATTAATAGCGGTGAGCAGATACTGTTTTTTAAAGTCTACCATTTCCCAAGGGTACTCACTCGACTGTCGAGGGCGTAAATAGTTATCCGTAGACAGTCTTGTTTCGCTGTATCACTGCTCATCAATGTACCTAGACATCCGATTGTTTCCAGCCGAGATTGGAACCTAACCGATTTGACATTCACGGTGGAGAAAGCCGAATTTTAACGTGTTATATACACAATGCAAACAAACATATATATAATCAATAAATTGAAAACTCAAGTCACTTTTTAATCTGTTTAATATATTAGCTCGGATTATCTACTGAGCACTTTTGGGCAGAAGCTTTGCTTGCTTGAATAAACATGTAAAATCCTCATAACTTTTTCAGGTATCTTCTTCATCATCATCATCATCATTTTATTATTATTATTATTCATATAAAATCTTCACTTACTTTAATCAAATATGGGGCAAAACTTTCGTCAAAATTTTCCTCGAAATTCACCGGTTCTAGCCAATTTAAAAAGCTGAACTCCTAAACTGAAGGGCAAAAATTAGACCGTTTATCTATAATAAAACAAAACAAAAAAAACAAAAACAGATATAAATACCCCATATGCTACTACAGTTTCAGTTTTCAGATCTTCGGGCTGATTTGGTTATTATTATGCCTAACGTCACTTCGTATTTACATATACCGCCTCTGTTCCGCATTTTACCAAACAGAAATGTTGATGAAACGAATAAAAAAAGACGTAAGACATGCGTGTGTCTTCTCACCGGATTTATTATAATAAAGGTTTTGGATAATATACTAGAAATTGATATCAGTGGGTACAATCATAATATTAGGTGCGTAGATGATACTTTATTGCTGGCAGATACAGTACGAAAACTACAAGACCTCCTAGATATTAAAGGAAAGCGATAAGGGAAAACTAACCATTAATTGTATTGTGATTAAATTCATGGTTGTCAGCAGGACAATTTTTTTTAAAGGAACACGTTGCGAACTACGTTTTGCAGATGTCAAAATTAAACAAGTAGTTTAAATATCTAGGAAATGTTTTAACAGAAAATTGAAAATGTGACAACGAAATCTGAACGTGTATTGGAATAACAAAAATTGTCATCCTAAAGCAAAGAAAATACGTAGAAAAAGTTTTTTATGGCTTAACAAACTTTTGAGTTTTATTCAAAGCTAGAAAATATTCTTAGACTATTAGAATATTGTAGAGATGATGATTGATTAAAGAAGTCCTACTAATTAACACATAGTTGGCGGGAAAGAAATGAACTCTTAACATTCTCAAGGGTATTTGCGCGTAAATGAGTATAACGAACTTCACTAGAACTGGAATTCGACTATCGGGTTTCAAATTCAGATCTATTATCTATTTCACCAGTGCACATCTAAGATTACATCACCTGGTATTCCCAACCGGTCACCCATTATATACTGACCAATCTCGACGTTGCTTGACTTCGATGATCATAAAAAGGAATTATATGTAATATTAATCATCCTACATTGCAGTAATTGTTGGATTGAAATTTCTTACAGGTGAATAGAAAACTGGAGATAATCAAAATGCAGCTCTACAGAAGGATGCTGGGAATACTATGAACAAAGCATGTAAGCAACGAAGAAATTTTAAGAAAAATAGAAACGAAGGTGACACTTAGAATCGGAAACAATTGAAATTCCTTAGACAAATAATGAGAAACGTTTTGGTAAATTTGGTACTTGCAGGACACACTGTGGACAAAAGCCAAAGGGAATGGCAGCTAGCCACATACTTTACCATTTTGTCAGAATGTAGCAGGAATATGAATGACGGTAATAAAAATGCTACAAAGGATAGGAAGCTGTGGGGAGCTATTTTCACCTGCACATTAACGGGATACGGCACGTCTGCCAGTCAGTTAAGTGTCATATGGGCGATCCTGTCTCTTTCGATTCATGACCAGGCAGGCGGTTTTCTCGCAGTAGACTATCATTTCATTCTGCGGTAGACTGGTTTGCGAACCAAAAATATAGGACCAAATCTATTCGTTAAAGAAGAAAAGAAAGACATTTGTATTCAAAACAAATGCTTCTTTATTTTACCGCAACAATTCAATACGTGTTGGTAAGGGGAGATTTGACATGATTGGGCCATCATTTCCCTTTTTGTTTCATGGTTGTTCAGGGGCATTTGCGGATAAGTAAGTAACCCGACTGGAACTTTCATTTGGATCCCTGAGTCATCCATTACTCAACCTGCGCATCGAACATCATCTAGGTCAACTCTCTGGGTACTAATCAGACTCTCCCTTGTTTAATTACGGTGATCTGACGAGAATCAGTGTTCAAAGTGAGATGACCGTAAGACTTATAGTTGTTAAAATCTAAAAAAAGAAAAAAAATCTTATAAAATCATGAACACAATTTTAAACTAAATTTTCACGAGACTGCACCTTCTTGGGTATTACGATGAACTACATCTGGCAGTAGGGCTTCTAATCGAGAGGTTTTGAACCACCTCTTAATTGATGCTGTTCCCAGGTCCACATTGTCCTGGGGTCGTTGCACTTTTTAGGGTCCCAGCTATGGATAAATAGTTAGCCTCAAAACTATAAAAATATAAAAAAAAGTTTATAGTAAAAATACCAGCAAAACATTTTCCTAGTAAAAAATTATCAGCAACACATTTTTGTAAAATAAATTACTAAAGTTCCCCCAAAATTTAAGTGTCGGTATTAAATGCTTCATAAGTACTTAATATGCCCCTAAACACAAAAGAAAAACAATCGAGATTGCACCATGCATCCACCAAACATTTTCGTAAGGACAATTTTTGCCAGTGAAACCTCAAAAATAATGCATATTCACTGAAGCATACGTTCGCACACACGGGAAGAGACCGTGATACCTGCTGACACACCTCGAGTGTAAATCAAAATCGTGGTCATACTTTTGGGGCCTTCCGTAGATAGAGAAAAGCAGGTCTGCATTCACATTCATCAAACGGCGCGCATCTTTGTTCTCTTTTGTGTAGGCAATAAATCAGGCTGTTGCAATTTAGGAAAGCGAATGGACGATGCTGTATTGTAAACGCATTTACGAAGGCATTCTTTACACGCTGCCGTGTTTTGCGATGCTTTGTTTGCGTCTCCCCCACCTTCTCTCTCTCTCCGCCATCGTTTTTTTTTTTTTTTGTGGAAGGTGGGAGTAATATTTATTCTATCTTATTTTATCTATTCATTTGGCTGCAAAAGCAAAAAAAGAAGCTGGAATCCGGTTATTTGCGGGAGATAAATGTATGTACCAGGTGGAGGTGAATTTACGAGAAATCTGGCGCGAAAAGATCAGAAGATTGAAATAGAAGAAGAAGAAGAAGAAGAAGAAGAAGAAGAAGAAGAGTGTAGTAGGAGAAGGCTGGGGAGAAAGGATGAAATGAGCTGAAGGTAGGGTATAATACATAAAGTAAAAAAGGGGCAAGACATGATAAGACAGGAAGGCTGATGAGAAAGAAAGAAAGAAAAGAAAATCAATATTATTGTAGGAAGGAAGGAAGGAAGAAAGGATGAATGAGCAAAAGGAAGGAAGAAAAGAAGGAAGGAACGAACGAACGAACGAACGAACGAACGAAAATCAATCAGAAAGAAAAATTAACCTGTCAGGAAGGAAGCAAGGAAAGAAGTATGTATGTGCGGAAGGAACGAACGAACGAACGAACGAACGAACGAACGAAAATCAACCAGAAGGAGAAATGAACTTGCCAGGAAGGAAGCAAGTAGGGATGGATGAAAGAAAGAAAGAAAGAAAGAAAGAAAGAAGAAAGGAAAGAAAAATCACCCAAAAATAAATGTTAATCTTAAAGAAGGGAAAGGAAGAACGAAGAAACGAACAAACCAATCAACAAACGAAAGAAAGTTTATCAACTTGAAAGAAAAATAACCTAAGAGGAAGGAAGGAATAAAAGAATTGAATGCAAACTCAAACGAAACAATAAAAAATACGAAGAATTAAAAGAAATGCAAGAAAGAATGAAAAAGTAACTAAAACAAAAAAAGAAGATGAAAGATAAAATAATAGAAAAATAGTAGAAAGAATGAAAATGACGTGAAAAAAATTTAGGATGAGTGAGCATTTTGTAAGTATTTATGATCCGGTTTTTAAGGCCTTGTATCTAGCGGTGGTGATGTATCATCAAGGTGTAAGACCCTGTCGTAAATTAATGCAAGCGAAGACGTTTATAAGTAAGAAGAAACGGAGTGCCGAAAAGAATGGCGGCCGGAAAAAGTCGAGTTAAGGCCAAAAAGAATAACGTCATAGAAACATAACTTCACTTATTCATCCATTTCTTTTCCTCCTAATTTTTTTCTTTCATTTTTCGTCGGTTGAACCCTGTAATGGTTTGTTTTGTTTTATTCTATATTATTTTCAGTTTTCTTTGATTTTTTGTTTTCTCGCTTTTTTTTTTTATTTCTCGCTTTTTTTTGTTTTGTTTTTTGTTTTTGCCCATATAGTTTTAGTCGATGCGTCTTTTTCTCGACTCCTTTCACTGTTTTCTGTTTCCCGCCCTTTTGGCAGGTAAACTGGACAGCGCTTGCAAAAGATGGATGAAATTCACAGCTGTTCAATAAAATATTAAATAATTCATCTTCTTTTATTATTGAGTTAATTATTATTTCTTTTTTATTAAGGTCGCATCTTTTCATGGTTTTTTTCTGGCCACATTTTCTTGTTTCCTTTCTTTCTTTCTTTCTTTTTTCCGTCCTTCATTTCAGCTTATCTTTCTTTTTTACATGCTTTCTTTATTTTTTCTTGCTTTCTTCTTTCTTTATTTCTTTCTTTCTTTCTTTCTTATTCCCTTTCCACTCAATAGGTTAAATCTTAATTTTTCATCGTATTCTTTCTTTTTTTGTTTTTACTTTTTGTTTCATTCATTCAGATTTCTTTTTTTTTTCTTGTTTTACTTTTTTTTTATCTTTATCACCTTTTCCCGCCTTACCCTCATATATATATATATATATATATATATATATATATATATATATCTGTGTGTGCTTCTTTCTTTTCTTTCTTTTCCCTCTTTCTTTCCTTTTTTCATTCTCCTTCTTGCTTTCATTTCATCTTACGAAATTTTCTCCTTTCTCATTTTCTTTCTTCTCGTCTTTCTTTTATACTTTCCTTGTAAAACTGAAGTGTGATTCTCTAATGTAGCAACCATATTGGTTGCTTAGTGGCTAAACACTTTTCTGCGGATATTTGACAATGCATCGATGCCACATGCTGTCCATTTTCAATGGAAGTCGCTACTAATTACTTTTGAAGTCTTCTTTGAACAGTCAGATGTCAGTTTGCCGAGAAAAAAAACAATCCAGTCATTAATAAGAAGAGTTAAAATTAATGCATACAAGATTTCACAGCTCTCACATCACCCCTTCATAGTCAGCTTATGGAGCTTTAAGCCCACTCTCGCAGTCAGCCTATGTACTTTAAAACCTTTCATACACCCTCGTAGTTAGACTATGAACTTTTCAGCCCACCCTCGTAGTCAGTCTTTGGGCGTTTAAGCTCACCCTTTTAGTCAGCCTATGAACCGTTTAAACCTCCTCGTAGTAATCAGCCTATGGGCTTTTCAGCGCATCTTCAGGTCAACCAATGAATCTTTCAGCCTATTCATGTAGTTATCACTCTCGTCGTCACCCTTTGAACTTTTCAGCCCACCCGCGTAATCATCTTATGAACGTTTAATCTCCCCATCATAGTCAGACTGCAGACTTTTTAGCCCACCTGCCTATGAGGGATATGTGTTTTATTTAATTTTGTAACAAGATTTTCTTTTAAAACTAACTCTGTGAAGAAACTGTCTATAGCGTTGTTTTTCATGATAATTTTTCATTTTCTGTCAGGATTTTTTATATTCTTTTGTTTTCTAAGTGAATTGTGGTGCTGTGGGTATCGGCTCGGAATGATAAATCGGAGAGGCGAGTTCGAATTTCAGTTGACTTCATTGCATTTACTTGAGCGCTAATACCCTTGGGAAAGATATTAATCCATCTCCTTCCAGCTATAGATAGCAAGACAGATTGGGTTCTATAGCCTTGGTTGGCATTTATAATCTACCGCAGAAAGAAAGGGCAATCTACTGCGGGAAAATCTTCCAACTCGTCAGTCATGGATCGAAAGAAACAGAACAGTCATGATCGTCTAAGAATGTATCAGGGTTTTTTTTAGTATCAATTATTTTCTTAGTCAAGGTTTTCCTTAGTTCCCAATCATGGCCAGCATTTCTTGCCCTTTTCGTATAAGATACTATTAAAAGTAAGTATGTAGTGCTTCTGATAACTTTAAAAAAACTTTTACAGTTTAATGTTTATATTATCCCTGTGTTGATTACGAAAATTTTTAATATGTGCAAAGGGAGCATTATGTATGTATTTAATTGTTTTCATATTGCGCTAAGTCTACAGAGATGATTAGTTAGGCGCCTAGATAGAGTGGTGGTCGTGCGTACAATATTTTCATTTTTAGTTATGTTTTTATTGAAGAGTTCACATTTTTCGCACTGTGACCCAGGTCAATTTTAAATGAGATCGGTGATCTGGAGTTTGTATCTTATAAGCCTGGTAATTATGAGGATGGAAGCATTTAATTTTCTATAGTGTATAATAGGTTTAATGCATTTAGTGGGATCTACTAATGAAATGCAATGCTTTTTTTATATATCGCATGACAAACTAATATTCTGTGCATATTTTGTACAATTGGGTGCAGCAAAAACAAATATTTATTCTATTTATATCGTTCAGACTGTTGTCATCATTTTTATTACAATATTCACGACGTTCGCTTCGGTCTTCATCAGGTGATATACGTTCGAATATAGAACCGAGTCTCTTATTTAGTCAAAAACGCATAGTACGTGGAATTAAAACAATCTACTCTAGTGAATGAAATAAAGAGTTCAGTTCGAAATTCCAACATATATCTCCTGAAGATGGTCGGAGAATTCAACATTCGAAACGGTGTGTATATGGTAATGAAGATGAAAACAACAATCAATGTAAATAGCCACAATACCTCATCTCAGAAATAGAGACAGATGATAAAAATAAATGTTTCTTTTTTTAATGATGTTTTAATTTTTGTAGAAGCACTTTTTTACTACCAACCCTAATATATTTATGCTTGTCCTTCCCTTCGTTAGTTTGCGTGACCGTTATGCCAGGCCAATATAAATAATGTAGTATTTTGTTTTGATCGCGTAAAAAGAAGAGAAAAGGTATTACATGGTTTCAATGAGAAAATAAAAGAAGGGGAGATAGAAGTCGGAAGCGAATATCAGAATAAGCTAATAAGAACAGATGCAACACTTTGATCTAAAGCAAAAGGCTGAAACACGATAAAAGTGAAATTCTTAAAACTCACTGTATCGAACGACGTAAACTAAGGCAATCGCCCAAAATCCAGTTACCATAAATAAAATAAGAATATCTGCTGAATTATTCTAAAATTATTATTAAAAGAAATGTTCGTAAGAGAGAGATTTTGATAGAAATAAAAAAAAAATGAAGAAACGAGGGAAGACAGAATCAAATTAAGCTAATAAGAATTGTTATTAAGAGAAAATTTTTGTAAGACGGGGATTTTGATAGAAATAACTATTGTTATTAATTTGATTAAAATTATTATGAAGAGAAATATTCGTAACACGGGGATTTTCATAGAAATTATTATTATTATTATTATTATTTCATTTTTTCATCATAATCGATTTCTGCTATAGTCACACAACCTACCAAGTCTGCGGAAAGACCTAAGGCAGGCTGTGGTGCGTTGTTATGGCTACATTTCATGTTTTTCTATCTCCCCTAACATCCCTAGAGTTACATAGACAAAGTTCTCATTAGTGTGTGGGCTGTACTTAACAAGACAATTTTTTGTATATCTCTTAAGCTGGGGTTTCCAGGGATTCTTTCAATGTGTTGTTTTGTTTCATTTTTTATCATTCCAAGTGCACCTTCTAGCATTGGTACTATTCTTGTTTTCAATTTCCACATTTTTCTATTTCAATTTCCAGGTCTTTCATTTTGATAGTTTTTCAAATTCCTTGGTTGCTATGTTACAATCCGCTGGACAAGCCATATCAATTAATAGACAAGTTTTTTCTTTTTGGTTTTTAACAAAATGTTCGGCCTCTTTGCTTCAATTTTTCTCCAGATTCAGACTTTAATCCGGATTCACATAACCATCGATGATTATTAACTTTATCAACATTGGGTTTATTAGCACGTTCTGAATATTGGCCATGCAGAGGTTTGTCTTGCCAGCGTTGTTTCATCTGTTCAAGAGCTTTATCCTTGGCTTTCTTTTTCATATTTTTGCCGCAATAGTTGATTCTTGGCTTCTGTTTTTCTTTTCTAAGAATCTACTAAAGCTTGTTTGTATTTACTGCCTTCTCTCAATATTGAATATTTTCTTTCTGTTTTCATGTTGTTTGACTCATTGTATCATCTAGTCCTTTCTTGTTTCTATGTATGTTAGTAAGCCAATAGTTGTTGTCTTGTATCACAATTCTAACTGAATAACACCTCTTCCTCCTTCTTTGCGTGGTATTTATAAACGGTCTACATCAGCCTTTGGATGATGCATCTTATGTTTAGAAAGAAGCTTCTTGTCTTAGGTTCTATTCGTCTGATTTCATTTAGAGTCCATTTCAAGATGTTGAATCTGGAATGGCAAGGTTATTAATGGCCATAATTCTGTTCTGAGAATTCAATTGTTTTTAATCAGTCGTATCGTTTTAAAGTACACTTCACGCCTTATTTCTTTTATTATCTTACGGTGAATTCTTTCATTCTTATTCACCCCTAGGTACTTATAAGCTTTTTCTTGCTCTAAATATTTTATTGTTACAGTAGGGTCTAAGCTAATTGTGGATGTTTGTTATAGCGATTGACGTAAAACGTTAACTTTAGCCCATTTGTTTAAATTGAATTTCATTGAAAAATTTTCACTGAAAAATTTACAATTTGCAAAAGAACTTCCAGTTCATTGTCATTCTCAGCATGCAAGTTTAAGTCATCCATGTAACATAGATGGGTTTTTTCTTTTGATCTATCTTATAAACACATTCTGTCTTGTTAAGTTGGCTGGTTAATGTTATTACTGATATGCAAAATAGTAAGGGAAACAAAGAGTCACCTTGAAATATACCTCTATTGATGTTTATTTTACCAGACTTATAGGTTCCATTTATATGATTGCGGTAAAGTGTAGTTTTCCATGTCGACATATATTGTTTGATGAAATTGATGATTACGGGTGATATCTTGTACATATATAAAGTCTTTAAGATCCAGTAATGTGGTACACTATCGAATGCCTTACGATAATCTATCCAGGCAGTACTAAGATTTTTCGTTGCATTTAAGCAGTTTTCCAAGATCATCCTATTCATATGTAACCGGTCTTTACATTACTAACAACTACGTTTGCATCCTCTTTGTTCAAGCGGTAGTATGTCATTTCTTTCCAAGAAGAAACATGTCTGTTTTATTAAAATAGATGTCAGTAGCTTGTATGTTGTGGGAAGACAAGTAATTGTTACTATTCTTGGATAGAAGAAAGGTAATTCCTTTTGTCATCCATGCAGGAATTTTAGATGGATCTTTAACCACTTCTTGAAGATTTTCGGCTACTTTTTGTGTATTGTATTTAAATAATACAGCCAAAAATTAAGAATATTATTTATTCCTGGAAATTTCCAGTGATGTGCTTTTATCAGTGCACATTTAACATCCTCTTCTGTGATTCCAGCCCATGTCTGTTCTGGTTTATTTTGCATTCGTTCTATCTCTCGCGTAATCTGATCTACTTCTTTGTTATGTTCTTTAGGGAAAGTCCATATTTTTTTCCAAAAATGTATAACCTCTTTCATTCTGTGGGGGACTGTCACTTCAATACTTTGTTTACCTATTTCCCTATAAAATTACTTTGCATCGGTTTGAAAGATCTTGTTCCGTCTGTAGAATCTTGATCTTTTCTCATAGCGTCTTATTCTTTGAAGCTTCAGTTGTATTGTTTGCTTTATTTTTCTTTAGTTGATAGGACTTCATTTTCATATTTAATATTGTATTTTCTTTCGACTCTTTAACCTTTTCCAGTTTTTACATTTATTCCTCTTGCCAGTTCATCGAGTATTGATAATTCACTTAAGTTGTTCGAGTTCTTTTTTATTTTAATTTTCTAAAGTGGATCTTCAAGTCTGTGATAATGCCTTTTTTAATTTGATATTCAATTTTTTGTTGCTGCTATTGCTGATGCATATATTGCTTCATTGAAATTTATATAAGTGTCTTCTTCATCTAGAAATAATTTGAGTGCTGTATTCTAGAGTAGATACCTCCACTAAATCGTAGATACCTCCACTTAAGTAGATACCTCCACTAAATCGCTAAAAACAGCATAGTATGAATAAAAAAGGCCCCAAAATAAATAAAACAAACTTTTTTCATCAAATGGTTTATATTATTATTAAGAGGAAAAATCAAATGAATTTTTAATTATTAAAAAAGAAAATTTAATTCCTTCTAACATTTTAGAAATTTTGGTAGAGAATCTTGTTTTGATTTGAGTTAGCTGGTAACCAAAACGTAATGATTACATCACCTACTTTTTTCCGTTCACAAACACATTAATTTGAAAATTCTCGCAAAAATCAAGTAATTGTCGGATTTTAATGAAACTTTCAGTACTCATTCATAAATGAATGAAGTTATTTTTGAAAGTATTATTTTTTTTCTAAATCTTGGTAAAAATAATGTTTTTACCTCTGTTACCCCCACTCCACGTAAATCTATGAATTTTAATAAATTTCATTTTCGCAGTCTATAATTTTGTTATTTAACGCAGAACTCATTGCGGAATATAAATCATCTATTTTTTATTTTAAATTTGTTCCCTGTATCCGAAAATCTGCTCCAAAGAGTAAAATAAAAAAATGCAATAAACTTTGATATTATTTAATTTGATAAGCTTTTAATTGCTTGAATAAATAATAAAAATTAAGAACATTATAGTTTGAAGAAAAAAATTTTTGATAACTAATGAAATTTTACAAAAATTGTTTTAAAAGATCTGTTTGAAATAAATCAGAGAGTATTTTGCTTACTGGAAATAGTAAATTTAATCATTTAGCTTTCAATTATAACTAAAATAAAAGTTTCATAAAAAATTTCATTTTTAAAAATTTAGTTTAAATGTAACAATGCAGATTTTTTCGTGATTTAGTGAAGGTGCCTATTGTAGAGCTTAAGAGTTTCGAGGTTATGCTTTGTTGGTTGTAATTTTGGGAGTTGTTCTCCTTCCTCCATTGCAATATTTTATATCTGATCTTGATGCTTTGCTTGATTTCTTATATACTGTTCTTTTCCGTAGAATAATTCTGTTCAATATGTTTTGAACTCGTTTCATTGCCGTATTGTAATCGACTCAGATCACACTTTTGCAATACTTCTAAACTTTCAGTATTATCTTCAGAGTGATTTCTGTGTATCTCGGTTTCTTAATTATGACCGGTGGCTTGTGTGATGTTACTCCTTTTTTATTATTCCGGTTCCCTTTCATGTTTTGTTGATTCGTTTAATCTGGTTTCAATTCTTTTTATTTTATTAATTTCAGCCTTTGTCAATCGATTATTTCGCATGATGTACCTTCGTACATTGGCTAGTTTATCTTTGTCAATGTACTTTCTAAATTTTTGTCCAACCTTTTCTGACTTTCTACTCCTCACGAGACTAGTTTATTTTTTCTTTCTTTATATGTACGGTTATAGATATTAAGTTTTCTATTGATTTAGATCTATAGATATGGCTGGAAAATTTTGAAGGGCCATTATTAAGGTTAACCTGGCTGTGGGGAGCTGAAGATTCATACTTTGTGTTTATTCTTATGGCAGATTTTTCGACCTCAGGCAGGTTCCCTCCTGAAGGACGGACTCCTTGTTTATCACCTGGAAGAGTCATACTAGACTTTTTGTTTTTATTTTTAATTCTCATATTATTCCCACGAGTGACACACGGGTCCAAATGTCCGCCCAAAGTTAGTACGTTTTACAAACAGTGTTCCGAAGCCTTTAGAGGATTGTTTGCAACCTCATAACGCAGTAGCCATTCACTCCTTGGCACGATTAACACCATTATTAACACTATTATTATTATTAGTAGTAGTAGTAGTATTTTGATTATAATTATTATTAAGTGAAATGTTTGTAAGACGGGGATTTTGATATAAATTATTATTATTACTTTTATTACTATTTTTATTAAAATTATTAAGAGTAATGTTAGTGAGAAGAAGATTTTGATTAAAAAAAGAAAAATGAAAGAAAAGTAAAAATGGGGAGAGAGAATTAAATTATGCTGATAAGAACAGATACTACACTTTGTTTTCAACCAAAAGGTTGAGAAGTGATTTTTTTTTTTTGTTGCCTCATGCTAGCAGGATGTGACGCCAATGACAGTTAAATTTGGGAAGCTCGGGTGCGTTCACTTAAACCCAGCTCCTTAACTAGTCTATCTGTTTGCATCGGGAACCAATCACCCCTTCTCCATAGAGGAGACCGAGCAACTCTCAATAATATTTTCCCTTATGCTGTCCACATACGGACACACAACTGAGTTGGGATTAATTAATTATTAAGTGCTAATTTGTAATTGTAAAATAACATGCTGCCATGTTTGCGCAGAATATAAATAATGAGATACAAAAGAGATTATCAAGAGTTTTTTTCCCTCCAAGCAATGATGTTCCTGGAAAACGGACAGCCTTAAAAAGCTGCCAGACACCATATTTCAAACAGGAAGTAATGTAGGAAATATGCCAATCATTGGAGACAAAATAAAGGTTTCTGGACGGTAGTCATTTGTCGATAGATGAGCTGAAAAAGAGTAGTACTGAACACCTAGCATCGACAGTCTATGAAGTAGGAAGTCTGCTTCGTTCGGGATGGCATCTCAGAGGTAGAGGGGAGATCGCCGCCTAAGGAAAGGGAAACGATAACCGTTGGTGTAGCGTTGTCAGAACTGATTCCGAAGATATCAGGTTTTCTATTGATGTATGTTTAACGTTTACATCAATAGAAAACTTAATATCTTCGGAATCGGTGCTGACAAGTATGAGGCGGATGTGGTTATGGTGCAATGGATATCGGCTAGAAAGAATTACTCAGAGAACTGAGTTCGGTTTCCAGTTGAATTCGTTGCATTCACTTACGGACAAATACCATTGGAAAGAGTGTTAATGCGTCTCTTCACTCGCCAGCTATGTGTTAAATAGCAGGCCGAATAGGTTCGGTTGCCAGTCTATCCCAGAAAGTAATGGTAACCAGTCAGTCATGTTTACGTGATACACGCATTGGGCGATCATATCTCCAAAGAGAGAGAGATGACTGACTGGGCAGAAGATTATCTCGCAGTAGGTTGCAATTGCTTTCTGCGGTAGACTCCTTGCCGACCAAGGCTATAGAACCCAATCTGTCCTATTATTTAACCTATAACTGGAGGAAAGAGACGAATTAATACCTTTCCCAGGGGTATTTGTGCCTAAGTAAATGCAAGGAATCCAACTGGTACTCGAACTCGGCTCCCCGATTTGTCGTTCCGAGTCCATATCCACTGCACCACAACACACATTCATTTTTAACTGTATGTGCCTGAAATATTTTGCATATAATAGAGAGGTGTGTGTGTGTGTGTGTGTGTGTGTGTGTGTGTGTGTGTGTGTGTGTGTATATATATATATATATAGAGAATAGACGCTTGTCTGTTTAGGTTGGGCTGTGACATATATATGTGTGTGTGTGTGTGTACGTATTAGTATATGTGTGCGTGTACGTATTAATACACGTGTAACATGTATTAAGTAATGAACAATTTTTAAATATATTCGCGAGGAATATTTTGGATGGTAAATTTTGTGATTATGCATGTGTGCGTTTATGTCTTTGATACTTATATATATATATATATATATATATATATATATGTGTGTGTGTGTGTGTGTGTGTGTAAAATATTTTGTCTATTTCGAGTTTCTTTTATTAAACACACTTTACTATATACGGTCCTTTATGGTGAAAGTTACTTTATTCAATGTTGGCTACTTCTCTTTTATTTCGGTCTCTCCACTCACTGGCAAAACTAGACTCAGGGAAGAGAGAGGACGTCAGAAGCAGACATATTTCTGGTGACAACATTCCTTTTCCTCTTCTTCCGTTAATTCAACTGATTACATCATTTATTTTTTAAGGTTTAAAATCTGTTCACAGAAAAATTGAGAATTTCAGGATTTAACCTTTTGGTCTCATCAAAGATTTGTGACAATCCCGAAACAATGTAAACAATCGATATCTAAATTTTCAATTGAATTTTTTAAAAAAGTTTTCTAACAATTTTTTTTAGTTTTAATTGAAAGCTAAATGTTTAAATTTGCAATTTCCAGTAAGCAAAATACTCTGGTATATTTCAAACAGAAATTATATTGCTTGGAAACTAAAAAGTTTTCAATTTTTTTAATCTTTCAATTTTTTGGCCATTTTTAAGCGATCGACACATTTGTAAACAAAAGTTAATTCTCGGTTTTAAAAATCTTTCAGAAATGAAAATATAAATATGCGACACATTATATTTGGAAAATTAGTAAATTTTACGTTACATTATTCTGATTTACACAAGTATTCATTATTTATAGCATGAAATTTAAAACAGAACTATTTCTTAATCACAGAGTTGAACATTTTGACCTGTCCGCTGTATATCAAATGTGTAGACAAGTTATCAGGTTAGAGATAAGATAAGTATGACAATCACAAGCGACATAATTGTACAATTTTTTTCAGGTAAGGGGAGAAAACTCTGAATAACATGACCTTTTGACTTAAACATAGAAATTACTATAAAAAAAAACTTCAAATACACAAAAAAAAATAAAAATAGGGAGGCAGAAAGATTTGTATTAAACTATTTCATTTTTGATTACTAAATATAATCTTCACTTAATAAATTTTTAAACTAACCCCAACAAATCTTTGAAGCATTTTAAAGATATTTTTAAAACTTTAAAATTATTACAACAAAAAAAAATAACAGTATTTTTTTTAAAATTCATTATTAATCGATTTTTTTTCTTCAGACTATTATGCTCTTAATTCTTATTATTTATTCAATCAATTAAATGCTTATCAAATTAAATAATGTCATAGTTATATTGTATTTTTTATTTTACTATTGGGAGCAGATTTTCGGAAAGAGAGATAAAATTTTTCAGAAAAATAATAGATGAGTTTTGCGTTTAACTCATAAAATCATTTATCGCAACAAAGCTTAATTTCTTAAAATTTAATGAATTTACGTAGTGGGGTGGGTAACAGATGTAAAATACATATACTTTTACTAAATTTTTTAAAAATCATAATTTCAAGTATAATTTCATTTATTTGCGAATAAGTCCTGAAAGTTTTATTAAAATCCGACAATTATTTGATTTTTGCAAGAATTTCCAAATTAATGTGTTTGTCACCGGATAAAAGTGAGTTATGTAATATTACGTTTTCCATTGTAAACTCTCGTAACGATTTGGGTACCCGCTAACTAAAAACAAAACAAAATTTTTCACAAAAATTTTAAACGTGTTAAAAGGAATTAATTTTTTTTTTTAAATAATGAAAAAATATTTTGATCTTTCCTCTTAAGGATAAGATAAACTTTTTAATGGAAAAAGTTCGTTTTTATTAAGTCTGGGGCTTTCTTATTTATAATATGCTGTTTTTTTTTTTTTGGTTTTTTTTCTCAGCAATTTAGCGGAGTTGCCTACTTTTATTACAACAGCCTCGAAGATTTGTAGTGCTATCTATTACAATGTATCTCATAGTAATATTATTTCGTTTATTTGCTATAAGATGACTTGCATGTGCATAAATTGCACTAAATTTTGACAAATGACAAGTCAATCTACGAGAGTGTAGTGCTTGCATGGCCAACGTAAGAATTTAATGTTGTTTGTTGATTGTCAATGTTGGAAATACAATCTCCGAAAATACATAAAAATTTTAAACAACATTATTTTTACATAGGGTACATTTTTTAAATGATTAATTATTTCTCAGAATTAGATTAGACGTTTTGAATTTTTTATAACAGATGATAAATCTAATGTATTTGTTAGAATCCATAACTTTAACAGATTGGCTGATTATAATATAAAAATTAAGAATAATTTACAACTCTTGATTTGAGCAATTCGGATAACTTAAAACTTTTTCATCTAATTACTACTTGCAAGAGCAAGATAAAAGAATATTAGTGACAAATTATTAATTTGGAATGCTTCTTTGGAGAAATTTAGAAAACTTAAGACAATTACATCTTATTACTACTTGGTGAAACTAAGCATGAGAAATTTTGAGATATTTTCAATCATTTCATTCTAAGTAAGGCAAAAAAGCCACTAAGATGTAAAGGGGGTACTAAGAACGACAAAATCGGGGTAAAAAAGACATTAAGGAAATAGATTAATAAAAGAATAGGGTTAAAGAAAAGAGATGACAATTGACATTGGAGTTAAATTAATTAAAGAAATACTCGTCAGAAGTTAAATATTAATTGACAATGATTGATTGAAGACTTTTCGAATTATATAAGAAGATGTTCTTTCTTAATTTGATTCTCGTGATTTTATTTGATTTCAGTTTCTTGCTTTGTGTGTGTGTTCGTGTGTGCGTGAGAGAGAGAGGGAGAGAGAGTAAAGTGACATAGAGTGTCTGTGTGAGAGAGAGAGTGAAAGTAAGATAGAGTGTTCGAGTATGTGTTTGGGTGAGAAAGAGAGAGCACGAAAGTGAGATAGAATGTGTGTGAAAGAAAGAGAGAAAGAGAGAGCGAAAGTGGCATAGAGATTGTGTGTGTGTGAGAGGGAAAGAGAGAGAGAGTGAAAGTGAGATAGAGTGTTTGTGTGTGTGAGAGAGAGAAATAGAGAGAGCGAAAGTGAGATAGAGAGTGTGTGTGAGAGAGAGAGAAAGAGAGATAGTGAACGTGAGATAGAGTGTTCGGGTATGAGTGTGTGTGTGTGTGTGTGTGTGTGTGAGAGAGAGAGAGAGAGAGAGAGATAAAGAGAAAGCGCGAAAGTGAGATACAGTGTGTGTCTGAAAGAGAGAAAGAGAGAGTGAAAGCGAAACAGAGATTGTGTGTGAGAGAGCGAAAGAGAGAGAGAGAGAGAGAGAGAGTGAGATAGAGTGTGTATGTGTTGTTCTCTGTTTACAGTTGCGTCATTCAGATTTTCCAATTGAACAAACTCGTTCCTTGTGATTTTGTTTAGGCTTGAGACTTTATTGTTATTTTCCTAATAATTCTTCGATTTTATTTTCTACTTTCATCCATTTTTTTTCGAGCTTATCTCCCTTTTCCCCCGTCTCTATCTTCCGTCCAAACTTTATTGTCCACTTTGATTTCGATCTGCTTCCTTATTGGCATTTTTCACCCTTTTGGATGCTGTTTGCATAAGAGAAATGCAGTTGAAGCTTGGCATACAAATGGCTGATTGAATTGCCGCCAAACCTGTCGGAGCTGTTACAAGTGCAGTTATGAACAAACTACAACGCATGCGCATTGAGATGCAGCATGAGTAAATTACCATCAGTTTTATTGCGGGATATTGAAAAAAAAGAGCCAAGACTCGAAAGGAAAAAAAAATGAAAAGTAAAGATTTATATTTAATAAAAAATAAATCGATAAATTCACATATACACACACACAAACAAACACACACAAACACACACACATATATGCGTGGTGTGTATGTGGACAGTTGTTCTTCCTTTATACAGGTTTCATTGAAGATGACTGACAAGGCACTGTGATTAAGTATTTTATTATATTTTTCTTGCATGCTTACAAGAGATAAGTTTTCCTGTATAAGAAATGTTGAAATGATTTTTAGATCCAAGTGCTTTCGGCTAATCATCATTATCATGGATAATTTTTGTTCGTCTGAAAATACTAAAACATAATTGTTGTAGGTTCTTGTTGAGAAATCACACAAAAATAACAAATAACAAAACCAGATATGAAGATAGAAAATGTAAGTTATATTGAACAAAAATATACACACTGGAACACGGGTTAGTCAGTTCAGGAATACTTGGAACACTATTAGTAGAAACTATATATACAGTCTTGTAGTGAAGTATGTCCGGGTCCTTACTGACAAACTGACTCCTCACTCTCTTCGACACCCACTCTTTATAACTGCTTTACAACTCTGTGACAATCACCCAACCCCTGCCGTACTCTATTAGGCAGAATTATATGTACACATCAGGCGAGTCCATTCTTATGTGCAAAAAGGAGTGATCCCCAACAATAATAAACTCTTTAATAATAAAAATGGAGAACTGACTATTAATAATATTAATCTGAAACATGGTCACAATATGCTGACTCTTTTCGGGAATTAAACGTTTTATTGCTAGAAAAATATCTCCATATTCAGAAAAACCCTATGCAGAAATATCTTCCATAGTTACTATAAGAAAAGTTTAATGTAAGACTATAATTTTCACTTATTAACTAATATCCAAACAAAAAAAAAGCAATTTCGCAGAAGAATATTCTCTCGAAATAGATTTTGAGCTGTAGTGGTTCGGATTGATAAATGTGAGTTCGAATTCTAGTTATGTTTGGCATATTCGATTATGGGAAATATCCATGAGAACGGTATGAATCTATTTCTTTCCCACCGCCATCTATGAGTAAATAGCTGGGTGGACTGGATGGTATTGGGTGGCAAATGGTATGTAGCCCTGGCGAAGCACATACTGTGTAGCTAATGAAATGATAAACCACGGCTAGAGAGTCCAGTCTCTCTTGACCTAATCCATAATTTAGAGAAGTACAAATATTCGCAGGATATTGTGCTATACAACTGAAATTACTAATGCGTATTATAATGAGGGTATAGGTCCTGACAGGACACATTGTAAATTAGAGGGACATAGAAAAACGGTGCATGATAAAACTATACATGGACGGCGGAGCAAGGTTAAGGTGGAATAACAAAAAGAAAAAATATTAAGCGCTACAAATAGCAGGAATATATGGAGAGTCATAATCACTCACCTTTTGAATGGACATATCACAGAAAAAGAAGAATGAGCTTGAATAAATTGATGACGAAACAAGGTTTAGGAGAAATAACATAAAGACAAAATTTAAGAGCTACAAAAAACAGGAAATTGTGGAGAGCCATGATCGTCTACGATTTGAAGTGGGTGTAGAGAGAAGAAGTGAATACAACGAATTCCGCCAAAATTCAAACTGGGCTTGCCATTATTCTATCCTAAGATCCACTATGTTCTTATTTTTAACTAAATTTCATCCCATGATAGACTCAAGATAAACTCGTCTTAGAGGAATACTGAATAAAGTGAGTCATATGAATGTAAGAAATGGTGGAAGAAATTGGGATCGACAGTAACTGTCCAATGACTTGAGGAGGTTAAGAGTGTAGTGTTTACGGAAGCTTCAAGACAGGATGAATAGACCTTCCTTCTTGAAACTTAAATGCAGAGGAAATATGATTGCTTCCACTGCGTGGATTTAGCATGATGTATCCTAGCTATAAATACTTGAAATGGTGGAACTAAAGAATGAACGTCATCTGAACATATTGCATGGAAATAGCGATAGGCTTGCAACGTTGCGTCTGTGAAGAAAGAGGCCGTAGAGAGAAAACACTGCCATTTTTCCACGAAAGACCGTATAAACATAAACAATTTTGGACTGTGAAAAGCGCGGGCTGAGCAGCACCAACTCAGATAAGATAGCGAAATTCAATTTTGGAGTTGAACCTACCTACCTATCTACCTACCTACCTCTCTCTCTCTCTCTCTCTATATATATATATATATATATATATATATATATATAACTGGTTATAACTGGTCTGACTTATTGTTATCGTAGTATATCATTATTATACATCTAATAAACTGACCTGCCAAGTTGTGTCATTCCAGATTGCAATAAACGGCTGTAAGAGCTCTGTGGACACTATATACTAAACACTGCATCTTACAGCTGACTAGTTTGTAGAATTAAGTCGGGATGTAAATATAATTTAGAAGCATTCTTTGCAGTAAATCTTTATATTAATCAGAATAAAAACTTTTGCAGAAACTTATGAAATGCTCCAGACTACTTACGGATTGAATTGTATAAACTGAACATGTCTGCCGTAGATAAATGAGATTCATGTTTGGCAAGGATGATGTGACAATGTGTGATATGAGAGGGTGAGCTGGTTAAGGAAATTCCCAGTTTTCTGGGCAAAGACCCTTGTGTGTTTATAAAGACAATAAGAATACAGTTTGGAGTTGGTATGGCAATTTTACTCACAATCATGAACATCTAAACACAAAATTTGGGCAAAGTTTGTTTCAAGAGTGCTCAGTAAAAAAGACAACTACGACGAGTATTCCAGATGAATTGAGACCATTTTTTAAGGAGAGGCAGTCATAACTGTTCTGGCTTATTGTTATCTTATTGTTATCCATAACTCTCCAGTTAATAAACTGACCTGCCAAACTTTGTTATCCAAGATAGTATGAATTTTTTTCTTGTCCTCCATACAGTCTAGAACTTGCTTCCAGTGACTTTTCATTGCTCCCCAAACTAAAGGAGAACCTCAGGGGTAGTCGTTTTGAAAACAGTGAGGAGATGAAGGAGATGAAGGAGGCTGTGATAATGACATAGACACCTTTACTTTGGATGATTTCGATAAGGTTTACATAAAGTGGTTGTAGCATTACGATAAGTGCATTAGAATCAGAAGATCCCACTTTGAAAGAGATTAGAATGTACTTCTTCGAAATTAATAAAGTCTTAAATTTTCTGGAATATACCTTGAAAAATAGAATTTGAAAGTTGTTTTTATTATATAATGTATCATATATTAAAACATGCCGTACTCGAAAGAAAATATCATCAACAATTTAAATCCTCCCCATCTGATTTAAATACAACATAATGGGCTAATTTCTCGCACGAAGAAATGACTACATAGCAAAATGAAGGAAAGCAATTTGTCCTGGACAACACCGAGTATCGTTGCTGGTATACATATATAGCATTACTGGGAACAATCTTTAGTGAGCGGTAACATGATCGAATCTAACTGACCATAAATGAAACCAAGTATACAGGTTGAGTAATGACGATGATGAGGAGGAGGATGATAATGATGATGGCAACGGCGGTGAGCAGAGATGACCTTGACGGCAGTAGCAACGATGCTAGCTTAAGGTGCTTACGTATAATATATTACTGACTTATTGTCGGCTATGACCAAGTCGTTGCGGTTAGGCTTGGGAGTCCCGCTAGACGGCGCTGCAGTTCGTGTGATGAATGGGCGCCTGCCATCTAAGCAGCTTCCAGCCCGTCGACCGCTGACAGAAGACTGGCATTAAACGCATACGGCGATGAAAAATTAACACAATCCATTCCCTATCGAAGACAAACGAGAACAATAAACTGGGTATTAAAAATTACTTGCTTTAATTGATATGCAAAAGCGCCATCAATCACGCATGATAAATTTTTCTGACACCGGGCGAAGGTTTTCCTGTTTGGGGTGGAGATTAGTTTGTTGGCACGGGGGCAGGAGGAGTGGGAGTGGGATTTAAAGAGGCTGCAATAAAATGAAACGAGAGTCGTAACACGGAAGAAAAGGGAGCAAGAATGATAGGCAAAAGAAAACGAGTGAATGATACAGTGCTGTCGGGAAGACAAGCGTCTTTTATTTCTACAGAATCAATTTTTTATGGTTCTTCTTCATCGTCTTCTTCCTCATCTTAATCATCTTCTCCTTCTTCATTCTCTACTTATTCATTCACCATTCCCTTGCTTGCTCTGTATTGTCGATATTCCTTGCCTATCTGGAGTGGCCTTTCTTCGGGAGGCAGGAAGGAGGGAGAGGGTGAGTAATACATAAGTAGTGAAATGGTTAGCGGTTGGGAAAGAGAAATCGCCGAGCCGAGTTCGCATTCTTCTAGTGCATGTTACACTCATGTATGTACCAACACCAACATATAATGGCTATGAATCCATCTCTTCTCTACTCAGCTGTGATTAAATAGAAAGGCAGACCGAGTTGTTCAGCTATGGTCGGCAAAGTTGTTAGCAGAATGAAAAAAAAGTGTGCAGATCTGTTTATTGACGAGTTAGAATTCTGATCAAAAAATATGGTTGGCTCTGTGTAAGCTGTGTGGTGATTCACTTCATTTCAGAGTTGGGACCTCATATGTCTTAAGCGACAACAGAATTCTGATAGATAGATAGATAGATAGATAGATAGATAGATAGATAGATAGATAGATAGAAATAAACTGAGACAGATATGAAAATACTGGGATATATATATATATATAAAGACTGTGGTAGATAGATAGATAGATAGATAGATAGATAGATAGATAGATGACTGTCAACTAGTTAGACGAGTATGGCCATTGCTGACGTTATATCTATGGTTACTGTTCTGAATTCAGAGTTGTCCTTCCTCTAGACTGGTTGCCAACCACGGCCAGATTAGGGTGATGGAAGTAGAGATGGAGTCCTACATTATTTTAAGTTTAATTACGCACAAGTGAATGTAACGAACATGACTGGAATTCCAACTCGGCTCTCTAATTTATCTTTCCGAAACGATATATATTACACCTCACCGCGTAAGTGGAGGTGGGAAGATCGTCTACATGAAGCGTATTCTCCAACCGTGTCATCTTCAGTATTTTATTGCTCATACAGTGACGTTAAAAATGGCCATTTCGACAGGTATATTTAATACCCATCGAGATGGGTGTAAAATATACCTGTCGAAATAGCCATTTCAAACAAGAACATTTTAATTTTTAAATTTTTATATGTAATAAATATTGATTTAGTAAATAAATAAATCTAATTTAATTGAGCCCTCTGCCTGGATCAGTTTTAGCATCTAACATTTATAGAATACTTTGGAATTTACCACCGAGCCATTTTTGTTTTTTTTTTCGGATTAATGACCAATATATATATATATATATATAGTCAGGCAGAGGATGTGTTAATAAGATAGCAAAGCACAATGGCTCTTGCATTGCAGTAAAGTATGTTTTTATTATAAACTTATAATAAAAATATTGCCATATATAATGCTACTAAGTATCGAACACCCTTAAAAAAGTAAATGACTACAAGCAGTGGACCGCTAACCCATTAGTTTGTACTACTTATTATATATATATATAAAAGATGATGAGACAAAGTGGAAAATTTATTAACGAAGCTTTGCCCAGAACGTTTACTCTCTTTGGCTTCTTCAAGTTAGAATGAAATATATACAGAACTGTATAGGAAGAAACTGCTTTGGGATCTCTGAGCATAAGTGGCAATTATAAATCAAATTAAATAAGATACTTATCACCTCTAATGTCCAGAGTTAAGATAGTCTTAATTTTTTTCACCGGGTAATCAGTGAGTCAGTCAAGTACACGCTTGGGCGATCATGTCTCTTTCGATCCATCATTGACTAGGCAGAATATTTTTTCCGCAGGAGGTTGCCACTTATTTCTGTGGTAGAATGGTTGCTACCCAAGTCTATAGAACCCAGTCTGTTCTGTTATTCAACCCACAGGTGGAGGGAGAAGAAATGGATGAAGACCATTCCCAAGAATTCAAGTAGAATTCGAACTCGGCTCTCCGACTTCTCATTCCGGACCGATATTCATTGCACTACAACGCAATGTTCAGACTAATATACCAATATTCATATTTCTCATTTTAAATGCTAAAAAATCTATACCTTTTTAATTTTCCTTTTTTTATTTTCTTTTTCTTTTTTTTCTTTTTTTTCTTTTTTGAAGCTTTACTCAAATAGCGGTACCTCGAAGTGGTGTAATGGTTAGCATATTTGTCTCGCTACAATTGAATATTATGTTCAATACTCAGTGGGTGCCCCCTACTTTCGGCCTTGTGTCACATCTAAGCTGTGCTTAGAAAAACACTGTAAATAATTAGTTGTGTTCGAATAACACAAAGGTTATATTTTATTCTTTATTTTCATTCGCCTTGAGATTTTAGACTGGGATGTACGTCATTTGATTTTAATGCGTATTTCTTAGCTTCTATATCTGTAAGGCTGTATCTATCGAACCTAGATTTACTCATTACGAGGGAAAAAATTATGATCGATCAAGATATCTTCCTTGTAAAGTTTATCTTTTTTTTTTTTTTCATTTTACGCTCGCAAGAGAAAAAAAGAATCAATCAAATAAGTTAATAACTGTCCACATGTCATTTCCACGCATAAAACTTTCGACAAACATACGGAACTGTCTCAGAAATAATTACACAAATACATGATCTCTGCTATCTACTTACATACTAGTCTATAGCTGTATATATAAGATAAACCGTCAGAACTCATAACGACGTACAGACATCGCTCTGGCGTTTATTATCTGGAAGGAAGACATCAGTTTCCCCCACTCCCGTTTTTTATTACATTTGCACAACGTTAAAGAAATTATTTGCTTAGATTTTGCAAGGTATTAAATACTCAGAAAATTGGTGATTTTGCGAGAGTGCTTTAGGAACACGACCTAGTACCAACCAATATGTGAATAACCGAAATCAAAAGGTCTGAGGGAAATCGCGGTATAAAAGTAAATATTAACCCTCTAGGGCCATTCGTATCATATTTGATACAGTATTTCCCTATAAGGAAACATTTAATATTTCCCTATAAGGAAACATTTGGTATTCATTGACTGAGCAGTCAGTACTGCTTTCATTTGAAATTTATAAAATATTTCTCTTAAAAAATTTTTCAGGAAAATATTTCTTTCAAGGCTTGTTTTCATACTGTATCAAATATGATACGAATGGCCCTAGAGGGTTAATGCGCCTATAACTGGAATATAAACTGGAACATTTCAAAGAGATGGACAAGGAGTATCTAGAAAGTTGCGAGAATTATACTATTTAACCCATAGGTGGGAGAAGGTAGACATACCTTTACCAAGAGTATTCACGCATAAACGAACGTAACGTACTCAGTTGTTATTCGAAATCTGATCATCTATTTCTCATTACCTGCCGCTATCTATTGGATCATTTGCATAAATGCATATACAGAGACCGAAAGAGAGAGCGATATATATATATATATATATATATATATATATATGGTGTAATGCGTAAGCAAAGAAAATATGTAGATGCCTGTCGCAAGTCAGCCTCATTTGCAAAGAATTTACCACCAAAGTGATTATCAGTGGAATGCTAAGAATACCATAGGTCAAGTTGCCGACTTTGAATATAATCATCATGAATGTATATCGGCTCGCAAAGAGAAATTCCAGTTGAACTCGTTGCATTTCAACGCGCAAATAACCTTGGGAATGATATTAATCCATAGCTTTTCTCGCCAGCTACGGGTTAAATATCAGTACATATTGGGTTCTATAGCCTTGGTTGGAAACCGCAGACAGTGATGGCAATCTACTGCAGAAAAATGTTCTGCGCAGTCAGTCATGTGTCTTTCGAGACATGATCGCCCAAGCGTGTATCAAGGTTGGCGCTTAACTGGCTAACTTACCTAGAATTATAGAATTTGCTCTTATATCAATATCGATGCAAGTTTATTAATCTGAAAGTTGTTTTTTTATAACCTATCACCGTTTCTATCCTAGATAATACTTCAAGAAAATATGGTTAAAATAGATACTGGTTAAGCATCTTAATAAAATGTTAACTATACATTTATATATAATTATATATGTTCCTTAAGACCTAAATAAACTTAACCGAAATTATAGTTTAATTCATAGGTATTTACTATTTTCTTTACAAATACACTATTTCTTTTTCCTATCATGAAATTAGCGTACATTGTGAACAGTACATATGCTAATCTTATATCTCGTTTATGATGCTACCACTCCGATCTTCGTCATTCTTATCTTAAGCTTAATAGACAAATTCAATGACTGCCGTTAATACTTCAGCGGTAGACCTAGCGAGACGGAAGACATATTGTTTATTCGAAAAGAGGCCGTGCGAAGTAAGATGCCTAACCCCTTCGACATTCATTAGAACCCCGTGTACTTTTCCAGAAAAAGATAGGAAACTAATAGAACAATGATTTGAAGAGTCAAATTGTTCCCCGATGTTCTTAAAATCAAGAATTACAAAGGAGGAATCTCAACATTCTGGAAAGCAGAAAGCAACGAGGAATTTGTTGTCGAATTTGGAGAAGAACAGGAGCCAAATCTGGAGCACATTTCTTTTTAAAGACTGCAGGGATCCCGTCACAGCCGTATGCATCTTGGGGATATAATTTAGAAATATTAAGAACCAATAACGGGGTTATATGCATATCCCTGGAGAAAATTTGTTAGAGATACATCAGATGAGTAGAGAGTTGAGTTGGAAAAGAACTTCCGAGCAAAACACTCTAATTTATCTGCAGTGGATCTTAGTACTTGAAATTGATTGAAGAGAGGATAGAGTGAGAATTGTCATTGTTCAGCACACTCTTGCAGAATTGTCAGTAAGCTCCAGAACCAGAATTGTGAGGGACGATATGGTGTCTCATTCTAAGAGAAAACAGTGACTTTGCTTCTTTAAAAGCACGCTTGCACACATAACGATCATTAACAAAAACACGTCTATTTGAAAGTATTAAGGATCAGACTACACCATGGCTTGAGGTAGATTTTGAAGGGGTGGTTCAGTTGAAGTATGGGAGCAGCACATTCATAAGTATATATATATATATATATATATATATATATATATATATATATTTCAGTCAGCTAAGTACCATACGTGATACACGCTTGGGCGATCATGTCTCGAAAGAGACACGACGGACCGGACAGAAGATTATCCTGCAGTAGGTTGCCATTACTTTCTGTGATAGACTGGTGACCCGCCAAGGCTATAAAATCTAATTTGTGCTGTTATTTAACCCATAACTGGAGGGAAGTGATGGATTAATACCTTTCCTAAGGAATTCAACTGGAATTTGAACTCGGCTGAATTCCTTGCATTAAATCCCCCCAAAAGGAAAAAAGCATATAAGTAAAATCCCCCAAACAAGATCCTATTAGTATTGATTTTATTAATATTAAAATTAAAAATGATCCAGATATATATATATATATATATATATATATATATATATATATATATATATGAATATTGTTCTTTTAGCTTTATATGAAATTTTACACGCACACACACACGCACCCACACGCACACACACACACACACACACACACACACACACATATATATATATATATATATATATATATCGCCTCAAATAGAACTGTTGCACACATCTTAATGCTAATGTATTATGAATTATATCTTAGGAACAATTAGACTAATCCCCTAATGGAAAAAAAATCGTAGGCAAAATAAATCTTATATTTTAACCAAAACAAGGAAAAACAATTTCAAGGGAATAAATAGGAACACAAAACTGGCGCACGATTAAAATATAAAATCGTATAAATTAAAGTTTAGAAAATCAATTCAATTTATAAAGTTTTAAACGAATAAAATTCACAAAGCTGAAAAAGCACCAGAAAAATGTTTCAGAAGAGAGGAAAAAAGATTGATGTTCTCCCGAAAAAAGAAAAGAATGAATAAAAATCACCATTAGCTGGCAAATAGTAGGTTTTCTCAGTTTGATAGTCACTGAGACCGTACTCTATGCATTATTTCAAACCATTTTTCTCGATATTGACCAGAACACGCTACATTATCAATCAAGTGTTGCCCAACGTCAGAATCTAACCGATTGTGTTACACGAGTTGAACTATGCATCTTACCCGTTCTTATATGGGGGTGGAACATGCTGGTTGATTCTCGTTAGCAGGCATAAACTGGTCCGACCCAATATATATATATATATATATATATATATATATATACAGAGTTTGTTTCTTTATCTGAGCAAATTCATGCCGACATCATAACGATGTCCTTACGAAACTTCGAAATCGGCATGAACCTGCTCAGTTAAAGAGTCAAAATCGTTTTACTTATCAATGCTCCATCTCGATATCGAGCATTTTACGATAAAAAAAACCTGTTTGCCAAAATACATTTTATCAGTACAACCTATAAAAAATAACAACTTTTGCACTGTATGTATGTATAAATGGATATTAAAGTCAACACGCAGCGTTTCCTGGTTCATGCTCAAACACAATCGTCAGGCTGTGTGTGTGTGTGTGTGTGTGTGTGTGTGTGTGTGTGTGTGTGTGTGTGTGTGTGTGTGTGTGTGTGTGTGTGAGACAAAAATAACAGCTTATCATTCTGGATGTCTTGGGTGAATTACGTATTATTTTGAATAGATCAAGTCCCAAGTAGGCATCTACGCAGATGACACTACAATATACTCCCGCACCAGTAAGAAACTTACGTGGCGGACATACATAATCTCGCTGCTGACCTTGAACAGGATCTACACTCTGTGGTGAACTGGAGCAAGAAGTGGCTTGTCAACTTCAATTCATCTAAGACCAAGCTGTTGTCTGTCAACCATTACAGGCAACCTCTCCTGCCTCCCATAAGCATGAACCAAGCGATTCTCCTGGAGAGTAATGCACTACGCCTCCTCGGACTTACCCTGTCCTCAGACCTCAAATGGAACCACTATATTGAATCCATAGCAAAATCTACTGCTAAGAAAGTTGGTCACTATGTCGATCCAAGATGTTTTTTCCACCTGAATCCATCCTGCATATATACAAGTCAACCATCCGTCCGTGCATGGAGTACTGCTGCCATTTATGGTCAGGTGCCCCTGCCGTTCTCCTCAGTATTCTTGACAGGCTCCAAAGGAGAGTCTGTAATGTGATAGGTACTGATCTGGCGGCTCGACTGCAGCCACTTCCCCATCGTCGAAATGTGGCCTCTTTTTGTCTGTTCGATAAATACTTTCATGGCTTCTGCTCAGACGAACTTAAGTCACTGATGCCTCCTCAACAGGTGTTTACTCGTGCAACCAGACTGGCAACTGGGTCCCACCCATTCACAGTCAGGTTAGCCAAATGCAGACGACAATTCTACTCCTGCAGCTTCTTCTCTCGCACTTCCCGCCTGTGGAACTCGCTCCCGTTTTCTTTCTTTCCTGACGGCTACAACCTCCAGAAATTTAAATGCAAAGTCAATACTCATCTACTAACTACTGGACTCTAGCTCTCTCCCCACCCCCGTATAACCTTCCCTTTCTCTCCACCTATGTATCTGTCATCGCACACGCTTTCTCAGCTTTCTATTGTTCCTTTCTAACTAGTTTGTACTCCTCACTCTTTTCTAATTAATCTTTTTACATTTATGTAGCACATCAGTGGCGTTCCCGCCTTGCTCGGGGTGAAATGATTAAAAAAAAAAGTGTAAATGATTTAGTAATATGCATCTTTATGATTTCTCCTTATATTATTTCATAAGAGCTCAAAGATTCAGACCTTGTACCAGACTGAAATAATTCAAATTAAAAAGCAAACATGGTCGTTTATTTTCAAGTGATTCAAATTTCTGTAATGTGTATTGCAATGGAGTGTAGTCTGGGCGATTTGCTTGCAATAAAATTTGGTTACATGAAGTACTTATATTAAACAGTTTCCTGTGTTTTATTCTCAACCTCTCTCTCTCTCTCTCTCTCTCTCTCTCTCATGAACATACATGTACAATTGTACATAGGCAAACAGCTAAACATATCCACAAATGCACATATAAGTATTTATAAACACAGACAACAATAAACACACACCGATACAGACACACCTGCACAGACAGACACTCATCCACCTACACAAATATACATAGATACATGCACTCATACTGGTGCATACACATTCATATTCATCCACGCGTGGCCGAGTGGGTAGAATGTTCTCTTGCCGACCATTTAACCCTGGTTCAAATTTCACCATGATCAGTTATGCAGGAAGGTAATTTCTCGGGTTGACCCAAGTCTTGTAAGTGCAACTGAGTAGACCGAACTGTATGCAGTTTGTCGATAATTGCGATAGGAACGATTTGAGCGCACTGACATTGTTAAAACTGCTAATCACGCCCCCTTCTAGGAACTGTAATAAAAGCAGTATAAACCAGAGGTTGGCTCATATGGGTATTGAACAAATGTTGCCTAACCGCCCCTCGTTGACGCGTGCACTAGGGAAACGAAAGTAGCCGATCATCATATACGGTTACGCGCCCGTATACACATATAAGGTTGTGCACCCGCACACATGAACATACAAGACGCAGACAACCCCTCCCACCACACGCAAATAAAGCGCATTCACAAAGGTAAACAAAGAGAACCACGCATGCGCACAGGTTCTTGTTTTAATTTCACTATTTTCACATTCAGCTGACATCCTCTCATAATGTTGCTGTTCGAAAAATGTTCTTGCAGATAGAGAGCGCAGGTTCGATCAATATTCCAACCACTCGGATATTTCTGAGAAAATCAGCATCTCCACGTTTGATGATGAAAAAAAAGAGATGGGAAGAGGGAGATCATGCTTCTACATCCGAAATAATTTGCATTTTTATTCGTATTGTATTCAAAGGGAAATACATCTGGAAACATAATTATGGATCCTTCCTAAAAAAAAAAAACGAAGTTACTAAATTCGTACAGGTTCCAGTAGAAAATCGATGCTTGGTAAAGGAGTGGATCAATAAGTCTATAGCCTGACACATAATCATTAGTTGAATTTTATGTCTGAGCTTTTCATTGTATAATGTTCGATTAGAATTCCACAATAAATTAAGATAAGGTACAATGAAGGAAACTGTTGAAAAATAAATTTTTATTGTGTAAATGATTGCATACTTTTCGTCGAAGATAGATAGTGTTATGGTGCCCTTCTACGATGAATGGACTCTTCCTCTTACTATATAATTACCTGTAGCAGGCAGTTTAGAAGGCAGTTAGGGATGCAGTTAAGGACAGGAACGATTCAGGCAATAAGTAGCGTAACTGTACCGGTCGGACTTATTTCTATTTACTGATTAATAACACTTAACCTGTTATGCTAATACACTGTTTTGAGCCTACCTTCTGTGTTCGTGTCTTACTTCCGGCACAAACCGGTCACTACAACTTTGCGGCGAAGTTTCGCCACAACAACTGCACAACAAACTGGCGACGAAGATCCACAATAGATAGATAGATAGATAGATAGATAGATAGATAGATAGATACATTTCCTTCGTAATCTTTCTTCCCACGAAACACTGCTTTGTTGAATCATCTCTTAAGAGGATGCTTCCCTGATCACTAAAAACTTAACCTGTTCATGTCTTAGGGTCGGCCGTTATTTTCCTCACATATACCCATAAACTGTATTTTCTACTCTGTAAAGATCTACCTCGAGTGGATCTTAGGGCTTGTCCAGGGGGAATTTCATTGCAAAAAGAAGATAGATAGATAGATAGATAGATAGATAGATAGATAGCGAGCATAAACAAAAGAGAGAGATAGATATGTACAAATATATATAATGAATAGACTCCCCCCCCACACACACACACACACACACATATATATATATATATATATATATATATATATAACTTATAGGCTAAATATGTTATAATACCACTACAACAATAGCTATTTTGTTTCGACACTACCTGTGCCTTATCAAGTGATGATGTTTATTTCAGGGTGAAGAGTTTTAAAAGGTTCAAAATTATTCACTTTACTTTATATTGAGTACTTTTTAAGAATAGTGTTTCTTTGGATACGGAATTTTATTCTATACATACCTACCCTATACTTATATATATATATATATATATATATATCGGTATCACCCCATGCAAGTCCACAATGTCACTAAAACACATGTGGTTACAGAAACAATAAAGTTGAGCGGAAAAAAGAGATGAGAGTAATCAGTATCGGCATCACCCCAAACAAGACAATAAAGCCACTAAGACACAAGGAGTTGCAGGAAATGATAAAGTTAAAACTGAAACATTAAAAATGAGCGGGGAGAAAAAAGAGTAATCCAGAGGAAAATAGATAACGATTGGCATTGCATTTACATTTTTACAGATGAAAGTTGGCTGTAAAGAATGAAGCCGGAATTGAGTTCCATAAGCGATAAGTGTAAGAAAAGAAACTGTTAGCATAGAACTTACGGTTACATCTAGCCAGCTAAACTGTAAATTGATGAGATCTCGAGACCAGTCTATTTTTGCGCTTAAAGTCAAAGACTTTAAGTACCTTGGCAAAAAGATCATTCGAAGAATTCCCATAAAGTTTTATAGAAAAGGCACCGTGTGATAATCTTAAGGCGATAGGAAAGTTATTGAAGCCGACCCGCTAGATTAGAGCCAATAATATTGCTGATTTTTCTTTGGATCTGATGGATATCAAAGGAAATAACAGGGACAACGGACTATATGTAGCAGTAATATTCTAAGCATGGATGAATGGTAGACATAGTTATGCAAAATAAATTTTGGAGAGAAAACTTTTCTCACACACCACATTGAACCGATTTTCTTAGCAGCTGAAATACCAATAGATTCAATATAATCTGGCTACTTTATATCAGCTGAGAACGTGAGCCTGAGAAGGCGCAGCAGGTCAATTTTCCGGAGGTTAGCATGCTGATGGAAGGCAGCAAGGAGCCTCTCAGATGATTAATGGAGAGATGTTTAGTTTTGGAGACGTTAAAATTGACAAGATAACGAACTTAGGGTCGTTTTGAACTCTAGCTGCCCTTTTTACCTTTTCGAGCTGATATGCCTTACTATCGAGACAGCAGTAAAACTTGTCATCAGCGTAGATACAATATTCAGAACAGTGGTCATCATGAAAATTGAAAACTGAGTAGGGCCAAGCATGAAGTCGAAGAGGGCCGCTGCGTTAGTACAAAAGGATCTAGAGGAGTGGCCGTTCAGAATAACTTACATTTCACGGTCTGATAGAAAGGACCGGATCAGCTCAAAAAAAAAGTGTATGGAGACACCGTAACTTTTCAACTTGTTTGCTCCTAAAATTCTTTAAATATGCTGCCCATTAAAACTGCTGTCCTAATCCCCGAATGTATCCTTCCTGGAATGGATTGTTTTATAAACCAAAAAAATCCAGCAAAAAGCAAACAATCAGCCCTGATTCACCCCTGCATACGCTGCAACCATAGCTCACCCCGAAGAACGGTGTAGTCTAACTCTTAATTCTTTCAGAACCGCCTGCAATTGCTGTTAGAGAGTCCTAAAAAATGCAAAGTGCAGCTACATGTGAGCTGTCTAAAACAAGGTTGAAAAGAAATAAATTTGAATTTTTGAGGATCACCAAGCAAATAATAAACAGAAGCAAACGGCTGTGTCCGCTATTATAAATAGTTCTGGTCATATCTTCCTCGACAGACAAGTCAAAGCTGTTCGCCTCGATGTTTGCAAACTCAAAGACGAGAAAATTTATCCTTTCCTTAACTTCCCACGTCTCGCTGATCACAATCTCAGTAATTTTTTTTATAATCATTCACCTCGAGCAAGGCAGTACTGCCCCCGGTGCGCATGGGGTTACATAAGAGGAGAGTGATGAGAAAGAGGATCAAGTTACAGTGGGTGTCAGAGAATGGATAAGAGAAGAGTGAGAACACTGGTGTGAAGAGAGCTGCATAAGAGTAGCGTGGAAAGGGAGAAGAACATGATAGGCTTGTCAGGGAAAGGATGCGAGTCATGGAGATAAGAAATGGCAATTGGTATCGCATTTAAATTCTTGGAGATTGTAGCTGTCAGGGAAGCAATATACGGAAGGGAATTCTACAGGCAGAAAGTTCGAAAAAAGTAACTGTGGAGTAGATATTTCAGTTACATTGATTGGTTTGTAAAATAGTGGGATCTTGTTGTTAGTCTAGTAGCTCGAGTAAATTCATGCAGAGAGGATACCAGGGAGCTATGCTCATCGGAGCAGAAGCCGTGAAAGTATTTGTAGAAAAGACAGAGGGAAGTCACATCACGTCGGTGAGAAAGTGACTGGAGTCCTGCTACCAGGTTGGGATCGATTACATTGCAGATTCTCTGTTGGAAACTCTGATCTTGTTTATATATATGAGTATATAGGAGTGTATATAATATATATATAAATAAATAGTATATATAAATGAAATGAGTAATATACTCATTTCAGTAAAAGACGTATAAAATGCGTCGACTTATAAAAATTCACTGGATCAGATGAAATTTCAATGGTAATCTTTAAGATTATCAACCAAGAATTAACCTCGATTCTAGCAAAGTTATATCAACGCTTTTTGAAGGAGAAATATTTCGCAAGCATTTGGAACGTGGCTAGTGCATGCCCTATCTTCAAATACGCGGCCAATCAATCCTCCCCATCCCGTATAGACCCGTTACTAACATAAGTATCATCAGAAAGCTTTTTCAGGTCTTAATCAACATGATGGTCAAAGAGCACCTGAATAGGAACAACCTCTTATGCGACGATCAGTATGGCTTCCGATCAGTCCGATCCATGGCTGGCGTCTTAACTACAATTACACACACAATTAGGAAGGAAAATGGTTATAACAAGTATATATGGTTATGTGATACAACCATATGTATCTGTTATAAATATTTTCCCTTTACTGAATATATATATATATATATATAGTTATCTATTAACTATTTGTGTCTGTTAATATCTATCTCTCTATCTCAGTTTTTTATTTTCACAGGATGGTTCACCCTCTACAAGGTTCTAGGCTCATTCGAGGATAGATATTCACATGAGCAAATACAGATAATTAATGAATAGTTATATATATATATATATATATATATGTGTGTGTGTGTGTGTGTGTGTGTGTGTGTGTGTGTGTGTATCAGTTTTATAATTCGTTGCATTCACTTACGCGCAAATACCCCTGGGTAAATGTATAAATTCATCTTTTCTCCTACAGCTATGCCTTAAATGGCAGATCAGATTGTGTTCTTTAGCCTTGATTTTCAACCAGTTTACCTTAGAAAGAAATGGCAACCTACTACGGGAAAATCTTCTGCCTAGTCAGTCATGGATTGAAAGAGACCTGATCGCCGAAGCGTGTATCACGAACGTCTCTTAACTGACTGACGTATTTTTTATTTATTTGTTCCAATGTTATTTTTAATGGATCCTCATATTTGATCAGATGCTTTATTTTTATTATTAAACAGCATATTTATTTGTTTATATCTACTGGCCAGTTTTGTCAATAAAAATATGCTCCCTCTAACAGGTGAGGGCATATTTTTCTAACAAGATTTTTCGAATCTTCAGTCCGGTAGATGTAAATAAATAAATATACAGCCTATTATTAAAAGGAAAGTATCTACTCAACTACGAGTATCAATTAAAAATATCTTTTAAACAGATAAATTATAGGATATATAAAAAGAGAGAGATATATACAAAACTGGGTTAACACACACACACACACACACACACACACACACATATATATATAGATTATGGGATAGATAGAGAAAGATACAAATTATGGGATAGATAGATAGATAGATAGATAGATAGATAGATAGATAGATAGATAGATAGATTATGGGATCGAGAGAGAGAGAGAGAGAGACAAATTTAGACTTGTATAACAAAATGCCACAATCGATTTACACTAAATCCACAACAAAAAGCAAATTTTCGGCGAGACTAGCAACGCATCGCTCCACTGAAAATGGTTGCAACCATTTTACCTTTCTATAAATAATCTGAGAAGGTGAGCGACTGATAAGTTAGCTTTCTTTTAAAATCTTATCTTTTCTCTGTTCTGATCCTTACTTTCCTTTTCACTCTCCTTCCATTCCCTCTCTCTACTTTTCTCACCTTATTTACTCTCATTCATCTTTTCATCCCCTCCCTTCTATTTGCTTCCATTTTCCCTTCTTCCTCCCTTCTATCCGAGCATACCAGATATTTTATTTTTCAGTCTTTTCTTCTCTAATTTCTTTTCTCTTCTTTCCCTTTTTTATCTTCCCTCCTTCCCACTTTACTCATCCTTCGCCTCTATTTACGCATGCGTAGATTCTGATACTAGACTTGAGTGAACAATATCCTTGCCTGCCTGCCTGCTTTTACAGTCGGTGTCCATGATTGCCACTCTACCTTCCTCGGTTGCCCTCACTGTCAGCAAAAGGAGGCGAAATTAGTGTCCGGCGTAGCCAATAAATATTAGGTGGCTACAGCTTTACAACGGGCGCTGTCATCGCGTCCAATCGTACAATACGGCAATAAATCCGCCGCTCGTATTAAGCAGGCTTAGATCATGGACGAATGAGAGCGTTTGCAGAGGTCATTCTTATCAGCCCGGCCTGACTGTTGGCCGAACTTTGCCGGTCGGCTCGGAGATTTACGACCTGCCACCGACTAAACATTATTGGAAAACCTCTAAAGATTTTTCCTTACGAGACAGGGTTGGAAACCTGTTTGCGCAATCGACGGGACACACTAATTAGTAGGTGTTGTGCTGGAAGTTACGCGTGTCGGGAATGGAGGAGGTAGTAGGTTTGTTTTTTATTTATTTAAATGCAACAAAATAGTATCGTTGATCCTCATTGGGCTCCTATTTTAGCCACTTGCGAGACTAAGATAAGATTAAAATTGGCGCTTTCAAGAAGATTAAAAGGCTTACAGTCATATTACATTAACACAAATTTTCTTGTACAATCACCAAAGTAAAGCAACGTCGAGCCTGGTCAGAACCTAAATGGGTGACTGATTGGGAAAACAAATACCAGATACTGTAACCTTGGATGTGTCACCGGTGTAATGGATGGCAGGGAATTGAAAATTGATATTCAAGTCGCGTGTGTTATATTCACTTGCACTCAAAAATTAATTGGCAAAAGATATGAATCCATCTCTTTCCTTTTGAATTCTTCCAATGTAAAAAATATTTTCTGGTTTTAAATAACCTGCAAAAGGTTGATAAGCCGTAACAAATCGATCGTAATGACTTTTTCTATTTGTCAGATTGGATATTTTCATATAACACGCTTGCCTTGGATAGTTGTGTATTTTACACCCGTGCCATCGATCTGGTTTCGAGCAGTGAAGAAGAATAATTATTTTTAGACCTAATTCCCTATTTGCACCAATGGCCGAAGATTATCTGTACCCACCATTTTCTTTGCGCTAACTATTAGTCTACCATTTGTCCATCCTTAGAATATTACCGCTACAAATGGTCTGGTGCTTTTGCTATATATTTAGAAATCCTTGATAATAACAGAAGAATAATCTGCAAAGTTATTGGTTCTGACCTGACATTTAGACTTCATTCACTTTCCCACCGCTATAACATAGCTTCTCTGTGCCCTTCCTAGAAATACTTTTATGGTAATTGGTCTGATGTACTTTCCTCTATGTTACCTTGACTTTATGAATTTAAGTGCAGTACTAGATTGGCAATTAGATATCATCATTTTACAGTCAAAATGGCTAGATGTAACCGTAAGTTCTATGCTAACAGTTTCTTTTCTTGCATTTCTCACTTATGGAAATCTTTTCTGGCTTCTTGCTTTCCAGTCAACTTTGATCTTCAAAAATTTAAATTTAATGTCAATCGTTCTTCTGTCCTCATAAATTCTGTTCATTTATTATTCTTATTATTTAATTTTTTTCTTATATTCTGTCTCACACAATAGCCCCCTAAAGACTTAGTGGCTCTGTTGCCTTGCTTCATGTGAAATGATTAAAAACTATACATATCGTCACCTTGTTCAAATTAAACCTTAGCTTAGTAAGTGTGTGTGTGTATGTTAGCGTTCCGACCACCAAACTTGGTACTGAATCACACCACTGTCAATTTTTTAAGCAGATGCTTGATAATATCAGCCACGTGAGAAAAATTCAAATATTTGTTACTGCTGTAACGTAAAAAGGTTACGGAATAAGGAATAATCAAAACGAAAGTTGTAAAATGTAATAGTAATCGTTATAACATCAACAAAATACAATACTCGCCAGCTGCGTGAAGTAGATAACCACTGCTAGTCGTGAACTGCTAGACAGCAATATTGATATGTAGCTGCCTCCCCACTTGAGACAAAATGCCTTTTTAATGTGGGTAATCCGCCGAATTCATTGCATTCACTTTCGCGCAAATACCCTTGGGAAAGGTATTAATCCGTCTATTCCTTCCAGTTATGGATTAAATAACAGGACAGATTGGGTTCTATAGCCTTGATCGGCAACCAGTCTACCGCAGAAAGCAATGACAACCTACTGCGGGATAATCTTCTGCCCAGTCAGTCATGTCTCTTTCGAGACATGATCGCCCAAGCGTGTATCATGTATGGCACTTAAATGACTGAATCCGAGCCATATAGCCCGGGCAAAAATTGAATGTCTACTTTTTCCCAGACAAGACTCTACCCTTCGGCGGATCCTCGTCTGGGTTACTCTCCGCCCGAATGACAATGTGAGAATTGCAGCTAAGCGACGTTAATTGCTAAACGGCAATGCCGTTCCCTTTACAATAGTGTCTAACGTATTTATGAGGATTAGGACATACCCATTACTGTTCGTAGGTACGTATATAACAGTAACTCTAACCAAGTGCCTGAAAATTATATACAACGATTTGAACCAAGCTACCTGAGTGAAAGTGAGTAGACGAACCTTTTAAGAATTCGTCGATGGTTTTCATAGAACAAAATCACAAGTCATCGTGAGCGAGTGTGAAAAGGTATGGACTTTGCTCAACGCCAGATCATGCGCCCTTCCCTAGTAATTGTAACAAAAGGTCTGCTCAGCATAATTGGATTATAAACAAGGGATTGAATCTGTTGGCGATGAAGAAATATTAATGTGCCGGAGCAAGCGTCAGCGACAGGGATGACATAACAGACTAATAGTATGCAATTACACATATATATCAATGTTACAGTCTTGAAAATTCCTCGACCCGATAATGAATCTCTTTCAATGAAGATATTTGGTTAGACTTTGAGAAGTTTGACGGGTCAAAACAAAATTAAATTTTAAACTCCACCGTACCCTCCACTTCAAAAAACTTTTAAGTAGTCACATATATTTACACGGAAAAAAAAAAACACAACACAGTGAAAATAAGTCAGCCCAAAATGAAAAGAGGTCAACTCATTATAAATGATGGTCAGTTAATAATATTCACCCGATGATTGTGGAGAGTATAGACGTAAAATATTCATATTTATTAATATATATTGATATAAAGGGAAGATATCAGATTGATATTTTCGGCATAGGTATTTCATGCTTAGCTTACCGAACATTGAGGAAGACATTAATAAGTGAACACTACCGAGGTATCTTCATACTGTTGACCGCTGCTAAAAACAAAACAAATGTAAATAAAAAATAGCAAATTCTTAAGTAAACGACCGCATTACCGCTCTTTAATTTTTTTTTTCTTTTTTTTTTTGTGGATCGATGGGAGACATTTGTTAAAAACAATGGAGCCTATGTCAGTCAGTTAAGTGCCATAGGTGGTACACGCTTGGGCGATCATGTTTCGAAAGTGACATGACTAACTGGACAGAAGATTATCCTGCAGCAGGTTGCCATTACTTTCTGTAGTAGACTGGTTGCCAGCCAAGGCTATAGAACCCAAACTGTCTTGTTATTTAACCCATAACTGGAGGGAAGAGACAGAATAATACATTTTCCAAAGGTATTTGCGCGTAAGTGAATGCAAAGAATTCAACAGGAATTCGAACTCGGGTCTCCGATTTCTCGTTCCCAGCCGATATCAACTGCACCATACATGCATGAAATTTTGAAATGATCTAATAGTAATAAAGTGTGCTTTATGTTTAAGTTACCAGAGGGCATTTATTAGTCAACAACCTTGATAAAATTCCTTAGAGAACGAAATGCGTGAGCTATAAATAGTTTTTCCTCTTGTCTTTATATATATATATATATAGAGAGAGAGAGAGAGAGAGAGGCGAGAAAGAGATAGTAATGGTAATTTAGTATGCCACATGGTCACGTTTGCGGAGCATCCATTAAGAATCGAACTGACCCAACTAACGAACATGCTTGTCAGCCATCGCCGCAGGCAATGCATCGTAACAGAATTTACTCTAATCGTCTTTTCTGTCGGCAGTTATATCGACTCCTATTTTGAATAGTGTTTCCATTTTGTCTACTTGAAAAATCTGCTACTTTATTGTGTTATAAATATCTGTTAATACTACAGCACTGTTGCTACTCTGGACGCAAATAATACGGTAATGACTGCGTTTGTTAGTGCCATTAGCGAATTGGCCGAATCTCGGTGGACACAGACTTGGTGATTCTGCTCGGTTACATTGTTAATCATTGTCAGGCTTGGTAATAATTGCTATCTCGTTATCGCCTGCTCGAAATGGAATAGGAAGAGGCGAACAGGGTAGACGGATTGTTTTGTAGAAGGAGGTCGGGATCGATGATAAATATGGCGCTTTAATGGGTGCGAGAGATCGGTGGCAAGAATAATTTGATTTCTTTCCTTTATTTATTTATTTACTTTATTCGTTTTGAGAATTAGTTTCGGTTTTTGTTGGCGACTTGGCCGGCCTTTAAGATGGCGGAAAAGTGCTCACTTCCAATAGAGCCAACCCAGCCGCTATTTAATCACGTGACCTTAGAACGTTCTGGATGTTTGAATAGGAGAAAGAAAGAAACGAAGAAAGAAAAAAGACATGATGGAGGAGAACGGTGAATGCAATAAAAGGAAGGAATGAAAGATGACAAAAAAGAGAAAAAAGTAAAATAAACAAGAAAGAATGTAGAAAGGAAAAAGGTTAACAGAAAGAAAGACGAAAGAATGGTAAAAATAATGAAATAAAAAGAAAGAGTGAAAGTTAAAAATGAAGAAGAAAAAAATGAAAAGCAAAAGAAAAAAGCAGGAACTGTGAAAGGAAGAAAATTGGAAGAGGAGAAAAAGACAAAGAATAGAAAAAAAATAAAAGCTAGGAAAAAGAAGAAAGAAAAAAGAAAAGATGGAAAAAAGTATGAAAATAAGGAAGGGGGAAATGATAAAGACAAGTCAGAAGAAAGATAAAATGTTGGAAAAGAAAGAAAAAGAAAAAAACAAAAAGACGCGAGAATGCAAAATGTAAGAAAGAAGGAAAGAAAGAAAAGGAAAAAGGAAAAGGAATCAATTTTATAGAAAGGAAGGAAAAATAACAAAGTTTGGTGGAAATTAGAAAATAAAAAGAGGGACGAAAATGACAAAAATTGAAAACGAGAAAAATAAATGAAGGAAGAAGCAAAAATAGTGAATGTAAGAAAATAAGAAAGAAAATGAAAATTAAAAATAAAAAAAGGAGAAAAATGAGAGGTAAAAAGCGAAAACAAACAGAAAAAAGAAAAAACAAATAAAAATAATTTAAGGAAGAAATATGAAGAAAGAATCAAATAATAAGGCATAAAAAATGAAAAAGATATAAATGAAAAAGGAAATTCAAAATATTCATGAATCGAAAAAATGTAACTGAATAAGATTATAAGCTGACGCTTTTTGTTGAAAATGAATTTTAATAATTAGGTTAAGATGAGAAGAAACTAAAAAAAAGTAGCAAATATGGCACAGTCATAACCTAATCATTAGGGCTTAGCCAATAAGGGGGTCAAACAACCCTGGATATAATTCAGCATATTAGGTTGCCATCAACAGGCATCTCAAAAAAGGGTTTCAGAAACAAAACCTACAATTGAAACAGTATTTGTTTGAAGATCGAGCATGAAGGAGGCTATCAAACCATATGACATATTAGTGAAGAAAAAGAATATACTACATTTATCAAAATCGTTTCACTATATCGGCTGTGATGCATGTACCTGTAATACCCTTTTCAGAATGGTTGACATAATGTATACTAGGTTTATGGTGCAATGATATCGGCTAGAAACGAGAAATCGAAGAGTCGAGTTCGAATTCCAGTTGAATTCTTGCACAAATAGCCTTGGAAAAGGTATTAATCCATCTTTTCTTCCCCCGGATATAGGTTAAATAACAGGACAGATTAGGTTCTATAGCCTTGGTTGGCAACCAGTCTACCGTAGAAAGTAATGGTAACCTACTACAGGAAAATATTCTGCCCAGTCAGTGACATGATCACCCAGGTGTGTATCACGTATGGCACTTAACTGACTCATATTTATACCTCACCGTCTGTTTGTTTCCATGCTCTTATTTAAAAAAAAAAAAACAACTGAAAATGTCCTTACATTTCCTTAGATTAAATATTTTCTTTCGGTAGTTTTATCTATTTATGTTTTAATAATTTCTTTTGGTGACATTTATATTAGTTGAACTGGCTTAAAGGGTATTTTATGTTTTCTTTTCTTTTCAAAGCCTCTTGTCTCTCCTTGCAAGCTGCCAAAATTTCCTTCTTGATTGAAGTACATCATGAGTTGGCAAAATTTGACAACAGGGCTGTGGGAAGATGGCGCCTGTATAGCACCGATACTCAATGCATATTGATAGAAATAGCTGATATAAATTGGTTCTACTCGTTGATTTGCCACCTGATTTGATGTGAACGTTTAGAGAGACGTTCCTCTGTACATATAATCCAGCCATATATTATTAACTCTTGGTTCATCTTTATTTAACATAGGGTGGATTATTCTCTTGTCATTTGTCTTGTCATTTGTCGCTGATTTAGCAAGAAGTTTTATGGGGCGTAATATAAATAGTAGTTTTTATACAATAAATGCTTTAGGCTTTCAAAGCAAGAGTCGTCGAGCTTACGTTGATAAAATTAAATACTGATACGCAGAATCCATTTGGGAGAGACCGCAAGAAATCTTAATTTATGGAAGACTGTGATGCGCCTCTACAAAAAAAAAAAAAGAAAAAAAATTAAAAGTAGTTTGTACGGGATTAACATAAATGTATTTTCTCCAAGATGACTTTAAGGAATATGAATCTTTCTTAAAATAAGTTATGATAAGAAGTTTCTGAGGATTGCCATTTATTTGTAACATGATGTAGTACTGATTCCCAGATCAGGATTCAAACGAAATAAGGAGTTAAATGTTGAAATTTAGATATGCTGGCACATTTGATTAAAAACATAAGCAAAAATTCTAACATTTACATCTATATATGGACTATAGATGAAATAGAGGAATTTCAACTCTGAGTAAGTATTATAGCGTGTTGTAGCCGTTAAAGTTTTAGTGAAACTAAAAATTGGAGTTTAATTGAACATTTACAATGGAAAGCCTGTAAAGTGAGAATTGGGTAGCTCCAGCCCCGATATAGCAGCAATATTTTCATTTTGTGTCTAATCTGATAATCTAAACTTATTTATAAATTGAACTTTGTGTGTGTGTGTGTGTCTGTGTGTCCGTTACCTATAGACTCCGAAACGGCTGAACCGATTTTCTTGAAAATTTACACAGTTGTACTATAAGCGTCTGCGAGTGTTCTTAGCTAGATTTTGTGTCGAGGTACTCCCGATAAATATCGAAAATCGAAAAAATCGGGTTACAGAAGAAGTGGTCCGATTTTAATCAAATTTGATACACTCATAGACAAAGACATAAGGAACGGTATTCAGAAGTTTCAAGGTTGCAGTTCTTACAATAGTACAGAAAATCGATAATATATATATACATATAAAAGGCAAGATGTTTGTGTGTGTCTGTTTATCTGCCTGTATGTTGGTATTTTTTCAGCCCTTTTATTTTAGTTTTTGCTTCGGGTTTGGCTCTTATTAGCTATAATTGTAGTTCTTAGTCTCTGCTATGATACTATTTACTCAGAGGACTTGTTTAGCCTTCAAAATTCAGTTTACGATGAAAAAATCTTATTTGATATCGATACCAGGAAATCAAAATTTGAATTACATCCATTCGTTTTTCTCTCAGTCTACGGTTTCGCTTTAACTGGAAACAACTACTGCTTTTTAGTCTTTCGTGCCAACGTCCAAAGAGTCTGAGCTCCAGGACCATGGATTAGTTTTAAAGCTTTCATTACACCCGAGCAACGCCGGGCTATACTGCTAGTTGTAATGATAAAGTGGACAAAAGAAGTTTATAATTTCTGAAACATAGAATGAGTCAACCATTTTTTTTTAGCAATGGACCGTATATATGAGTTCCACTTGAAGTCTGGTGGGAACTTAAGAGCCAGACTTTCAAAGAGAGGAGTCTCGTTGAGAAAGCAACCGTTCATCATCACCAGAAAGCTTCTGATTAGATGTTCTTCCTGATAATGTTATACCTGTTTAACTGTCGTCGAAACTATGTGCAGAAACCGCATTTTAGTTAATTGTTCTTTGAGGTGTACACATCCGGTGTCGCTATAGACTTCGCTATATTTTGATCCCCATTCAAATTCATACGCATTATAACTTCATTTATTTCTTTCCCTTAATTCGTTTTTTTTTTATTTCATTATTTTTTGTCTTTGATTTTTAACAACTAGTTCTTCTCCCTCTATATTTCTTAATTAACTTCCTAACCGACATTGCTATTTCATGTCTCTTATCCCTGGTGTGGGTCGTTATTTTATCACTAAAAGCTGTTTCATGTTATCTTTAATAAATATCGCAAATGAGTTATTTTCCCTTGGCAAAAATGGTGTTTTTTGTGTTTTTTTTTTGTTGTTTTTTTTTTTGTCGAACACATGAAAAAGGCAAAAGTGATAACTGCGCATGCTCTGAAAATGCTTTCATATTTTTTTAAAGTTAAAAGAAATTGATTTGTTTGTAATCAACATTGCATTAAAATGTCGAAATATATCATTACTATTTTGTATTAACTTGTTTTTCTATACGCTTTCACTTTATTATTTTTTTATTGCTGTTAGGTCTTTCGGTCAAATTCTTACTAGCGGCTGGATGAGAGGTAAAATCGATTAATCAAAATACGACCGGTCCTGGGTATTTGAGGAGGTCCACTTCTGCTTCATAACAACGTTCGACCATAATACTGCGAAAGCGCACCAACTTGGGGTCCGAGACTTTCCCACATCTATATATTTGTAACGCATCATTTCCGTGTTTAAAAAAGAGGGGTTAGGGTTCCACTTATCGAAAACCGTTATTCGCGTGTTGTGTTCAAATTCCAACCGTAAACGTTGTGTTCTCTTTGGCACAAATATCGTTGTAAAGCTATAAATACATATCTTCTCCGTTCAGTTAGGATTTACCAGCCTTACAGACTGATGTCTCAAACTTTTGTTGGCAACCAGTCAAGAAAAACAACAACTTTTAATTCAAAACCATTGCGACTAGTAACTTTTCTCCGTAAAAACCTGTTCGCTATGGACCACCACAACATCAATAACTAACGTACTGAATCTGTGACCCTAATCTGGTGAAGCAGTGGCCCTATACTCCATAGGAGAACAAGCAGTGTTAACTTATATACAAATGAATTAAAAAGAGACAAGAGGAAAATTGTACTTAATCTTAGCTGATGCCTTTCGTCATCTAAGGATATTTTCAAGGCAATTAAAATGATTTTATGTTGCACAGTGTAGCTTCACTGGAGTTTAACCAGATCGACAGGCACTTGATAAAGGCCGGAGGGCACATCGACCGACATAATAATCATTTGCAATAACAACAGCAAACATTGGGACAATGGTTCAAATGTAAATAAAACTTGAAAAATTTGGTATTGCATCATCAAATACTTTTTCGTCAAATTAAATAATCATTGTGGAATCAATTCCCAAGTAGGCATCTATGCAGATGACACCACCATTCATTCCTGTCTCAGTAATAAACCTGCCAAGGCTGACAAAGTAAACCTGACTACTGCACATCAAAAGGATCTACGACACTGTTGCTATATCTGGTCGGGAGCTCGTTATTTATCTCGAGGTTCTTAGCGAAATCCAGTGACGGATCTGCAATGTAATCGATCTTGACATGGCATCTCAACTTCAGTCACTTTCTCGTCGAGATGATTCGGCTTCCCTCTGTCTTTTCTACAAATCCTTTCCTAACTGCTCTGACGAGCTTTTTTCCCCCTTGGTGCATGAATTTGCCCATACTACTAGATTGGCGTCTATGTTCCACCGTTTTAATGTTGAAATAGTTAAATGCAACTGCTAATTCTACTCTAACAGGTTCTTCCTTGCACTTTTACACCTGTGGAAATCTGTCCCGTTCAATTGCTTCCCTGATATCTACAATCTCCAAAAGTTTAAGTGCAATGTCAATTGCCATCTTCTATCTCTTAGAATCCCATTCATCTTTTATCCATTCTTCGACACTCCCTGTATCCTGTTATTTCTCTCACTGTAACCCCCGGCGCACCAGTGGCAGTCCCGCCTTGCTTGTAGTAAAATGATAAAAAATTTTAATAGAGTCGGCGCGGAAAGAAAAAAGAAAAAATACTTTTACCATTATCCTTTTATCGCCAAAAATTATCGGTGCCACTCAGAATAATTTATTAAATTGAATGAAAATTCTTAAATTTGAATAATAAATCGTACATGTGATTGCAAGTTGCATTAACGGCTCGCACAGACAAAGAAGACAACAAAAGAAACGTCTTTAAATTGATAAGTATTTAATTCCATATCTCTTACCGTCCGTTTTTGTTGGCATGATGCACTTGTACGAAGAGGGTGGCACACCACACACCGCACACCACCATTATGGATGCATTGACAAGGATTCAAACTTTAGCCGACGGTGAGCAGGGAAAACGTTCACAGGAACGGCTGTGATGGAAGAGATCGAAAGAAAGGAATAAATCTGCAAGTGTAAGGAAGATAATGAATTATAACTTCGCGTAGCATATTTCTTGGCGCTCCCCTTGGAAGACGCGCCGTTTTCAAATAATGTCCATGTTGAATTTATGTTTCGGAAAATCGACGACTTTCCAAATTCTGATTGGCTCACCAGCTTCTACAAGAGACGACATTGTGATTCTTACAATAATTTATTTGATTTTCATCGCTTTTCACTCCCTGATATTGCTTTTGACTGAATATAATAACGCAACACAATATATATATATATATATATATATATATATATATATATATATATATACACTACACACACACACACACTCACATATATATATATATATATATATATATATATATATATATAACAACACTAAACAAAGCTACATATAACCGCATTCTGACCGGCAATTATTTCTACTCAATAGCCTTTAGAATAATTTGAAATATAACCGAGGCCGATTACCCAACAGCCGTTAGGATTTTATAACAACAAACTTGTAATACATAAGTTCTTACCTATAATTCCCCATTGACTAATAAATATAAATAGTCGAAGTAACATACAACATACAACACATATAATCTGAAGATAGCGTTGGATCATTAAAGAGACTTGCCATTTCCTTTGGCCGTCACATTAATATTTATATATATATATATATATATATATATATAGATAGATAGATAGATGTGTGTGTGTGTGTGTGTGTGTGTGTGTGTGTGTGTGTGTGTGTGAATGTGTGTGAGTGTGTTGCTGAGGAAGCGAGGAATTCCTCGTAGAAATAGCTATTCAACGGATTTAAAAACCGAAATTTTTGTTATATATTTCTCAGAGGTTGAATCGCCGATTCGGTCGAGTTTTAATCCAGGCTAGAAGCAATCGGACGTCTAACCGTACTGATGACCTGCAAAACAGTACTGTCTGCGGTCTGCGGATATATATATATATATATAAAGAAATAGGGTTGTTCCAACGAGAGAAATTGTTATAGAATAAAAAGTGTGAGAAGTCGTTAATATTTTCTTTAAAGTGTATATTTATTTATTTTGTTATTATACATGTTATGATACATTAAGTGTTCATAATGGTATTTGTGACGCTACACGGGTTTCGAGTATAAAGTTGACTCTCTTCAGGCGAATAAATTTGTGGCTTTACGTATCGAGTTCCTTTTGTTTCTGATCGCCAAGTTGTTTTATAAATAAGTAGAAAAAATAAGAAAATAAATAAAATCATACATATATATATATATATATATATATATTATACTCTACGACTTACGTTGTATTGAGCAATTTTTAAAAAATAAATGCCGAAGAACTCCGGATTTTAAACCTGTTAGTTTTTTTCATCTGGATATATATATATATATATACATATATATATATATATATATATATATATATCACAGACAACTACTTATTCTCTTACAAGGAGTATGGCTTCCGCTTCACCAGGTCTATCGTTGATTTTCTAACGACCATCACCGAATACACTTATCAGGTCCTTGATAAGAACGGCAAACCTCTGGATGCTGTCCTAGATATCTCGAAAGCGTTTAACAGGGTGTGGCATGCCACATTTCAAGCTACATGGGACGTTCCATTTCATCCAGTCGTTCTTGACAAATAATAAAATGACTGTCGTTCTGAATAGACATGCTTTTATTCATGTGAACGCGGGTGTCTCTTAAGGCTCTATCATAGGTCCTGCGCTCTTCCTGATATTCATCAATGACCTTCCTGACTTAATCATTTCCCAAGTAGGTATCTATGCAGATGACACCACCATATACTCCCGTCTCAATATGAATTCTGCCAGAGCTGTCAAAGTAGATCTCGTTTCCGTTCTTCGAAAGGACCTCCAATCCGCGATGGATTAGGGTAAGAAATATCTCGTAAATTTTAATGTTTCCAAATCGAAGCTTTTCTCATTTGCCCACCATAGAGAAGCTTTCCTAACTTCCATCAGTATGGATCACGCTAGTCACCTTGAAAGTAATTCACTGCTCTTCCTCGGCCTCATTTTATCAGCTGATCTCGAGTGGAACGAATACATCGAACCAACAGCTACATCTATTACTAAGAAATTTGATACGCTGTGCCGATCCAAGAAGATTTTCTCGTCAGAAACCGTCTTGCACATTTATAAATCTACCATTCGCTCATGCATTGAATACTTTTGCCATATCTGGTTAGATGCTTCTGCCATTCATCTCGGGGTCCTTGAGAAAATCCAGAGAAGGATCTGCAATTTTAATCGGCCCCAATTTGGCAACTCGCCTTCAATCATTTTTGACCGGCGGGATGTGGCTTCCCTCTGTCTTTTCAACAAATATTTTCACGGCTTCTGCATTGACGAGCTTTATTTCCTGGTGCTCCGCCCTCACGAGTTTACTCATGCAACTAGATTAGCATCTAGGTCCCACCCTTTGACCGTCAAAATAGGCAAATCCAACCGCTTCTTCTACTCTAATTGTTTCTTTTCTTGCCCTTCACGCCAGTAAAACTACCTTCCCCATGATTATTTCCCTGATAGCTAAAATCTGCAAAGTTTTAAGTACAACGTCAGTTGCAATCTTTCATCTCCTTGTTTCGCACTTCTCCTTTACACTTTCTTCGCCATTCCCAATGCAGTTTTTCTTTCCTCTCTTCCCTCTCATCTCTTTGTACCCACCCACCCTGTGCACCAGTGACCGTATTGGCTTGTTTGGGGTGAAGCTGTCGTCGACACACATTTCTGACATCAATGTCAACTTCAATTGCCTTTGTTAGAGGAAGCAAATTTTGATCTGGAGTGTTTTTCGAATCAACTATGAAGCTCCTGTCTGTAGAGGGTCAGAAGGACACAATACACCTTGTTATGCAGGACCATAGACAAAGGTTTTCCGAACAGTCGTCAGGCAACACCGCCTACAATCCGAAAATATTGGGAAGTTCGTAACCGCCTCAGCAATGACAATGGCCTAATTCTCCTGGACAGGAGAGTAGTTATACCAACTTCCCAACGCAGAAACATACTAAGATGTTTACATTCGGCTCATCAAGGAGTAGTGGGTATGAAAGCACGTGCTAATGAGTCAGTCTACTGGCCTGGAATGAATGCCTCAATTCGAAATTATAGAAATAGTTGCATTACCACGTGAACCAATCCACATGACACCTTCACCAGAGTGGCCTTTTCAACAAATAGTGATGGACTTGTTTTATGTTGGATCTTTCACATATCTTGCTTGCGCAGACCGGGTGGCTCATTTTGTATCGCATCAAGCCAGGACAAGCAGCTGCGTCTAGGTTGATATCCATCTGCAGGAAAGTATTCCCAACATATGGTGCACCTGAGGAACTCAGTACTGATGGTGGGCCGCCATTTTCAGCTTACTCATTCAGACAGTTCCTAGAAACCTGGGATGTTAAACAAAGGATTTCCTCTGTGGCCTATCCCCAGTCTAATGGGCGAGCAGAGTTAACAGTCAAAACTGCAAAAAGACTCATAAAGAACTGCACAGGACATCAAGGATCCTTGAACAATGATATGGGAGCACGAGCAATCTTGCAGTACAGAAACACCCCTATCCAAGGCATTGGCTTGTCACCAGCACAACTCCTGCTTCATAGACGTCTTCGGGATTTCATACCATCACACCCACATTTATATCAGCCACACTCTAAGTGGATAGCTGCAGCCCGAAGGCATGAAAAGGCATTATCTAAACGCAATGCACGCCTTGTTGACAGGTACAATCGTATTGCACATAACTTATCCCCACTTCGTGAGGGAGACACAGTTTCAATCCAAAATCCAAATAGCCATCGATGGGACATAAGTGGGCGAATAGTAGAAACGCTGCCCAACCGCCAATATAGGATTAGAGTTGCAGGGTCAGGTAGGATAACCCTGCGGAACCATAGATTTCTGAGGAAACTTGAGGCAGCTGCAGTCAAGACCCCTATCCCAAGTCCTTGACCTGTGTCCCCTGGAGCGACAGACACAGATATATGTAGACCACATCGACCTGATGAGAAATCTGGAAATGGCAGCATTACTCTGCAAAGTGACCTGGCATCCCAAAGCCCTACTCAGTCACAGTTATCACGAACTAGGATCCCAAGGGCTCTATCCCGACTACTCCCATATAATCGACTAGGCGATAAGGAAATGATTCCCCTCCCCAGCGGCCACTATGCTCCCGCAGTGGGAAGAGGAGGGAGATGTAGAAGTCAAATAACTTACCTTTCAACATGGCTGTCTTCTTTTGTCTCTCTGAGTGTGGATATTGTGCTCAATATTTATGGAGCTCAATATACACACTGAAATTATCAACCAACTAATACTTATAGAATGGACTTGCCTGTAACAGAATGGAATCTCCCAGGTTATTATTTAAACCACCTACCAATTTGCCCTGGTGGTTTTTTTGGTCAGTCAAACCCAACTTCCATTCTAGATGATTGCTAGCTGGTAGTTCTAGAAGACTTTTACACTGTCCTGTATGACTTTATTTTTCGTGTAATGTTTTTGATTTTTCTAATCTGACACCTATCTATCTATCTATCTATCTATCTATCTATCTATCTATCTATCTATCTATCTATATATATATATATATATATATAAGTTGTTGAGATTATATTATATGTATATAAGTTATTGAGATTATATATATATATGTCAAAAGATTTTGTTTCTTTAATAGAGCAGATTCATGCCAACTTCGAAGTTTCGTGAGGACACCGTTATGATATTCTCACGCGTCGGGGCTGTTTAAACACAATTAAATATTATATATATATATATATATATATATATATATATATATATAAGTCAGTCAGTTAAGTGCCATACGTGAAACACGCTTGGGCGATCATGTCTTGAAAGAGACATGACTGACTGGGCAGAAGATTATCCCGCAGTAGGTTGCCATTGCTTTCTGCGGTAGACTGGTTGCCGGCCAAGGCTATAGAACCCAATCTGTCCTGTTATTTAACCCATAACTGGAGGGAAGAGGCGGATTAATACCTTTCCCAAGGGTATTTGCGCGTAAGTGAATGCAATGAATTCAACAGAAATTCGAACTCGGCTCCCCGATTTCTCGTTCCGAGCCGATATCCACTGGATCACAACGCACATATATATAAGAAACAATGCTAACCCGTGCATATCAATATTATTATATCCACACTTCTTCTATCTATAAACGCTCTGTTCTTCTATACCAGTATAGTTTTCAATGAAGAGTAAATGTAACAATCACCAGGTAGCGTTGATTCATATGTTAACACTGTCAGTATATATATATATATATATATATATATATATATATATATATATATATATATAATTTAGAAAAGATTTCTGATTATTACAATCCTAATGGGTTATACATAAATAAAATGTTCACTTCATGTATCGAAACAGCGTCATTTTATTTCTCTGGATACTGTCTATTTTCTTTTTTTATTGTAGTTCTTTGTCCTTTCTTTCTCTCTTTTTTCTCTTTTTTTCCTCTTTTTTCTTTTTTCTTCTTTTTCTTTTTTCTCTTCTTTTTTTCTCTTTTTTTCCATTAATCAATCGTCTACTTTTTATTTATCCTTGCTTTTTTTCTATTCTTTGGGGTTCTTTTTAAATGAGCGAGATTTTTTTGTAAATAACCGTTACAAATGTCTATTCTTAATATGGGCATGTGAGGGTCTGTGTAAAAAAAATTGTGGAGGGATACTTTGAGGATCAACTGTTGTACCATTTGGGGCTGAAACTCGACCGATTTGGTGTCAGTCGGAGTCGCTACCCCCTAAGCCATAAGCGCATGGAATCAGAAAAGGGATTCTGAAGCTAAAATACAAAAAAAAATAAACCAATTCAAACAAAAGTAATACAAAGAAACATAATCTTACCCCTTCTCACTAAAACAACACAATAAAAACAAAAGTAGAAAAAATATTTTTAAATAATTAAGAAAATTCCCTGAAAACAACAAGCAATGAAAATTCATCAACAATACAATCAAAATCAGTTACAGCTGAACAGATAACAGGGAGAAAATTAATGACCGAATAATAAAAAAGATACTTAGCAAAACCTATAACAATCACAACAATGACAACCAACGAAATAACACTATTAAATGTAAGTATCAAAACCGGGAAAACTGTTTACTTAAGCAACAAATGTTTAGCCAATAACATAATATACAAAGTTACCGTAACAAATAACATTAACACAGGAGAAAAACGGAAACAGCTTTTAATAAAAGATATAGCAACCACAAAACGTTATTTAAAACAGAAAAATACACAAACAACACAACCCTATAGCCATACATATGAAGCCAACAAGAAGATAATAACCCCTCGAAAATCAAATGAAAAATTATAAAAAGAGCAACCACGCACAATATCAATAACAGGAATTGCAAATTATACTTAGAGGAAAAACTAGCCATGATTAATTCTAAAAATCAAAATAAACTATTAAACAAGAAAAACGAAATAATTGGTAAATGTAGGTGCATAAATAAATGCTTACGTTGCCATATAAAACAGAACATATATATCAAATAGATATAGCATAAACTTTAAATCGATATAGCATAAATTTCAAATAAATAAACAAACAAAATCCAATTTAGACCATAATCTTATAATTCAAACTTTCTACGATTTACACTTACGAACCAATCTTATATGCAATATCAAATAGGATATCAAAAGAATAACCCAACACATTATTAATAACAAAAAATACTAAATTATACTTAGAAGAAAAACAGACAATAATCAATTAAAAGACAATATAAATTCTTAAACAAGAAAAAGAATAGGTAAAGACAGACACATAAAAACACATGAACATGTCTTCTTTTTCTTCTATGTGCCGTGTCCCTTCAGGACATAGCCGATCATGGCATTTCACTTCCCTCTATCCTTTGCTGCTCTTAATATCCCTTCTTTTGTTATTTCACTCAATCTCAAAACCATTTGTTCAAGTCCACCAAGTATGTCGTGCGCTGCTTTTTCTTTTCCCTCTATCCCTCCCGTGAGCCTCAGGTTCTCCAAGCCCTCTTTCCTCATTATATGACTCAAACATTTTAGCTGTCTTTTCCTGATGTTAAGTATCAGTTTTCGTTGTGTGTTCATTTTCTCCAAATAAAACACAGCCGAGGTTAGTTATCTCACATGATCCGTCCATGATATCCTCAGCATCCTTCTGTAGAACTACATTTCGGTTGCTTCAAGTCTTTCCTTCATCTTTAAAGAAATTGTGCAGCATTCACTGCCATATTGATGGACAGACATCACATAAAATCTAGTACTCTCTTTTTCGTTTCTAGTGGATTTTTTCTGTTTCTTAGCACTCTACTCAGCTTCTAAAATGCATCCTTCGTCATGCCGAGTCGCCTTCAAATCTCCGTATCGCACTTTCCGTCCTCTGTTAGAACATGTTCCAGGTATTTAAATGTTTGCATCTGTTTGATTTTCGTATCACCAACATTTAGCTGGCATTTTGGGCCCCTCTTTTATCTGATTATCATACATTCAGTTTTCTTGTTTATTTGTAGTCCTTTCCGCTTTTTATAATTACTTCCTGTAAGAGGCCTTGTAGTTACTTTTCTGTATCTGCTATCAGCTCTGTATCATCTACGTATCTTATATTATTCTGTTTGCGGCCACCAATGACGAATCCTGGAAGGACTTGTAGATCTCTCAGAATAGTTTCACGGTATATGTTGAATAGATCTGGTGAGAATACACATCCTTTACACCCGTTTCTATACACAATCTGCTGAACTCTTTTTCTGTCCGTATGCAGGCAGTTTGCTGCCGGTAAAGGTTCTCAATTTCTCTATGGTTTTTCTCAAATATGTCAAGGTTGCCAAGAGTCTCTATGAATGTGAACTCCACCGAACGATCAGCTCAATGAATCATATAACAAAACTGGTCATCAGAACTCTGATGAACAGAGCGTGAAATGGGAAAAGAACAGTGTGATTTCGTTATGGAGATTGGAACAATGAACGCGATATTTATGTTGAGAATGTTATCAGAAAAGACAAGAGAAATGCAGAAGGACGTGTTTCATCGATGATACAAAGGCATACGTACGCCACAAAGACCTGATAGAGACGCTTGGCAACCTTGACATGAACAAATACTTATTAGATACTTATTAGATAATACACTAATTAAAATAAGCATATTAATAAAATAAATATAACAAGCTTTAAACTAATAAACGAAAAAACAATAAAAAAATCTAGCTACAAGTAATATTTATGATTATTACAACACAATTTTTGTATGTCTGTGTACGAATGCGCTTATATATAAGTGCATGCATGTTTATGCATAGATGTATGAAGTCGTGTTTGTATAAGTGGTTACACACGTATATACGCATGTGTTTATGTATACATCTATGCACATTAGTCAACATTCAAAATACTAAAAACCGATGAAAAAAAGAAAGGAAAAAAGAAATAAAGGAAAAATGAAAAAGGCGGCGAAACACCTGCTAATACGGGCAGCAGCGTAAACCCACACAAACGAACAATTCATATCGGTATAAAAAGCCAACAATTTTAAAATATTAACAATAACTTGGAAAAAGCACCTGATAGTAGTCGGAAACTCAGCTACGAAAATGAGGAGTCGAGATGTTGAATGTAACATCAATCAACTAAGTGACAACTTTTACTCATATATATATATATATATATATATATATATATATATATATAATTATATATATATATATATAATTACGACACGGAAAATTTCTGTTTGAGATTTCTAGCTCTTCATCAGGCAATGTTTGATCATTGTTGTGAAAATGATTTTCATTTAAATATAAGGAAAAATACTTGAATATTTAAATGAGAATCATTTTCACAACAATGATCTAACATTGTCTGATGACAAGCTTTGAAATCTCGAAACATAAATTTCAGTGTTGCAATGTATTTTTAATTAAATAGCAAATTTAATTATATGATTACATTATGCTCTACAATATTGTATTGAGCACTTTTATATGAAAAAAAATTAAATGCTAGAGAACTCGGAATTGTAAAACTGTTGGTTCTTTTCACATATATATATATATATATATATATATATATATATATATATATATGGTTATGGGTCAAATAACAAGATTGATTGGGTTCTATAGCCTTGGCTGGCAACCAGTCTACCAGAGCAAGTAGTGGCAACCTGTTGTGGGATAATTAAATAGAAATGCCTACCTAAGCGCTGTGGAGCGAATTCAGGGCACAGTGAAAACAATGATATTACTGTTGGCCATCCACTGCATCCCTGACTGTCTCCGGCAAGTCTCACCTATGTCGTGCCACCAGAACCAGATGGAATGGGAAGAGAGAGTGAGACTGACGACCATGTACAATTCTCCCTCACTTAAATCTAATTAAAGCGCAAGTCCTGACTTCTACCTAGAATTCGTGGCCTTCCTCGCCTGCGAAGGACGAACATTATATATATATATATATATATACGTAAAAAACTTAAATACATCATCAATGGCTACCTTTTCCGTTTCTGAAATCTGTTCTATTATAATCCTTTCTTCTCACTGAAGTTTTGTCATTCTCTTTCACATAAGGATTAACACAACAGGGTTAATGTCCACCTGTTAAAGCAAGTTTCGGAGCAATATATATAAATGAAAAAATTGTATAAATAGATAAATAGATATGAACAAAATTAGATAGATAGATAGATAGATAGATAGATAGATAGATAGATATGATAGATAGATATGATAGATAGATAGATAGATAGATAGATAGATAGATAGATAGATAGATAGATATGAACGGAATTAGATAGATAGATAGATAGATAGATAGATAGATAGATAGATAGATAGATAGATAGATAGATAGATAGATTACTCACTATTTGAAAGAAGGCCACAAAGCATCACTATACGACTCCTACCCAATAAGCGAATATGCATGATTGCCTGTTGAATGCCTTCCAAAATTAACACTTACCTCATGCTGTTCGGGAAACTGCTTTTACACATCATGATAATAAATATAAACGTCGCTGCAAAGAGTCTTTACCCATCAGACATTCGAGTCAACACATTTATGCAATCTTCTCAATTGTATCTTTAGAAGACTGCGTCGCATTTCTGAGTGCCTCTTGATTTATCGCGCCTCTGTTCTGGTTATTATAAATCTATTTGATTGATTATTTTCTTCTCTACGGAAAGATCGCCATTTGCGTTAATAGTTCTTGAATCTTGGCCAACTTATAGACTAACCTCGGCTGTGTTTTATTTGAGTGGAGACGAATGAGGCTGAAAATTTAGAGATTCAAAACTTTAGGATGAGACGTACGTCTTCTTAATGATCCTCGAACGATGATTCGACTTGATAATGTTGAAAGATAAATCGTCGAATGAAATGATAATGCTAGAAACTGTCTTTTCGTCGTGACTATTGATCAGTCAGAGGCTAAATTAAAACTGACAAGAAATAGATAGCAGAATCCTATCATTGATTTATTTACAGTGATGTTCACTCTGTACAAGGTCCGAGAGCCACTGGAGTGTTACAATGTAAAAGGCACAGTTTAAGCAGATGTGGCAGTAATAACGGTTAGTCTTAGACTGTAATATCTATCTATCTATCTATCTATCTATCTATCTATCTATCTATCTATCTATCTAGTTTTCCGAGCAACCGTACCTTCGTAACCACAATTTGACTCATCAAACTCTTTCTGAATTCTGTCCACAAATTGATATGCTCAACATTCTGAAATATTCCTATTAGATATTCCGGAGCGAATGACAAGCAGTACAGTATAGCATTTCCAAATTTATTAAAATTTCTTTTAATTTAAAAGCAAACAACGTGCATACACGAAATTAAAACTATAAAATGACGAGAATTTACCCGCCACACATTTTACAATAATGTAATAATGCATATTTTTTTAACCATATCTCCCCGAGCAAGGCGGTAACGCCACTGATGTGCAGGGGGCTACGTAAGAGTGAAAAGACTGGAATAGAGAAAGCCGGAAACCACATCCTAAACAGAGAACAAGGGATGAGCCTCTACACCTGTTCAATAGATGTGGGTGGAATGTGAACCGGGTGATAGTTTAGTTTATCTACTCCAATTGAAAAAAGAAAAAAGAAAAGAGTAAAAAGATTGGAAAATCGAAAGCCGGAAACCACATCCTAAACAGGGAACAAGGGATGAGCCTCTTCACAGGTTCAATAGACTAAAATGCTAAAATTTAAAAAAGAAATTAAAGAAAACCAATTAAACATGAAAAGTTTAAAATTAAGCAAAAAAATGACTTACTTTTAAGGATATTTCAAACAAAAGCGATTCCTATCCCAACACGAGGGTACTACCAGGAAGATAAAAATTATTTTTAACTTTTTGGTCACACCAAGTGAATATTGAAGCGAGGTTGGTTTAGTCAACTGAAATAGCCGTATATGTGACAATATTCACAATGGCTATATATATATATAATATTCCATGATATAACAATTATTTTAATATATTTTTGAAAAAGTACATACGTAATCATCATGCCTATTTTCAGTTAAAATCCATATCAAAGAGCGAAACAGAATACAAATCAAATAAATTGCTTTAGGATACAGAGAAACAAGCACACTGATAAACAGACCGATATTGGTAGTTGGATATATGGACAGACATCTATTGGTAAGACAGATATAAAATTGACTCAGATAGATAGATAGATAGATAGATAGATAGATAGATAGATAGATAGATATTGTAAACATTGTCCTGTAAGACGTTCCTACCTTTTATACTTCATCGGATGGAAGAAATTTTTTGGTTTTATATCAAAGAAGTCTCCCTTGATTGATGCAAAGAAAAAGAAGATATATATTTTATAAATATGTTTGCATATTTTTTTTTCGGGTAGGGACGTAAAAACCTACAAGCATCATAGAATGATTTTCTTCCTATTTCAATTTAGTTTTCTCGTATTATTTTCTATTTTTCTTTTTTTTTTTCATTTTTCTTCTTTTTTATTTTAATCTTTTTCTTTCTTTCTTTCTTTCTTTCTTTCTTTCAGAAGGATTAAAACAAGGTTCTGGTTAAATAGAAGTGCTCATTGATGTCTAATTTTTTTGCGCCCCTGTTGTTTCAAGTACACTGAAAACCTCATCTTACTTTTCTAAAAAAGGGGATAAGGTATTTCACTTTGAACTGAATTATTTACTGAAATTAGTTTTCAAATTTACTTAAGCAGGATATCTCAGAAAGAAAGAAAGAAAGAAAGAAAGAAAGAAAGAAAGAAAGAAAGAAAGAAAGAATAAAAAGTTTAGGAAGGAAGTGAAAATGAAAAGGAATGCTGTAACTAGTGAAAGAAAAAAAGAGAAAGATAAAGGCAGAAGGGAATATTGAAAAAGAAACGTTTAATTAATGAATGGATAAAAGATGTGTATCCTGAAGTAAGAAATCAAGTCAAAGAAAGAAAGAAAGAAAGAAAGAAAGAACGAAAGAAAGAAAGAAAGAAAGAAAGAAAGAAAGAAAGAAAGAAAGAAAAGTAAACTGTTTTGGTTAGATAAAAAAAAAGAAGAAGAATACAAAATATAAGCTACTCTATCACATCGGAGTTCTAGCCTACGATGGGTGTAGTTACAAACCGTGCAGCTATCTTGCGGCAGACATTGCATTTCCCACCGTCCATCTTGTACTGCTTCTACCCTTATGATTCAAGTGTAGACGTCTCTGCTTCGAATTAACAGCTAAGACCTGAAACTTCAGAGACAACCACTGTGGACGAAGCAATGAAGTCAAAGTCAAAGAGTATGTCTAATCACCGTGAATATTTTAGCCGGATGCGCCGCCATTTTGTTTATGCATGTTACTTGATGTCATAACTTATATCCGGATTCCTGTGTTACCGAGATTACTGCTTCAAAGGAAGTCTTTTATTTCCTTGACTCCATCTTTTGCGTTTTATGATGAGAATTGATGCCACTACCCCATTTCCGTTTTATTTAACTTCTACAACATTATGCATTTCCTTTTATGCCATTTTTTTTCCTTTTCTTCATTTGTATTATTGGCAACATATTTCTCATTGCCATTTCTATTATCGGTGAATTTTGATCGATATTTCCTCCTCTCTGTTTTCCTGTTGTCATCAAATGCTATGAAAGCGACAGCAGGTCGACTCACTTGTTTGCAGGATTATCCAGTTCCTTCAAACTAAGATTGTGTGTAGCGAACTAAACGTTCTGGTAATGATAATATTCGGCAGATACTTGATAATTTTCTAAAATTTATTCCACTTTTGATAAAGTTTCACAAACATGCATGCAACCCCCCTCCAGATCCAAAAACAAAAAAAAACAAAAAAAAACGGTGTTTCCAGAAGACGGTTTTTCGTTTACCACCGCAATTACTGTATACCCCTATGGCAATTTGCATTGCTTTAAATAGCTAGATTTAACTATTTTATGAATAAAAAAAATAAGCATATGAAATTGTTTACACTATTTACATTGTTCGGATTGTTGCCCTCATAATTATTGTCATATTCACGACGTTTCTATTCTTGTACGCTCCGGCCATGTGTCGCCAAGTTGATAAATTCCTGGTCACAGCAGAGAGAATAAAAACTTATCAAGGAGAATTAATCAAAACTGCGATAACAAAATGCATGAGGTGTAGAATTAGAACAACGCACTTCCGTAGACTAAATAAAGAATTCGGTTCTAAATTTAAAACAATGTCACCTGAAGAAGTACAATGGCCTAAGCGTCGTGAATGTACCAATAAAGATGAGGAAAAGAGTCCGAACAATGTAAATAATCCAAACAATTAAAATAACTCATCTCAGAAATATTGACTGATAAGAAACTATATACATTTTCTTTTTTTCTTGAGAACTGACAATAAAATGATTAAAATCTGCTTATTTACTAGCTTGTTTATTTATAAAAATAATTCCTTATTTTGAAGATTTTAAAATTATTCGAACCCATTATAATGCAATATATGTCATTTACCATCAAATCATATAATAATTACAACGTATATTTATTTATATATTTCGGTATATTAATTTATGTATTCCCTGTCTCATTTGTAGTGGAATAGGAGATAAATCAACTTAAGCTAATATATTTAAGAGTGATTATTTCCCTTTTTCTTTTAATAATCTATACAAATAAAATACTTGAGTGCATCTTAAAAAATCTGTTTAATTAATCAGTTACTTTATTCGTCCGTTTCTTAAATTGCAGTCTTAGTTGTTCAAGTCTTTCATGCGAGGCACTCAGATTCCTGTGTCTGTTAAGTGATCGTCTTGCTTCAATTTAGTCGTGAAATAGGCTTTGTCATTCTGTTGCCAATCTTTTTTCTTCCGAGAGATATTTGCATTTCACTGTTATATTAAACACGTAATAATTTTAACATGAAAAGACATTGAGCAAAACACGGTTTTTATAACATCAGAAGTAATCAGTGAAACGCAGACACTGTTGAACGTCTAAAATAAATAAAGGAAACTGATTAATTAAACGGTCAACTGGCTTCTATTTTAGTTGTGAATTATGGATCTCCGCTTTATTGAACCTGATATTCTTTCAAGACATTTGCTTCATTGTATGTTACTATTAAAACTGTCTAACAATTGTCACTTTTACGGCATGAGTAAACTAGTTAACAAAGTGAGACAACACTATTAGGTCTTATTACTACATTGTGTAAGTAAGAAAGAGAAATAAGATGAAAGATAAACAAGTTAGAAATTATAATAATTGACGATTCGAAGAATATTATATCAAAATATTAGAAAGTTGAACATAATAATATTCAAAATTTTCTATTATTGCAGTCTTATGTGTTTAAGTCTTTCATGCGAGGCACTAGCAAAAATTAGTTCCCGATCAAAATGAACTTTTTAAGTAATCTGTTCATTGACTCATTCAGTTCTTAGATTTATGTCTTTTATGGCCAAGCCCTTCATGTGAGGCATTCAGATACCTTTTTTTATCATGTGATTGTCTTGTTTCAACTTGCTCTTGAAGCAGACTTTGTGGTTGTCTTCTTTGTTGTTCTGTTACTAGTATTTTCTCTCGAGAGATATTTCCATTTCACTGTTATATTAAATACGGAAGGTTTTTAACATGAAAAGACATTGAGTAAAAAATGTTTTTTTATAACGCCAGGAGTAATCAATGAACCATAGACACCGTTAAACAACTAAAAGCTATAAATGGAAGGGATTATTAAAAATAGGCTCTATTTTAGTTGTGATTTTTTATATCCGCTTTATTGAATCTTAATATATTGTTTAAAACATTTATTTTATCGAACCTTGAAGTAGGGACGGTCAGCCATGTCTGGTACAAGTACAATTCACAAACATAACCGATACTCCCCATAACTTAGGATTATTGGATATCATCATCAGAATTATCAGATGGCTGAAGAATAGATGTTGTTGTTGTATTTGTTGTTGTTGTTGCTGTCGTCTTCTTCTTTGTTGACTGCGAGAATGTTGAGGATGGAGAAGAAGAGGTAAAAGAAAGCACGAGTGAAGAAGGAGATCGAATGTGTGATGGGATTTCATATGTCCGGGTCAGACTTGAAGTTTTTAATGTCGCATGTTGCTGGTGTGTGATGTCGCTGCTTCTATCTCACTGACAGCTTCGATTTTTTCTGTTTTTCTAGCCAAAGACAATTTTAACATCGACTTGTTAACTTTGCTCTCAGTTTTGCAAATCACTTTCTTTCACTGGTTATAAAATTAACTTAACATCTGATCGCGAAATCCGGCTTCGTCTTTTTCTTTCAGTCTTGTGTCAATCCTTTTCCTATTAGGATTTCACACGTCATTGTGAATTTTTGTAAAAGTGAAGAAGAGAAGAGAGTTGCTTTTAATTTTTAATTCCTTGTCCACCACAATCTCACTGTTAAAATTTTCTAACAACTGCTGTCTTTTTTACATGGGTACACTAGTATCATCATTAAATAGCTATGAAAACAGCTTTTCGATTGATAATTTTATAAAAAATATCTATGAACTATAGAACAAGAAAATTTAGGCAGGCGTGCGTCTTAACTGCATCACCTCGTTACCTCTTCGCTTAATATATAAAAATGTTAGCTAAACATCGCATGGTCAAAAAGCTCAGTTGATAGCTGATTCGACTTTCTAAATAAGTTATTCTGATTAACCATTAGAAGAAATAAACTTAACTAGAAATGAAACTGATTGGTTTTTTTGAAGATTTTTCAGAGGTATGTCTGAACCATTTTTATTTATTGTCTGAATATGTTCTTTCAAGTTGTCTTTTTTTTTTCTTTTTATTTTGTCTCCTACCAAAAATATCTACTCCATGTAATCCTTAATTTTTTTTTTCTAATTAATGTTCTCCGTGATATTTGAGTGCTTAAATTCTTATTAAAATTTCTCGATTCACTTTTTTCCCCTTTGTTTTCCTCTCTTTTTTTATTCGGCTACTACTGGAAAGTCACAGCCACTAGTTAGACTGATCACTAAAATTAAGACAGTGAAATCATTGTGGTCCTTGTAGAAGAAAAAGAGAACCGGTAAGCCATATCATGATCAGGGATTAATTTTTAATCCTATTCAATAAACATGGAAAGATGTGCGGACCGGACGACAGGTGAACCTATCTACTTCTATTCAGCTGTGATAAAAAAAAAACATATAAAATACGTAGGAACTTTCATTAAGTTATGACAGTATTACCCACGTCTATTGAACAGGTAAAAAGGCTCATCCTTTGTTCCCTGTTTAGGATGTGGTTTCCGGCTTTCTCATTTCCAATCTTTTCACTCTTACGTAGCCCCCTGAACGCCAGTGGCGTTACCACCTTGCTCGCGGTGATATGATTAAAAAAAAAATGTTCTGATGTTTCCGATGTCTGCTACCAACTACAAAATCGGGATAGTAAAACTTAATTCAATCTTGTCGAGTTAATTTCTAAGCATTGATAACCAACAGTAGATAAGTATATTCTAAAGCAAACAATTAGGAACAAGGAGCCCAGGTAGAAAGTTTGATAATTAATAGTAATGGCGGGAACAAAATACGATACGGTAGGAGGACAGATGAAAACCTCAGAAACAAAAACAACAAAAAAATACAATGAAAAAGATAACACTAACATTTGGATATGTCCAACAAAATCACTGAAAAAACAACATAAGTCTGAAGGAAAAAAACCTCAAACTAAATAAAAACAGTTTTCTCGGCAAAATGTTTATGCTATCATGAAGAGGATAGATCAAAGTATTTTTAAATTATTTTTACAAATTTTTTAATTATTTCTAACAGGTTGTAACAGGTTCATTTAGTGGAAGAAAATCTTTTTTTCTTTGTCAGTGCGAGGCATAAATTGACGCAATACTTTATTACGTCAAAACGTAATATTACGCAAAGGCATTTTCTGACTGTGAAAGACATATTAGTTAAGAAATTCTTGCAAAAGTAAAATAATGGTCGGATATTAATGAAGGTATCAGGACTTATTCATTATTGACTGAAATTTATTTCGAAATAATTACTTTTAGAAAATATTGGTAAAAACATTATTTTTACATATGCTATCCCCCCACACCAATTAATTTACAGAAATGTCGAAAAATGCGACTAGGTCTCAACATATAGATGATTTTAATTAAATTCAGGAGTCATTGGGCAATGCTAATCAACTGTCTTTTTTTCTTCAAAACCTGCTCATTTTTAGATAATCTGCTCCGAATTGCGAAAACAAAAATGCAATAAAATTATACCATTTTTTATTTGGATAAACATTTAATTGCTTTTATAAACATAAATTAAAATGATATCATAGTCTGAAGAGAAAAAATTCCATTAATAATGAATTTTTACAAGAATTGTTTTCGTTTTTATTATTTTTTATTAAATAATTTCTAAAAAGTTTCAAAATCTTTTTTTAATTTTCTTCTCATAGGTCTCTCAGATTTTTTTTAAATTAATGTGTGGCAAATATATTTACTAATCGAAAAAGCTTACTATAAATAAGGGTGCTCATTTTTTGTTAAATAATTAAAACATTTTAATTTTCTGCATGTTGATTACCCGTATTTTGTTTGTACGGGCGGCCTTCACGTAATTCAAGGGTTGTCCTCCCTTACACAAAAACATAATCCGTATATAAACCTTTTTATACCAAATTCGTCTTCCATACTTTTGATCAACTACTGTAAATCATTAACGCCTCTGATAAGATGTTGACAGCTGTGATTACAAGGCCACTGTAATTGAGAAACCTTCTTTTGAAAAATTTCAGGCAGTAAGCAATCAATTCATGTTTCAAGGGAACTTCAGGTAAGTTTAAATTCGGTAATTTGAATAAAATAATTTTTTATTTTTGTAAGATTTTTTTAAAACCGAGAATTGGCGACTGTTTACAATCGATGAAAAATGGCGGAAAGTTTGAAAAAAAAAAAAATTAAACCTATTTTTTTCTTATTCCGATCAATATAATTTCGGTTTGAAATACACCAGGGTATTTTGCTTACTGTAATTAGTATATTTAATCTCTTGACTTTCAATTAAAGCTAAAATTAAAGCTTCAAGAAAACGTTTTTATTTTTAAAAATTCAATTGAAATTGAGGTATCAAAAATTTGAGTGGACATACCTACTAACATTTAAACCTACAACAAGATGACACAAGTCATTCTAACTTACAATACTTCATTCAAATCTTTAAGTTTTACTTTTTATGGACAGGGCAAACAGACTTATTTTCAATTGTGGTTTGGTGAAATTTAACACTAAAATAGATATCAGTTTTCCACAACCAAAGTCTCTCATTTGAGATGGATTAAGGAGAATGGGGAAGAATCCAGACCAAATTATCTTGCTTTGAATGGGTGGCGAAAGAATTAGGAGTAGGAAATGGACCGAAATCACTCGCTTGATATTGGTGTTGAAGGTAGTACCAAGGTGAAGTGTATTTTACACGGTGGGGGTAGGGTTTGAATTTGCTGTTCTACCGTTCCTTTTTATTTTCTTATTTATTTATTTATTTACTAGCAGTATAGCCCGGCGTTGCTCGAGTGTACTGAAAGCTTTAAAACTAATCCATGGTCCTGGACTCTTTGGACGTTGACACGAAAGACTAAAAAGCAATAGTTGTTTCCAGTTAAAGCGAAACAGTAGACTGAAAGAAAATGAATGAATGTAAGTCAAATTTTGATTTTCTGGTATCGATATCAATTAAGTTTTTCTCGTCGTAAACTGAATTTTGAAGGCTAAATAAGTCCTCTGAGTAAATGGTATCATGGCTGAGACTAAGAATTACAATTATACCTACTTAGATCCAAACCCGAAGCAAAAACTAAAATAAAAGGGCTGAAAAGGTTACAGACACACAGGTAGATAAACAGACACACAAACATCTTGCCTTATATATATATATATATTATCGATCTTCTGCACTATTGTAAGAACTGCAACCTTGAAACTTCTGAATGTTGTTTCTTATCTCTTTTTCTATGAGTGTATCAAATTTGATTAAAATCGGACCACTCTTTCTGTAACCCGATTTTTTCGATTATCGATTTTCGATATTTATCGGGAGTACCTCGACACAGAACCTAGCTAAGAACACTTGCAAACGCTTATAGTACAACTGTGTAAATTTTCAAGAAAATCGGTTCAGCCGTTTCGGAGTCTATAGGTAGGGGACACACACACACACACACACACACACACACACACACACACACACATACACACAAACAAAGTTCCATTTATAATTTTAGATTTATTTATTTGCCTCTACCAAAGAAATTAGAGTCAGTCGCATGTCATAAAATATAACAAGTAATCCACAAACAAATGACCAATTTCAAATGATATGCCCATGTATATAAATACATGTTTATACATGAACACATGGACACATAATTCAATGAAGCAAATTAAACGGATATTTTACAATTTTAACAATGGCCACTTTAATTGTTGCATTTTGAAAAGCCATTTTAATATAGTATTCAGGGTAGATATTAGGTGAATTTTGAAATACATAATAATAAATGTGTCTTCTTTATTAATTTTAAAATTACTTTCAGACAGAAATATTCTTGAAGTATAGAAGTCCTTAATTATGAACATGACAAAACATGATCTTCGATTACTTTTTTGTATCAGTACATACTTGGGCACTGTGCCTCCCTAAACTTCTACCAATATCAACAGAGCATGAGGAGATCAGACAGCACGATAGTTCCAGAAATTTCGTACTGGTGATGAGAACGTTGAGTATGAAGAAGGTAGAAGACGGTCATGCATTTTTGACAAGGAACCTAAACAGAGCATTAATGCATAGACTTACTGCAATCATCTTGCTGAAATGCATACACACCTGCAAAAAATGAGACCCGCATTGGTGAATTGACCTGGCTCAATTCAGCTCGACGATAATGCACGGCCACATGTTGCAAAAATGACGTTGCAAAAACTCACAGACTTGGGATACACGAGTTTACAACATTCTCCATATTCTCATGATCTTTCACCCAATCATTTTCATTTTTAAGCACATTTTTAAATGTTAACTTTTAGGTCTAAATCAGGGGTAGAATCATCTAACAAAGGTCTCGTTGCATCACAGCCAATAACTTTTAATCGACGAAGAATAAATAATCTCGTCGATCGATGTTAGAGGTGCATAGATGCTTAAGGATCGTATTTTGGCTAATTTCAATATTTCTACAATTACATAAATCATAATTACTAGAAATGCTGATCTGGATGTTTTCTGTTGTTTTATTGAAGTTTTATTTTGGAAAAGATTAATTTAATAAATTATCGGATATATAGATTAATATAATGAAAGTGTTCTTTACTGTTGGTTCTTTGATTGGATTTTGTTTAGTGGCACATTAACCTTCATGGGCCAAACATTGCCGAAATCCAAATAATTTGAACGCTATTATACACCTTCAAGCACAGAAAAATGTATTACTGGTCAATTCACAATAAATATGCATTGCTTGTCTCCTTTTATATAAAAATATATTGCTTGAATTTTTATTATAAAAATATGTTTTTTTATACTTCCATCGTGTTTTGCTTTTAGTATTTGTTTATATTTCTGAAATAAGGTAGTATTTACAGTATTTATATTATTCGGATTATTGTTCTGATCTTTGTTGCCATTTGTATGACGTTTCGGCCGTTGTACGCTCCGGCCTTCTTCAGGTGCTAGGAATTTGGAATTAAACTCGTTATTACAATCACTGGGGTATATGATATCTATCCTTTGCGTAGAGCCTCTTCTGGTAGTCACGAGTTATCTCCCTCTAACTTTATCCACAGAGCCATGTGTCCTTAAAGACACATGGCCCAGTGGATATAGTCAAAGGGAGAGAGGCTCTACGCAAGGGATGGAGATCATATGCCCCAGTGATTGTAATAAAGGATTCGGTTCGAAATTCCTAGCACCAGAAGAAGACGAGAGCGTACAACGGCCAAAACGTCGTACAAATGGCAACAAAGATCAGGACAGTAGTCCGAATAATGTAAATAATGTTTTATTTTTTGTTCAGGGGTCCCCTATTTGGCTTTTTCTGGGACACTAACAGATGCTGCCACCCTAGGTCGAGTTAGATCTTGGAATAAAAGCAATTAAGAGGTGGTCCTAAGCTCCTCAAAACGTTCAATCACACGGCCAGAGGCTATGTTCTCGGATTAAATACCAGAAGAATTATAATATGATTATTATTTTACCGTTAAAGAATCCTCGAAGTAATAATGTCAAAAATGCGACAGGGCTTTCTTTCCAGCTTAATAATATTCAATAAAATGTAATTTATATGGGAATAGATTTTTATTGCATGTATGAACACAAAGCTTTTGGCAAGAAATCAAAATGTGAGAGGAAAACAAACAACTTTATATCTAAGTAGATTTTATCATCAAAATATTTCTGCCAATAAAGATTTTGAAAAATTCTCATGCAAACTTTATTAGTTTACATTCAATAGAACAGGTACATTTGTGAGAAATGATATTGTGAAAAATTATCTATCTGCAAATAAAGAAATGATAATTTTATTGAGAAATTTTCGAGCGAAAATTTCGTCAATGTTTATAATCAACTAAATGGATATTAATTAACAGACTGATTGATCTTGTAGTTGGCTATTTTTATTATGACGCCAGCTACGAGTTATTGGATACCGCGAAAAATCTTAACCAAACGATCCTGATCACGATCTTTAACGACCCATGGTTGGCTAATGCGCTGCCTTCTATGAACTGCAAGCACTTCTTTCATATATTCCCTGTGGCGTTGTATATTGACGGCTGGTGAGAATACGATGGACTGAACATATGAGCAATGACGGAGTTTTAGAGAAGATTATGACAAAAAAGACACATCAGAGAGAGACAAATAAAATAGGTGACATAATGAGGAAAGGGGGCTTAGAAAATTCGAAACCCACAGGACATAGTGAATAAAAGAGAGACAGCGCATAACCTTCTAGACGAGTTTGTGTGGTTCGGCGACAAATTAGGGAGATAGCAAAATGACGAACTTTACTAAGCACTACAAAGGACAGGAAATTGTGGGGAAACATTAATCACTGAAGAGGTACAGCACATAAAAGAAGAATGTTTCATGCACCTGGCATCCACAGTCATATTTGCTTGTACAGGTAACACATAATAGCAGCAGCATTAGCAACTCGGTAACAGCAGCAACAGATCTTTGGCATCTTAAAAAAAATAACCGCCTTTTCAAACGTGCGATCCGTTGCGGACATCTCGAAATCCGTCACTGAAACAGGTTTCCACCACCTGCAAATTGGAGCGAGCCATTCTACCCTTAGCTATACTTCTCTCCGGTTAGCATTGTTTTTAACGAAAAAGAATTTTGCTCTTTTTTCTACATTTAATTAGTGATAAAAATTATTGTGGAGCTATATACTAAAGTTACAGAGCACCGAGAAGAAAAAGCATCTTCTCTTCAGAGTGTTCATATTTTCTTTGCATTTATACTCTTTCCATGAGTAACATTTTCTAACAAATTAAAAGGATAGTTAAACTAATAGAAATATAGATATACAGAAGCAGACTGAAAATTCGATGGATCAAACATGTGAGCATCAATAAAGTTTTAGAGAAAATGGAAGTGAAAAGGGCATTTATACGTAACATTCGGAAGAAATAGTTGAAATTCAAATAGTTGAAATTCCTCTGGCATTTAATGAGGAAGGCAGGATTAGAAAATTGGATACTTACAAAACAGATTGAAAGATAGAACAATGTGTGACCTAGCTAGCGAGCCTGAGTAAATAGACGGCTGAACAGGGTTTACGAGAGAATAAAAGACAAAATTTATCCTTCCTATTATAATAAAGACCGTTATATATATATATATATATATATATATATATATATATATATATATCCTTCCTATCACGCGTATGGACAGGCAGACAATAGCGAGGTAGCTGCGGTTCATTTCATTCTCTTTACTACCAGTTATTAAACTTTACTACCAGTTATGAAAACTCTTGCCGCGTGTTTGCTCTTTAACAGTGCTTAATTATCTTTTTTTGCAATAATTATGTCGTCAATTAGTGAAGAATATATATATATATATATATATATATATATATATATATTCTTCACTAATATATATATATATTAATCATTCACATACAAGCATGTTTCACTGTATCACAGCTCATCAGTGTGGCTAGACACATCTGCTTTTTTCTGACCGGGATCGAAACTCGACAAATTCAATTTTTTGTGTCAGTCAGAATCGCTATATATATATATATATATATATATATATATATATATAATCCTCTCAAAAATTTTACGTTCATTTTAGACGGTAGAGGTACACTCGCTAAGAAATAAAATGGACAGGAAATTTCTCACGTCCTGAAGAGACAAAAAAGCATATCTATGAAGGATGTTCCATGTACCTGAGATCAACATAACAGGCGAATGGTTCTCGTCAGTCAGTCAGTTAAGTGCCATACGTGATACATGCTTGGGTGATTATGTCTCAAAAGAGACATGACTAGGTTGTCATTACTCTCTGCGGTAGACTGGTTTCCAGCAATGGCTATAGAGCCCAATCTATTTTGTTATTTAATCCACAACTGAAAGGAAGAGATGGATTAATACCTTTAACAAGGGTATTTTCGCGTAAGTGAATGAAATGACTTCAATTTGAATTTGAACTCGGCTCGCCGATTTCCACTGTACCACAATGCACATCCAACGCACAATCAAAGGCGAATAATACTAGATAAAGATCATAATAGCAGCTGCAGCTGACTGGCTGCTTTAAGAAAACGCTTCTTTAAATATTCGATCTGTTGTGAATACGTCGAAACTCTCCACAGAAGCAGGTTTCCACCACTTGGAAAAATTGGAAAAAGCCATTCTACCCTTAGCTATACATTCCTTCAGATATCATTGTTTTTGGTGAAGCCAAATTTTGTATATATCTACATTTAATTAGCCGTTCGGTATATTTACTTTGTGTTGTAAAAACTACGGCCGACTATAAATCAGAGTGTTTGTAAATTAATTTCATTTTAGAAGAAAAGTGAGTGCAACTGTGTGTGAAGGTCATCAGAACTGATTTATGCTTGCAAATGCCTGTAAATTTATTATTTTGTTCTTTGCGTGAGCGCCTACAGTTTTCGTCTTTATTTATAGCTTAGGTTATGTAGTTGTCCATCGACCATGTTTTGTGTGTAGCTTTCATTGTCTTAAATATATTTGAAGCTGAGAGCACACTCATTAGTCTCTTGACAGATAGAATGCGTTTGCTTAAAATTTATTTTCAGACGACTCAATTCAGTTTTTATATCACCGAAACAAAGAAAATATCCAAAAGTGGGAAATTATTAAAGAGAAGACCAAATACACACACACATTCACAGAAACGAGCACACCCATGGGTGTGCGTATATGCTTGCGTGTGAGTGAATAGAGATTAAATGATTTAGAAGCAAACAGCCCAGCAATTTCGTTAGTATTATTTACATTGTTCGGACTGCTTTCCTCATCTTTATTGTCATGTTTACGACGTTTTGACCGTTGAACGCTCCGGCTTTCTTCAGAATGTAGGAATTTCGAATCGAACACATTATTTTAGTTATTAGGGTATATCATTGTCATTTTATCCTGGATGTTACTTTCAGATATTATGTAGTTATCCCCCTTTAACTCAGTTCTTTAACTCAAATTTTTTGTTCACCACTGCTGTAGTCAGGTATTGAACTCACAACATTTTAGGTCATGTCACTAGATCCAATCAATGCTTTTATTCCCTGGGCCATGTGTCATTAAGCCAATTCGGAAGTGGCATTACTCTGGGCAATTTTTATATAATTTATGTACCGAAAAGAAAAATTATGAGATCATATGAAAAATTATATAATAAATGTTACCACCTAACTTCTCTTACAACGAAACTTACATAAAAGAGGGATTGCTGTCTAAATATATATATATATATAACCAACCTACGGTATGGTCATCAGGAACATTCTTGCCGCATTCTGAGATCGCCTCCTCCACACCGATAACAAGTCGCCTTCCTAACAGATCGACCATGGTGAGATTCGAAACCAAGTTTCCTGGGTTGAAAAGCGAACGTTTTAACCACTCGGCCATGAGCCGGCTAAAGACTTCTCAGTGGAATCGGGTAAACTGTTCTTTTTAAGGATATGTCGTTGGTTGTGCTAGCTAAAAGTCACAAGTCATCGTGGCTGAGGGTTTGAGCGTCCTGGCCTTGTACAGAGTGTTGTTCATGCTAGATAACGCGCTCTCTTCCAGAAACTGTTATTAAGGTCCGCTCAACATAGTTGGCCCTGTTGGTGTTAAAATAAACACAATTGTGCCTAAGTAGGCGTCTGCAAATGGGAACTAACTAGCCACTCAGATAAACGGGTATCCTCGAATACGAATTGCCATCCATTATTTAAAAAAACCGCCTGCCGTTCAAATTCTGACCTTTGATTTAAGTGGATCGTACGGAATATCTTTCTGCACCCTGCTGTACATCTATATTTACCAATATTTATTCATGTATATATCCGAAGATCCGAAACACCACCTATAACACGAACCTAACATCATTAATCAAATGTATTAATAAATAATTAAACAGGTTTTCATGCCTACTAGATTTCTACATCACAAGCCAAATGTAATTCTAAATAATGTAAGGTCCTCTTCTGAACATATATCACTTTTATTAACGGAGATTCACAACTGACAATTTTATGTTCAACCTGCTTGCAGAAATTGCTTTTTCATACCGACGTAAATTTAATATATGTACGTATAATACATACATATATATATATATATATATATATAAGCTTTATACATCTGTGAACAATATATATATATATATATATATATATATATATATATAAGGTGCGATAGGCAAATTATCGCCAAATTGATTATTTTTTAATTTCGCGCATGCGCGTTGTGTGTTTTTCGTTTTGTCGGTTACACAGTAGAGTAGGGTCAGTTGGGCACTGTCTTTGCGAAAAAGAGCACCACGACGCAATTCAGTTTGCCAGTAATTTGGAAAAGACATGCGTACTTCTTGGCAATCGCGCTGGAAGCTCCAATAACGAACATTTCAGAGTGTTTGGGTGTCAATCCGAGGACAGTGCCGATTATCTAATAAAGTTGGCAGAGTCTACTAGTTATTTGGAGTGATCACTAATGATGGCGACGTTATTTCTCTTTCCACAGGGCCTCAGACAAAACTACATTAAATGCCTAAAAAAGGTAATGTTATCCTGAGTCAAGTGAGCGGTTGCTAGGAGATCCTATGTCTGGTCAGAGGACTCTGCACCATGCCACACAAGCAGGAAAACACATTCATGGATGTCAGATAATTTTTGTGACTATACCACCCATTACATCTGAATATTTAAGTCCCCCTTGATTATTATGTGTGTTGAGCAAAATCTTGTAGCACTAAAGATGGATTGAAGGTATGGATTATCGCGGTATTCGTCAATTTAAACAAGGAGACCGTCAAGTGTTGCAGGAGATTCCGAAGTCGTTTTAGTTGAAGCCAATGGCGATTTTATTGAATACATTTATTCTAGTATTTCAAAATATTTTTTGTAATAAAACAGAGCGTAAAAATATGCGCATTCATAGGGAAACCGTCATTATACTGCTTGGGTACGTAGTCCGTCCTCATCAACACTGCCCAACACGCATTTCTGCCAATTTTCGATATATACATTGCTCTGTTTCGTATCCTAACGTTAAGACAGTTTTTTAGGAAATAGATCAAATCCGACATATTTCTAATTTATTTGATTAAAAATCATTTGTAATAGATACTTTTATTAGAGTAGACACTCAGTTTTTGTTATTAAAACACTATTAAACAGTATATTTATTTCTTTACATCTACTGGCCTAAATATATGATGTCTTATCAAAAAATATACGTCCTCTGGCAAACTGTCATTAAATGTGACGTGCCTTAGACCGGTCAGCCACGTAGGCGCTCCCGATTAAACAAAGCTCGAAGGACGTATATATAATCACTGATTTATGGTAGTCATTTTTTCTCAATCTCTTTTTAATCGTTTAGCAGGGCATTTATATTTTTCTCGTCTTCTATTTTTCTCGAGCGCAGGCCGATATACTGTTCAAAAACAGGGTTTATTCAAACATGGATATAAAATAAAAATAACATTTAAACTAATATATATATATATATATATATATATATATATATATATCCAACCAAGTTAGATTGTAAAGCCTGTCTGTTTCATTTTCATTGCGTTTTTCTAATTTTCGGATAAGGCGTTGAGTATTGTGCTCGAAGTTTTAATTTAAACAGACAGACCTTGTCAGTTCTCTTTAATAAATTATTTTGAGATGAATACTTGCTGCCTTGCAGGGTTGTGGTGCAGTGGATATCGGCTCGGAACGAGTAAAACGGGAAGCCGAGTTCGAATTAAGTTTAATTCATTGCATTCACTTACGTGCAAATACCTTTGGGAAAAGTATTAATCCCACTCTTCCCTCCAAGTATGAGTTAAATAACAGGACAGATTGGGTTCTTTAGCCTTGGCTGGCAACCAGTCTATCGCAGAAAGTAATGGCAACCTACTGCGGGATAATCTTCTGCCCAGTCAGTCATGTCTCTTTCGAGACATGATCGCCCAAGCGTGTGTCACGTATGGCAGAGAACTGACTGACTTGCTGCATAAATATTATGTTGTCACACATTAAATGAAACCTTATAGAAAATTAATAAAACTTATCTGAAATGTTAAATAACTAATTTATTTAGTTGAAATAGGCGCCATGTTGATTAATAATTCTAAATTCTTTTAAAGCAATTTCATCTTTTGATGTAAAAAACAGTTCAAATGCTTCGATTATTTCTACCTTATTAGAGAGGGTTTTATTGCATATGAAAAGCTCAAAATGGTTAGATAAGTGATAATCAGTAGGAGTGATATCAGGTGAATATGGAGGATGAGACAAAATTTTATAATTCAGGCAATGCAGTTTTGGAGGGCAGTTGATTGAGAAGCGTGCGGCCGTGCGTTGTTGTATAGCAAAATTGAGCCATCACTAGTAACATGTCTAGGATGTTTCATTTTCAATTTTTCGTGCACAATACGAGGTTGTTGTCATTGTTTCCCTTTGGGGTAAGAATGAATAATGAATACCCTCTTTGAAAGACTACCATTCAGTAACGATTAACTTTTTGGCATGCAGTGGAGGTTTTGGGTGTTGTTTTGGTGATTCATTTGCATCTAACCACCGGCCTATTCACTTACTGTTGTCAAGGAGTAATCATTTCTCATTGCATGTAATGATTAGATTAAAAAAAATGGTTCATTATCCGGTCGGGAAAGTATATAGAATTATTTCTCGACAATGTTTCATTGTAATAACTTTCATTCGTTTTATGAGTAACAATATATTGAAAGAAAAATTATCTGAAAGGAAAATGAGTCAGGAAAAGGTCAAGATTTTTACATATTAAGAAACTTCTTGTTAATATCGATTTGTTGCAACCATTTCAATATGTTATCCAGTTAGAAAATGACTTGAAATCAGGCGTTTCCAAACTTATGCTAAGGGTTGACCCAAACCTTGTCCGTGAAACTTTTCGAATGTCGTCATTCATTGTGCGTGCACCACGAAGTCAAATATTAACAAGGCCAATGGACTGAGCGTACATGTCTATGAGAAACTGTAACTAAGGTCCGCTAAAGAGAGTTGTAGAACCAACCACATTGGCTTCGTTGGCGTTGAGATAATACAAATGTGCCTATGTGTGTGTGTGTGCCTGTTTATATATATATATATATATATATATATGATTGGAGTAGATAGACTACACTATCGCCCAGTTCACACTCCACCCACGTCTAATGAACAGGTGAAGAGACTCATCCCTTGTTTCTTGTTTAGGATGTAGTTTCCGGCTTTCTCTTTTCCAATCTTTTCACTCCTATGTAGCCCCCTGCGCTTCAGTGGCGTTACCGCCTTGCTCGGAGTGATATGATTATATATATATATATATATATATATGGTGTTTTAAGGCGATCGCCTGAAAAACCACTGATGGTAGAAACCTAGGTCGCATAATAACTCGTTTACAAATGGAAAATATTGAAAAGATCTACAATATAATTGTATTGAACACTTTTTAATACAAATGTACACTGGTCTAATTGTATTATGACCAAAAACTAAGTAATTAAACAATATATATGTGTGTGTTGAGGGTAAAAGATTTACATCATTTTTACTGATGCAAGTACTGTTGCAGTTGTTTAATTCAGAAAAGAAAGCTCGCATTAGAAGCCTGTTGCAACACAGTCTTCCTTGGCACTGTTTAGACTGAGCTACATATATATATATATATGTGAATGCATAAATTTATTTAGAAATATATATGTGTGTGCGTGAGCGTGTATGCGTGCATAAACGTAGATAAATACGTTCGTCTGAAAAGTAAATATATATGTTGTCTGAGAAAATGTGTTTGTATTTGTTTAAGTTTGAATATGCATTTTTTTATTTCTGAAAACAAGTAAACAGACAAACACACACACATATGTATGTATGTATGTATGTATGTATGTATGTATGTATGTATGTATAAAGCTCTTTGTGTTGTGTGTGTGTGCTTAAGTCATAAATTTCTCCGTTTAGCGCCCCGAGTGGCTTGCGTCTATGGGTGTCGATTCCCATTGAGAGACGCCAGTACGTGTCTGTATATGCGTCATTTTGTTCCTTGCAAAAAGAAATCTTTTCTCACCGTCTTTTTCCCAAATATATTATATTTCTCGCATTCGCCGCTGATTTAGTGGGTTCAAGTCTGTCGGTGTCATCTCCGGCCATTATCTCAACCAACCTGACATGACCAGCAAGAAACAAACGGAATTAATAAAGAAATGATTTAATTCGCCTTTCCTCTACACCCACTTCAACTGACTCCTTCCCCCCCCCCCCCCGCTCGCTCAGGTTTTCCTCTTTCTTTCTTTCATTTTTTTTTCTCTTGATTTGGCGTGTTCTTTATTTCCATCTTTGAAAATTTATTGGGAACGGTTTTCATCGAATTCAAAATAAAATGAAACATAAATATTTGAGGAGTTTTCAGATCAGATTTTCCCCAATTTTTATTGGCTTGGGTAAATTATGAGTTGGGTATAAATAAGTGAAAATAGGATGGTGGGGCGGGGGAGAGAAAGCGGAGAAAAATTCTCAAATGGAGAAAAAGGGAAGAGTCGTGGGAGAATTACGTTGAGAAGGAGAGTGGGAGTGGGAGGAGCGACAATTAAAATGTTTGCCTTTGTACCTTGGGAAAGAAAGAAAGAAAGAAAGAAGAAAGAAAGAAAGAAAGAAAGAAAGTAGTGACAAGTAAATAGAAAATGATCGAAAAATTGAAAAAGAAAACTATAGAATAAATACAAAAAAAATGAAAAAGAAAGAAAGGCGCGATAAAAACATTGAAAGAGAGAAAGAATGAAAAAAATGAGCGAAAGAAAACAAAAGAAAGAAGAAAAGAAAGAGTGAAAGAAATATATAAAGAATGAAAAAGGGAATAAAAAAGTTAAGAGAAACGAAATAAAAAGTGGAAAAAGAAAGAACGAATGAAAGCAAAAGTGAAAAAGAAAGAACGAATAAAAGCAAAAGTGAAAAAGAAAGAAAGAGAGTGTAGGTAAAAATGAGTGAAAGCAAAACGAACAAGTGCTAAAGAAAGAAATTAAGAAAGAAAGAAACAAACAAAATATGAAAGCCACAAATAATGAATAAAAGCGTGAGAAAATGAAAAGAAGAATGAAGGAATGAAGATAAAAGGAAGAGTTAGTTAAAGGAATATCAGAGTGAAAGAAAGAAAGAAAGAAAGAAAAAAAGAAAGAAAGAAAGAAAGAAAGAAAGAAAGAAAAGCTATAAAGAGAAAATGAAAATATAGGAGAACGTTAAACGAAAAGAAAAAGAAAAAGAAGTAGGAGCAAGAGAGAAGAAGAAGAAAAGGAGGAGAAAGGGGAAGATTAAGAAGAAGGAGGAGGGAAAGAAGATGAAGAAGAAGAAGAAGAAGAAGAAGAAGAAAAAGAAGAAGAAGAAGAAGAAATCAGATCGTTGAAGACCCATAAAAAACAGAACAATCGTCTGCCAGGATAATGAACAAAAAACTCAAAACTCGTAGCGCAAAACTTAAAAACGTCGATGTGAAGACGGAAAAAATAAGTTATGATTTTTTTTTCCCAGTGAAAGAAGGTGAGAAGAGATAGAAGGACTAGAGAAAGTGAGAGAGAGAGGGGTATGTAGATAGACACGGAGGGGGAGGGGAAGTTAAGTAAACGAAAGCAATAAAAATAGACAGAGTTCATATTTACGGATGTTGGAACCGGTAACGTAAAGAAGCAAAAAGCTCGAGACAGAAACGGCATAAGTTAACGTTACAGTAAAAAAATAAATAAATAAATAAAAACAGAAAAAATAAAAAAAACAAACAGAAATAATATAAAACATGAAAAACAAATTATGATAACATTATTCTGTCAGTAATGTTTGCATTAATTCATGACAGCTGACAGTCTCTTTCTTGCTTGCTTTCATTGCATTTCTATAGTAAAATGATTAACGTTGCATTTATATTGTACATACGATAACCCTGTTCCGTCACTAAAGTTTGCCTTAATCCACGACCGCTAACATTTTTTTCTACTTTATCTTCTATTGTAAACTCATTTAAAGTGCATTTCTATAGTAAAATAATTTGCAATACGTTTGTATATTGCAGATATTCAGTTTTGTGTCATATGTGATACACGCATGGGTGATCATGTCTCGAAAGTGACATGACTGAATAGGCAGAAGATTTTCCCGTAGTAGGTTACCGTTACTTTCTGTGGCAGACTGGTTGCCAATCAAGACTACAGAATCCGATCTGTCCTGCTATTTAACCTATCGCTGGAGGGATAAGCGTCGGATTAATATCTTTCGTAAGTGAATGTAACGAATTCAACTGGAATTTGAGGTCCTGGGTATGACGGTAAACTGCATGCAGGATTTTATATTCAGTAGGTGGCAATAACGCGCAATATGATATAACATGGTCAGTTATTGATGGATATTTATCACATAATCTGCTTAATAGGCTATCATAAATTTTCGGTATGTGTGCTTAGCAAATTATAGTTAGCAAGTATTGGTCCTGTTCGAGAAGGATAAAACCTTCGGTTTCAGCTTTTAACTTTGCAGTGCGTAGCCACTAATGAGTATGGGTCTTGTCTACATCAGTTTGTTTGTTTGTTACGGGCAGAATATTGACCATGATGCGGTTTATGTTGCTATCGTTTCTGCATCTGGTCCATTGTATTTGCTTTTGGTTTCTTTTTAAGGTTTTTGCCGCTGAAGTAGATGTCTTACTTAACTTCTTCATTCACTTGAAATTCCATTCTGAATCTGTTGGTTCTCATTATTATTATTGTAGATATTCGTCGCTAATTTGTTTTGTCAAATCTTAACGCAAATCTTCGTTGCCAATATGTTGTAGTGTTGTTGCGAAATTTCGCCGCAAAGTTGTAGTTTTGCCGCAAATTTTGCCAGGAAGTAAGACACGGAACACAGGAGGTTAGTTCAAAACAGTGTATTAATATAACAAGAACATTATATACAAAGTAAGCGTTAATAAACAGTAAATAGAAATAAGTAAGTTCGAACTGTACAGCTACCCTGCTTATTGCCTGACTAGTAGGTGGCTTCAACTGCGTCCTACCTGTTCTACTCAACTGCGTACTTAACTGCCATCCGGAGGTCACGTAAGAGGAAGAGCCCATTCCTCGTAGGAAGACACCATAACAATTATTGAATCCAGTTTTTATTTCTTTCATGTTCTTTAACACATATTTTTATCCAGTCTTCTTTAAGGCCGATTGTTGTAATTTTGTAAAACAGTTCTTGTAGAAATAATTCTCTGCATCCTTCGTAACTAGGGACATACAGGCTTTCGTTTTGGCTTTTATTCGCTTAATGTCAACTATAATGTCGCGTTACGAATTTCGAAACTGTATTTGCACCACAAGAACACCCAAGGTATTTATGGTTGATATTCTGTTTTTTGAATAAAACTTATAATTGATGGTAGTTACTTCTTGAAACCACCCTCTCCTATTCACTCAAGCAATAGGAGAGCTACTAGCCTAATCTTACGAGCTTCTCATTCTCCTCAGACACGCTTAAACTTCCACTGAACTTCAATCCACAGGATTAAAAGCTTACATTAAGAACGCTTTCAAGATTCTGTCAATAGCTATACTTGGAACTCCACATAAAATGTTGAAAGAGCGTAAAGGGAAATTTGGAATCGGGAGCAAGATTGTAGACCTCCAGAAAACTGAGAAACTATTATCAGACCCTCTGTTATTTGTTTAGTATATTTCTAGAATAACGTCCCCCAATAGTAATATTTCATTCAATAATAATAATAGTAATAATCTCGTACTTAATATTATTAACTAGCAGTATAGCCCGGCGTTTCTCGGGTGTAATGAAAGCTTTAAAATGAATCCATAGTCCAGTAGCTCAAACTCTTTGGACGTTGGCACGAAAGACTAAAAAGCAATAGTTGTTTCCAGTTAAAGCGAAACCGTAGACTGAAAGAAAAATGAATGGATGTAAGTCAAATTTTGATTTCCTGATATCGATATCAAATAAGTTTTTTTCGTCGTAAACTGAATTTTGAAGGCTAAACAAGTCCTCTGAATAAATGGTATCATGGCTGAGACTAAGAACTATAATTGTACCTACTAAGAGCCAAACCCGAAGCAAAAACTAAAATAAAAGGGCTGAAAAAATACCGACATACAGGCAGATAAACAGACACACACAAACATCTTGCCTTTTATATGTATATATATATATTATCGATTTTATGCACTATTGTAAGAACTGCAACCTTGAAACTTCTGAATATCGTTTCTTATGTCTTTGTCTATGAGTGTATCAAATTTGATTTAAATCGGAACCCTCCTTTTATAACCCGACTTTTTCGATTATTGATTTTCGATATTTATCAGGGGTACCTCGATACAAAACCTAGCTAAGAACACTCGCAGATGCTTATAGTACAACTGTGTAAATTATCAAAAAATCGGTTCAGCCGTTTCGGAGTCTATAGGTAACGGACACACACGCACACAAAGTTTCATTTATAAATAAGTTTAGATATTATATTACTAGGCCACTCTGTCATGTTTATTTTTATATTCAGTGGGTGCTAATACCGTGTAACCTAATGAAAGACGGTCAATAGTTTCTGGCCATGCAGATTCTGTGATGAATATCGAGAAACAATTGCGAATCTTTTATCAGGTTGCATGGTGTTGGCATCCACTGAATGAAAACCTTGGCACGGCATAATTGACCAATATCTGCACTGGAAAATATGCAACTTTTACGGGAAGGAAACTGCAAGAAACTTGGATGAACATAATCCAGACTCGTTTACAGAGATAGAACCTGTAACATCTTTATGGGACTTTGCAATACACAAAAACAATATAATCAAAATTAATCGTCCAGACATTGCGATCAAAAACCTCAAGAAGAGAATGTGCTTTCTCACTGACATGGCAATCTCTGTAATGTATCATTGAATATATCTTGAAAAAGGAAATCTAAAACTTGTGGAACATGAAGACATCAGTAATTCCATTTGTAAATGGAGCACTTGAATTGATTGAAAACATGGCCTGATAGAATCATTGAAGGGATTTTTGTTAGTCTAAGCTTTAGGGAAATATAAAAGATTTTACTCACAACTACAGCTCACACATTACAAAACGCTTTATCTACGCAAATATGTGTGATATTAGTGGGAGTTGTTTTGTTTTTTACAAAAAATGATCAGAAGAAACTATCATGATGCCCTTTCTGAACTTAGATCTCGGGTTGGGACCTGGAAAGAAATTTGTATAGAACAGAAAACAAAGGAAGCAGAAGAAATAATATTAATAATCTCGTATGAGTAAATAGTATTAACACGGAAACGCGTAAGATGGTTTAGCTTTAACTAAAGATATAATCAGCCTACGAGATACTTCTATTTAGCAAGGCAATTTTATTCCTTTTTGATGAAGATGCTTTTAGTAAATTTTTACCCAATACAAGGCTCAAGAGCCACTCAAGTTACAAGTTCAATAAATGAGATTTTATCGACGTAGGGTAATGAAGGGTGAAGTAAACGTAGATTATGAAGATACGTAGATAGTTTACGCTTGACTCTAGACTTGAAGAGAATAAGATCAAAATGCATAGGAAAGCATCTTCACGAAAGCCTGTTATACAAATTAACTGCTCATTAGAAGAAGCTGTCCGAATATTTCTTTCTTAGCAATGGCATACGAAATGAATTAGGATGGTTTGCCCCTGTATTCATGGAATAGTGAGTCTTAGCTGTAAACCTAGTAATACTAGAACTTTTTCCATGGAAATAGCCAGAAACTAGCGAGAGTCTTCTTACGTTGCTTCTTTGGGAATGGGTTAAAATAATTGCTATCAGATTAGTATCCTTTCGGAATTTCGTGTTCAATAAATTTGAAAAACATTTACACCAAGGTAAACACTATGAGAGATTAGCATTGTTTGACACAGGCTTATAACAATGGCGTATCCAGTGGAGATTCGACTGGATTCAAGAAATGATGGTCATGTTTGCCAAGGGCTTAGGCGCTGAGATATACGATGCTTACCCTTAGGAAATGTATCAGTTCACCTCTTCTCCTCACAGATATAGGTAAATAGCAGATCAAATTGGGTCCTATAGACTTGAATGTCAGCCAGTCTTGGAGAAGGACAACTCTGAATTCAAAGCAGACAACTATTGGTTATAAAGCCCCACTAACGCACAATTGGCCAAGCGTGAGGAGTGCGGTTACACCGCTGAAGATATAGTCAATCAGGGATGGGTTCCCCCAACAGGAGTCAGAAGGCTCTGGATTTGGATTTTAAATTGGAGGTTTATTTGACACAAAGCTGGTGGAAACCGAATGATGATTGAATTTGTTGCACTAGTAATGACCAGTGACATCAGGTTTACTATTTCCATGCAGCGGGAAACAAAAAGTTATCTCCACTTGATCAAAACAGAAAATAGCATTAAAAATTAATTATAAATATTCACAGGAATAGAAAAGTCATATGATCAAACGAGACCCTCACGAGTCATCGTTAGGCGGTAAAGACACGTTCTCTCTCTGTTTTTCTTGAAGTTACAGTAACAAGACACCCATTTCCATATTCATACCAAACAGAGAGATAAATATAAAATTTATATTGTTTTCAGTACGCAGTTTTTTACAAGTAAATATATGTAAACCTTAGATTAAAAATATTGAATATAAAATTTATAAAAAGTAGTATTTTTATACGAAGACCTTTGTGTTTTATTTGAAGTTTTCATGTATTTATGTTGTCTTAAACCAGGTATATGCAACATATTCCCGCACAAGAAATTCAACTGGAATTCGAGGTCCTGGGTATGACGGTAAACTGCATGCAGGATTTTATATTCAGTAGGTGGCAATAACGCGCAATATGATATAACATGGTCAGTTATTGATGGATATTTATCACATAATCTGCTTAATAGGCTATCATAAATTTTCGGTATGTGTGCTTAGCAAATTATAGTTAGCAAGTATTGGTCCTTTTCGAGAAGGATAAAACCTTCGGTTTCAGCTTTTAACTTTGCAGTGCGTAGCCACTAATGAGTATGGGTCTTGTCTACATCAGTTTGTTTGTTTGTTACGGGCAGAATATTGACCATGATGCGGTTTATGTTGCTATCGTTTCTGCATCTGGTCCATTGTATTTGCTTTTGGTTTCTTTTTAAGGTTTTTGCCGCTGAAGTAGATGTCTTACTTAACTTCTTCATTCACTTGAAATTCCATTCTGAATCTGTTGGTTTTCATTATTATTATTGTAGATATTCGTCGCTAATTTGTTTTGTCAAATCTTAACGCAAATCTTCGTTACCAATATGTTGTAGTGTTGTTGCGAAATTTCGCCGCAAAGTTGTAGTTTTGCCGCAAATTTTGCCAGGAAGTAAGACACGGAACACAGGAGGTTAGTTCAAAACAGTGTATTAATATAACAAGAACATTATATACAAAGTAAGCGTTAATAAATAGTAAATAGAAATAAGTAAGTTCGAACGGTACAGCTACCCTGCTTATTGCCTGACTAGTAGGTGGCTTCAACTGCGTCCTACCTGTTCTACTCAACTGCGTACTTAACTGCCATCACGCAGGTAATTATCTATAGTAAGAGGAAGAGCCCATTCCTCGTAGGAAGACACCATAACAATTATTGAATCCAGTTTTTATGGGACAAAATTTCAAAATTTTGTCGTAAATCCATTGTTTTCAGCCAACGCTCGTAGATCAAAACGCTAAAAAAGTCATTTGATCCTAAGAAAGGCAAATAAAGCCTCTAAGACGCAAGAGGTCACTGACTGCGAGATAATATGAGCTAAAGAAAAACATTAAGGAGAGAGAACAATAAAAATCAAGAATTTACAATATAGAAAAAAACAATTTACATTGCATTTAAATTTTAGAAGCTCAATGTTTACTAGAAAACAAGTCAGGACTGAGGAGTAACCTTATATCAAAATAAAATGATCTTAATCGAAAGACGTCTTAGATAAGGTAGTAAAGAAAACGAGAAAAAAGTACTATTAACTGGTAAGAAAAATCAAGCACGTATAGAAATATAACTACTTTACTCATGCATTAACAAACTTCAGAAAATATAACACAGAAATTTGATGGCACATAAGAACTTCAAAGGTGTCTTCCCGAAGCTAAACAAAGGATTAAGACATAAGAAAATATCTTTAAAAACAAAATAAAAATGCTGAAATCCTCTGTAATATTTTTTCCCGATATAGAAGTAAAACCTGGACAATTTCCTCAACGATGAAAAATAGCTTCGAAACGATAATAACGGTATAGTAATATACGTCTTACTAATTAACTCATAGATTGAGGGATTCACATCTATCATAAAGCTATTTGCACGTAAGGGAATATAACGAACCCGACTGGAATAGAAAATTGGCTCTCTAATTTCCAATTCCAAGTTATGATCCATTGCACCTCCCTCATATACAAGCTTGCAGTACCTAATTTTCCCACGCGGTCACCCTTCGAGGTAATTACAAGTATCAACGTTGCTTAATGTCGGTGATTGTACGGGAACAGATGAGGTAGGTCAAAATTTATTTCGAGTTGCAAAGAGACATGATAGCGCACTGAAAAGACACGGCTCTTAAAACAGGAAAAGGAAAATAATTGTGAAACTTGTTGTAGTCTTGTAGACCATTTCGCAGTGACTTTGTTCCATATTGTATGCCCATCGCTTCCCGTAGAGCATAGGCCATCGACGAACTTCATCTTCGCACTCTATACTGAGCTGGTTTGATGTCTTCTGCAACTCTCAACTTTTTTTTTTTTTACAGGTACGGTGTTAACCCTACGCAAACTTCTTTAATCCTCCAGGTGAGGCTGGTTTTGAATTCAGACTTTAAATTCTCCTAGACCGATTGCCACCCAAGGATATAAAACCCAGTCTGTACTACTATTTACCCCATAGCTGGAGTGGGGAGAAGTGATGGATTTATAACTTTCCAAAGGTTATTAGCACGTAAGTGAATGAAATCGACTGGATTTCGAACTCGGCTTTCCGATTCCTCAATCCGAACCGTTATTCACTGTGCCCCGTCTTCTACACATTTTTTTCATTAGACTCTCGTTTTTTGATTTAGGATCAAATACTGTCTGCTCTGCAGTGGATACAAATTCACCAAGATATAATCACGATGTGTCATGGCTAATTTCGACGATTATTAAGAGTGCGAAAGTTTACCAATCTTTGTTGATTTTCTGTTTCGGGTGGGTAGTTGAAAAGTGTTGAATGCTTAACACAGCAGTGGTGTGTGCCCGTGGCCTATGAGATCTTTGCAATAGAGCTGAAACAAGTGGTCGATACGGAACGTCACTTACGCCAGACGAAAGCAGTAGGCGATGCGAGATCACCACCGCTCGTTTGGACGATGCAAGTGACCGAAACATCTGTCGATCTGAACAGACATTTTGACACGGAGAATTTGACATTGGTGTAACTTAGTGGAGGCTGGAAGCTAGTCAATGATCTCTGGTCATTTTCGAAAGCGTCACAGTCGGAATGTGCACATATTTGTATTCACAACGGCGACCACACTGATGCGCATGCGTATCTTGCCTTGCCGCGCGTAGGCTGTCATAACGAGTTCGTAAACGTGTGAACAAATCATGCTAGTAAATATGTTTACTAAGTTTGGCACAAGATCAGAGCAATACTAAACTATCGCCCGGTTCACACTCCACCCACGTCTATTGAACAGGTGAAGAGGCTTATCCCTTGTTTCCTGTTTAGGATGCGGTTTCCGGTTTTTCTCTTTTCTAATCCTCTCACTGTTTTTTTTTTCAATTGGAGTAGATAGACTAAACTATCGCCCGGTTCACACTCCACCCACGTCTATTGAACAGGTGAAGAGGCTCATCCCTTGTTTCCTGTTTAGGATGTGGTTTCCGGTTTTCTCTTTTCTAATCTTCTCACTCTTATGTAGCCCTCTGCACATCAGTGGCGTTACCGCCTTGCTTGGGGTGATATGATTAAAAAAAAAACTGTTGAGGGGGTGAAAATCGGATTCAGTTGCAGTGCCTAGTAGAAAAAATCTGTTCTATAAGAGATGCAAGATACTTTTTTTTTCCTTTTTAGAGAAGCGTTTTGGGAGGCTTAAACTCTCCACAAAAGGATAATTAGCAAGAAAATGTACTTTCAGTCAGTTAAGTGCAATACATGATAAACCTTTAGGCGAGCAATCACACTGATCTACAAAAAAAATTTTTTTATAATGGTTATTGGATTATTTTAATGTTAGAAAATAGTTCTAGCATTAAACTTATCAATTTTGCTAAGCTGATTCCGAATATAATATCAATTTTGCCTCAACACATCAGCAATTTTCTCTATGGATAACCATTTTTTAGAGGCATTTCTCAAAATATACCCATATTGTCCGAATTTTGGATTTGAGATCTAAGAAGAAAAATCAACTGGAATAGTCCCAAAATCTATTGTATCTATTACTTTCATGATGGAGAAAATACTTCTACCATCAAAAATTAATTATAAATATTCACCGGAAGAGAAAAGTCATGTAATCAGACGAGACCCACAAGATGGACATTGTTAGGGGGAAGGTCAAGCTTCCTCTCTTGTTTTCATGAAGTTACAGTAACAAGACGCCCACTTTCAGGTTCATATCGAACAGACAGATAATTATAAAATTTATATTGTTTTTGTACCCAGTTTTTTGCAAGTAAATAAATGTAAACCTTAGGTTAAGAATAAAGGTTTAATGGAAGCCCCTTATGTTATTCTTAATGACAAATATAAAAAGAAAAAGTAGTTGATTTGTTGATAAAATATACAAAAACCTACAAAAGACGCACTGTGTCCGTATACATAAGCACAACAAAACTTTATTTAGTAAAATGTAACAAACAAACAGTTCGTAGTAAAAATTTGTGCATATTTAATTAATTTGACAAATTTGGAAGAAACTTCCTGTTTCTTGACACTTCCGGAAATTCGGATGCACAGTGTCTCTTTTTATGTCCTAGCAGTTGTCTGACGTCATTTTTCGGTACCTTGCCTCCATTGATTTGATGTCATGATGGAATTGTTCAACCTGTTCATTGCTCACATCATCCTCATAGTTTTCAAGGAATCTTTCCAAGTGGTTATGAAGGAAATGAATTTTGATGCTCATGTTAGCACCAATGTTGCGAAAACATTCGAGCATAGTTGCAACAAGATCCTTGTAGTTATGGGATTTGTGAATACCCAAAAAGGTTTTAACAACCGCTACAAATGATTTCCATGCATGTGATTAATTTAGTCATACTACTTACAAAGTTTTCATCTAGAATAAGTCTTCTGATGTCTGGACTGTTGAAAATTATTCCTTTAAGCTTTTTTAATGCTCAAGTCTGGAAATACTTCACAGATATACTTGAAACAACTGCCGTTCTTATCAAGAATTTTTACAAACTGTTTCATTAATCCCAATTTTACGTGGAGAGGGGGGAAATTATTTTTTCTGGGTATAAGTGCAGCACATACAACATTTTTCGCACCGACTGTCAAAGCTTTTTAATAGGCCACTCAGTTCTTTGACTGTGTTGATTCTTGGCACGACTGCCCCAGAAACATAGAAAACAAGGATACATCGTATAGCCGGACAGATTCACTATTTCTTGCCATTTTTCAACAATGAGTTATTCAAGTGTCAAAACAGACATATTTGGAAAAATGTCAAAATGATATCTTGTCCATAAAAAATCCTAATATGATGCGAAAAAATGGATCTGATTTTCGTATTCGACGTACAGAAATTAGCTTAGAAAGACGTTTTTCATTAAATAACCAAATTTCGTGTTGACCCGTGTCATCTTTCGATTCATGACTGACTAGAGGGAAGACTTTACCGCAATAGGTTACCATTTATTTATGCGGTAGACTACTTGCCAACCAAATCCATAGGGCCCTTTTTGCTATTTTACCCATAGCTGGAGAGACAAGAAATGGATTATTATCTTTCCAAAGAATATTTGCGCGCACGTGAATGCAACGAATACGAACTCGACTCTACTGATTTCTCCTTCTGAGCCGATGTCCTTTACGCCAAAACCCACATCCAACCAATGTACCTTCACCCAACCCCCTGTATTGAAGGGGGTACATTGTTCTTGTTCCGCTGGCCATGTCTTTGATAGCTCCCCAACATCTTATTTAGTACAGCTCATTTATTGCTCGCCGTGTCTCGGTTGAATTTAAGTGAGCATTTACGCTTTATTTATTGATTCGCTTTTTATGGCTATTAACCCTTTGCAGCTTATTTAAAGTCAGAAAATAATTTTAAATTGTAAGAATTTGTTTTTTGATATCGTAATGATTTAATGGTATAAGTCTTATTAACTAATCCATAGTTGAGAGAGGAAGAGGAAGACCCGTATCTTTCGCACGGATATCTAGACGTAAGTAAATATAACGAGTCAGTTAGTTAAATGCCATACATAGTACACGCTTGGGTGATCATGTCTCCATAAAGTCATGACTGACTGGATATTAAAATTTTGGTTCGTGAAATGCTGGCATAGAAATTAGGAGTCAAATCAGTGAGGTCAAGTAGTACAAAATTAAACGCCGAGGAAACAGGAAGACTGATAATGAAATAGAACAAGAAATCTCCCGAGACATTAAAGGTGGAATGAGAAAAATGTATCCCTGTGGATTAAATAAAGGGTTCCGATCATAACTCCCTGAAGTTTACCCGGATCAGAAAGCCTCTGATGAGGTCGCAAAAGTTGGGATAAGGACAATAATCAGGGTCAGTTAGTTGCCATACGTGATACACGCTTGGGTGATCATGCCTCAAAAGAGACATTGACTGATTTTGCGTAGTAGATTTGCAATACTTTCTGTGATAGACTGGTTGCCATCCAAGGCTAGGCTCTAGAATCCAGTCTATTTTGTTATTCACCCCATAGCTGGAAGGAGAAGAGACAGAGTAATACATCACCCAAGGGCATTTGCGCATAAATGAATACAAAAAATTCAACGAGAATTCGAACTCGGTTCTCCGATTTCTCGTTCCAAGCCGATATCTACTGCACTACAACGCACATTGTTAGGGTCCGTCAGTTAAGTGCCATACGTGATACACGCTTGGGCGATTATGTGTCGCAAGACACATGACTGACTGGGCAGATGATTATCCCGCAGTAGTTTGCCATCACTTTCTGCGGTAGACTGGTTGCCAGCCAAGGCTATAGAACCCAATCTGTTTTGTTATTTAACCCATAACTGGAAAAAAAGAGACAGATTAAAACCTTTCTCAAGTGTATTTGCGCGTAAGTGTATGCAAGGAATTCAACTGTAATTCGAACTCAGCTCCCCGATTTCTCGTTTCGCGTTGATATCCACTGCACCACAACGCACTTCCCAAAAGAAAGCAATGCTTACAGCACCTGGTATTCCCGAGCGGTCACCCATCTAAGTACTGAGCAGGTTCGATGTTACTTAACTTAATTACTTGATAATACTATCAAACTATCATCCTCACCCTTGTTGTTGTAGTATCAAGTTAACTGCCGATTTACTCTACGGAATTTTTTTCGATAACTTTGAGACAAACTTAACAAAACTCTTTTTCTTAGAAGAAAGTTGTTTTTTTTTAATTTTTTGCATTTTATAACTACCAGTGGATCGTATACCGGTTTTTTGCTCGTGCACGGAACTATGCCCACAAGTCCTAGACGCAAGTCTATGTAGATATGCACCTAATTTACTATGCCATAAAGCGTTTGCTTTGTTCTCCCTGGTGGTAAAGCCGCTCCTTTGTGTTGCGGCAAAATGTTACCTCAGGGCAGCGTTTCGTGACACTATGGATTAGTTTATAAGTGATAAGGATCAAGACTCTATTTTTACAGACATTCTAAGGCTGATTGTTGCTCAGCTGTGTACTTGATGACACAAAACATACATATGCACATACACACAACGCAATTCATGCACACGCACAAAGTGCTTATTTTGTACGGATATATGTTCTATATTTTCACATCAACAAACTGCACACACACATACACACCGCTACGGAGGACGTTTCGAAATCGATGAAGATTAGTCAGGAACAATCATAGTGTTATATAGAGAGCAAGTTATCAACAACAAAACACTTTTTTTTTTAGTCACTAATAGTCATCGTTTCCTTGGTTGAGTGTAGTAAAAATAAAAATTTGGTTATCGACTACAATCTGTCTATTATAACACAATAATGCTCGCTCATACACACAGTAAAAAGAACCTTCAGATATTGGAGGCCATCTACATTAAATCAAAGCAATCCACACTCAATAAAATCACATTTCAATCTCGTCAAAATACATTACATTGCATTTAGTCATATGGTTCTGTTGTTAACATTTCGGTCTCTCACGTGGTGTGACGTCATAGAACAGCATTACATTACAAGCTGTCTATATCCACTGCTGTCTGTAACCACTTGAGGACACATGGTCCAATGGATATAGACGTTGGTTAGTGCTAGTGACTTGACCCAAAGAGTTGTGAGTTCAATACCACGCTACAGCAGTGGTGAAGAAGTAACTTAGAGTTGGGTTAGAGTGCTAAAAAGACGCTTTACCCAAGACTACTAAAAAAGGCTTCGCCCAAGAAATGAGAATGATATACCCCAGTGATCGTAATAAAGGTTTCGGGTCGAAATTCCTAGCACCTGAAGAAGGCCGGAGCGACAACGGCCGAAACGTCGTACAGATGGCAATCAAGATGAGGACAATAGTACGAATAATATGAATAATGTAGAAAGCAGTTTACTAAGTCGAAAGTGTATAGAAATCGCAAGATCATCTGCAGAAAGTCATGAAACCCATGAACAACAAAAAAAAAGAAGCTAAAAGAAATTGGTTAGCCTATATAATCTAACTCATGTTTAACATAAACATATTTAAAAAATTAAAATTTCAGCGACCCCCGCTTCTTCATTCACTGCTGTGTTTACATCAGCGTGAAATATGTATTACAAAGAATTATATAATTATGCTTCACTGCTCGATGATACTTAAGTTTCATTCACATCATAATCATCACGCATAAATTAAAATTGTCAGCTGCAACACGTCTTTAATGGCTACAGGAAAAATAACAGACTAGTCGATTCTCATATAAAAAATAAATATCACAAAATATGCAAAGAATGTAAGCAATAACAAAATAGAAAATAAATAATATTTGAAGAGTGGTAGCAATTAATGTAGTCGAAGAGTGGCCTTACCAATTAATCAATATGCCTTATCATGACTATCTCGTGGGGTCAAATTGATAAAGGCATTGTTTACCTAATGAAAAATTCTACTGATGGAAACAGAGAACAGAAGTTCGATTCCTATCAGAAGACGTATTTTAGAGCATCTCGATATAGGCCAGCTGAGAGAAATTCTAGTAATCAAAAATACATATATATTTATTTTTATTAAACAATATATATACAGATAAATAAGGAACGAAAGAAAATATTTACAACGTTCAGAACATTAATTTAAAACACTGCCCAATATAAAAATGGAGCAATAAATATTTATTATAAATTATACTTTAGAACATATACAAACTACAATCTACTACAAAATTGCACATTTTGTTTCGACACTTAAAGAACAATGTCTCATCAGGTAGTTAACAATGTTGGTAATAAACGTTATTCTTGAAAACAAAATTTATGAAAATTCACTTCCTTTTATTATATATATATATATATATATATATATATATATATATATATATATATATATTGAAAAGGAATAAGAAAATACAAGAGGCTTCGTCCCAGTGTTATTAAGTAAACTAGTGAAAATGAATTGAACCAAACCAAATAATGTCTTTCTCGGATCATTTACACATTCTCTCATTATGTATACGTCGTCTATTGGCGTTGTTTTACTTTTTGGCCGCATTTTCCTTTGCGTTTTGGACTAATGGATCCAGTTTGTTTCTTCGTTTTGATGACACGACTGACAGTTGAAAGGCTGATACCAACAATATCTGCGATATCGTTGTAAGGTTCGCTACTGTGTTAGTACGGCATTACAATTTTCATACGTTTAATCGGAAACATCCATCACTGACAATGGCCGTAGGACGACTAATCGACGGATGAGACAATAGTGTCTGGACGTAATAAAAATCTGATACAACCACGGATGACGCTAAGGCCAAACAAATTTCATCATACACCCCGAAAATAGATTTATATTACTGCACGCCACTGCAAATTACCTTATCTGGGGAAAATTAGAAATCAATTACACCCTGTCACTCCAGGGGGTCTAAAATTGACAGTATGGTAAATGAAAGAAAACTAAAGCAGTTCTTTTAATTAATTTACACAAGGGTGTACCTGTCTATATATTTTAGTTTATTCAGATAGATAGATAGATAGATAGATAGATAGATAGATAGATAGATAGATAGATAGATATGAGCAGGATGAGATAGATAGATAGATAGGTAGATGTATTATCTAATAGTATTGTAGATGTATTTCTAATGTATTAGAACTGGCGGGTTTTAATACATTAAAATTTAAAATTACCAACAATGTATTTTAAAAAAATTACCAACAATGTATTTTTAAAAAATTACCAAAGCTCACAAGAAAATAAATTTTCGGCATTAAATGACCCATAAGGTCTTGATATGTCGTTAAACAAACAAACAAATCACACTCAAACACACAGACTGTCTCATGACAGAAGTAATATTATCGGCACAAGAGGTCGGTGTACAACTTCAGGTAAAAGACACGATTTTGTATATAGTCGTGATAGGCATGACACAGTCATTACGCTTCCCGTATATTTCTTCTCATTTGACCTTGTGACAAATTGGGCCCATCTTAAGAAATCTCCACATACACACACAGATGTACGCTCAATCACACGTAAACACAGGGCGGCGGTATTCAGGTCTTCGGTTAATTCGATTCGGGGGCACAATTCAAACTATCGTTTCTCATAACACACATGCGTGAATGAAACAAAGATGCAATCTTAATTACTCCACCACTAATTACAGATAAGACATCTTAAATATTATCTTATAATTGCTATCGCTGTTTGTCGACCGACGGGAAATCTTCGCTAACAGGCACTTGGCACTTCTGTCCGAGAGTTTATCCACAAAAGAACAATAAGTCTTTCTTCTTTTTCTAGAACAGGTGAACATCATACAAAAGAATCTTAACGCACATCGATAAATAAATAGATAATAAGCAAAATGAGATAGATAGATAGATAGATAGATAGATAGATAGATAGATAGATATGAGCAGAATGAGATAGATAGATAGATAGATAGATAGATAGATAGATAGATAGATAGATATGAGCAGAATGAGATAGATAGATAGATAGATAGATAGATAGATAGATAGATAGATATGAGCAGAATGAGATAGATAGATAGATAGATAGATAGATAGATAGATAGATATGAGCAGAATGAGATAGATAGATAGATAGATAGATAGATAGATAGATAGATAGATAGATAGATATGATAGAATAGATAGATAGATAGATAGATAGATAGATAGATAGATAGATAGATAGATAGATAGATAGATAGATAGATAGATAGATAGATAGATAGATAGATAGATAGATAGATAGATAGATAGATAGATAGATAGATAGATAGATAGATTATTTGTCAAGGGAATACAACTCCATTCAAACAGCAAAATTTGTGGAATTGTGAAATATTAAGAAAGGTGAAATATTGTATGAATTCAGACGTAAATTTCGAATTGCTAATTAACAGACTTTTGGCTTAATTATTTTTTCTGTTTTAATTAACCTGCATTACTAAAAAAACTAAAATAACATTCATCTTCAACATTGACTCTTTACGACAAACGGCTAGTTCGCTAAGTACATTGTTTTAAAAATATCTTTTTGGTGCTCATGAATCATTTAAATTCCTTGAAGTTTCATCTATGTATTTCATGTGCCTATAGTGTAAATTTATGCTTCAAGGGTACGATTTGGTTTTGACTTAAAAAAATCTATTGTTTTAGAAGGATTTGTAAAACATATATTAAGTTCAAATAAATTATTTTCAATTCTCGTTCTTATTTAGTGTGTATTATGCATTCATTTTCATTACAATTATTTATATTATTTATTTTTTTAGTTTTATATATTTAACGAGCTTTCCTTTTAGCATTGTATGTAAAATAATTAAGATAGTGTACGAGTTTAAAAGTTTTTCAATGTATTTATTTTCATCATGTATATACAATTTTTCTCTCCAGAATCGATCTACCATTAGTCAGTGCTTACAGTATTACTGCCACATATGGTCCGGTGCCCTTTCTATTCATCTTGAGCCTAAGAATCAGCTATATTATCGGTCCTGATCTGGTGGCTCGGCTTCAGTCACTTTATCTCCAATCGACGAATGGTAGACTTGTAAATGTATAAGATAGATTCTGGCGAGAATCGTCTGGCTCATCACTAAATTTATCAAGAATGAAACTATCATAGCTAGCAATAAGAAAATCCTATAACGGTACACATATCTTTCTTTATTAAATAGAATTCAATGAGAATAAACTAATTCAAGATTAATACTAAAGCCTTACCACTATAAGTTCATGGAGTTCAGTCCATGGATTATGAAAGATTTCGTCTGTTGCGATCTCTTAGAATTAGGCTCGACAGATTTTATTGCAAAAATAAAAGGTAAAAAGTGAAGATTTCAAACAACATTTTTAAGCGGAGATATTTTACATCCTTCTACCTTAACCGGCTTAACACCTTCAGATTTTCATTTAATCAGATTACTGACAGAATCTTTAAAGACAGGGAACAGACTAAAATGGCATTACAAGAAATTCTTTTCGTCCAAATTTCTAGACCGATTTTTTTCAACAACGAATTAGTTCTACAATAGGCTTTTTCTCGTTGAATAATCATAATTATGCTATTGGCAAACACATTTCAGAGTTGCTACATTCGAATATATTTTTTAATCCGTTTCTAAAGATGAGATATAAATTGCCGAACAAATGAACAGAAAGTATTTTATTACTGAGAATTCAAGACCAGTAAGACAGCAAGAAAATCATAGTGCGTTCTTTTACAATAACCTCCTGCACCGTCTGTCTGAGAACTTTAAGATTTTTCTTTAATCAAATTATTGAAAAACTTTATTAGAAAGAAAGCTTTTAAAAATTTGAAAGAAATCCAAGTATTGCAAAACAATTCATTCATTCATTTATTCATTTAGCGCATTTTTTGCCGCTGTGGTCACCACTGTCCACTATTTCGTAATTGTGGTTCATGGCGACATTCGAGGCAAAATAGTGCAATGGCTTCATGGTTTCTTTTGGGACGGGGATGTTGAGATTACTCCGTCCCTTCTATGAGAATTTGAAGAGCCAAAATCTACAATGAAGCAGGTGGTTTGAATTCAGATTTATCTTTCTTCTTGATTGGTTCTGTCCTACTATTTGTCCACCGAATATTAGCACGTGTCTGAATGCAATGAGCTCGAACTCGACTCTCTGATTCCTCATTCCGAGCCGCTCTCCATGACTCTGCAGTGCAAACTATTAGAAAGCTAAAAACATAATTTTCCATATTCATAAAAATATTAGTTGTGTACATATTCGCATATGTGCGTTGTGTGGCAGTGAATATCGACTTGGAACTAGAAATCGGAGAGCAGAGTTCGAATTCCAGTTGAATTCGTTGCATTCACGTATGCTTTTGGGGAAGCTATGGGTCAAAAAACAAGATAGATTGGTTTCTATAGCCTTAGTTGGCAATCAGTCTACCGCAGAAAGTAATGGCAACCTACTGCGATAAAAACTTCTGCCAAGTCAGCCATATCTCTTTCAAGATATGATCATCCAAGCGTGTATTACGTAGACACTTAAGCTTGTTGATTCCATTTTCGTAGATATTTCATGGCACTTTTTCTGTGTGGTGGAGAAGATGGCTGTGTGGTACTTTTCGATTGACTGTACAGAGCCAAGTTTTAGTCATTAAAATAGTTGTGTAGAAATCAGATCAAATGAAAAATCTGAAGGAGGGAAGTCAAGAGAATAGGGTCAGTGATAAAGGATTTCTTCATTTCAACCCTTTAAGCTTCTGCAAAGGTCTGTTTTGCAACAAGCTGTTTTACGTTGTCGTAGTGGAAACTGACATATTTTCGATTTACCAAAATCGGTCATATTTTTTATAGTCGCATTGAGATCGAATTGGTCGCATATTTCTTTGCTGCCATCTCTTGAACAAATTCAGTGCACTCCTATCAAATGAACAGTAACATATTTATTGGATGCAAGTCTACTTCAACCTCCGATTCTGCAGATTCTCAAGCTTGCTTCCATCTCTGTTTGCAATGAATGTTATCATAAACGATTCATTTTTCATAGTCTGTGACAATTCTGTCCAAGAGCAGCTCTTTTTCATGGCGTAAGAGCAAAGAAATCACCACATAGATAGATAGATAGATAGATAGATAGATAGATAGATAGATAGATAGATAGTGTGTAGGAACATACCATACAAAAAATTTGTATGATTCGATTTCTCCAATACTCTTTGTCTTACCGTAAGCGTCTGTTGCTCTCTCTATATATAGAGAGGTTACACAAAGGAAAAGGTTCTATGGTCTGATAATAGTTTCAGGTGAAAAATTACCATTCAGTGTTGATTTTTATGTCGACACTGTTTATATATCCATAGACTCTCTGTCCCTGGCATTGAACGCTCTTCCACCAGAATTCTAGGAAATTTTATTTCGTCAAAAAAGAAAAATTAAAAATTAAAAAGTAAAAAGCTCGACGCTGTCATTTTTTCTTGAATATTTATACACCACTCTTTTCATGAATCCTTTTCTAATTACACCTTTTCCTTTTTTTCTCTTTCCTGATTTCATCTCATTTCTCCTTTTCCTTTCTTTCTTTCTTTCTTTCTTTCTTTCTAATTAGCGTTAATCTATAGTTTCCTGTAATCTGTCACATGATGACACACCCGCCACCCACAGGCAGACAACAATCGCACGTGTCTGCCGGGGCTGAAATTAAAACCGAGAATGAAATTCAAACTGGATCAAGCAAAAAGAGATTAAAATCAGGGATTTTGAGCAACTGAAATGCAAAAATAAAATAAAATAAAATATGACGAGCCAAAATAAAGAGAAATCTATGACAAAGTGAATTTGTTGCGACATAAAACACCTTCGGTTTTGAGGAGATAAATAACGTTAAACCGACTAAAACCCCACCACTTTGTGGGATCACGTACGCCGAAAGCGATTTGGTGAACTCTTTAACTACGTCTTCTCTTTCCGTCTCTTTCTAAGCTTGTAGTTATTTACTTTTCTCTTTCTTCCTTCCAATTTACATTTTTCTTTGTTTTCTTTCATTTTTTTATTTTAGGTATATTTTTTCTTTTTCTGGCTTTATCTTTTCCACTTTTCATTTTTTTATCCCTTTTCCTTTTCTTTTTTCACATCTCTTTTTCTTTCTTTCCTTTTTTCTTTTATTCTTTCTTTTTTCTTTTTTCTTTCTTTCTTTCGTTCACTTTTTCTTTCTTTCACTTTTCTATTTTCTTTCTTTAGGTCTGTCACTTTTCTTTCCTTCTCTCCTTCTTTCTTTCTTTCTTTCATTCTTTTCTTTCTTTTTATTAGGAAATTTGAAAATGAACTAAATACGGGACATTTGGGATGCCCCTGAAAAGTCAGTACGGGACAGGGGACAACATTTTCCAATAGGGGAACAATATAAGGGACGTCTGTCAATCCTAGTCATGCGTTGCCTATTCCTCTTGCCCTCTATCTGTCTCTTTACTGTCACATTTTCCAAGCCCTCCTTCTTTATTATATGCCATAGAAATCTCAACTGTTTCCATTTTCTTCAAAACTTCGCCGTTACTCACATGTACGGCCAATGGTATCCTGAAATGCTAAGGAATTTTGGTGTGAAGAGTGTGTCTTACATGACAGGAAATATGGTATCAATATAAAAGTAAATTTAATACCCAAATTCTTAATGTCTGAAAGTTGAACGAAATATATTTATACAGCTGTTACTAGCTAAACAGTACAAGCTATTTTATTGGATAAAATATGGCGCTCGTCTCTATTTTTTGATTTATGTATTGCAGAATAAATTCCATTAAATAATCTAATCGGTTCTGATAAAGATATTCTGTTAACAGGAAAATTGAAGAAATAGAACAGAGAATTGTAACACTATGAAGGGTTCTCAGTCCGATTCAGTTCCAAATATCTTTCCGAATGACTAAACATCCAAATTCTGTTTTTAATGCTTGGTTGATCATGCGGAAACTTTTCAGCACCCATCACGTAATTTGCGAAGATGAAACTTTACAAATACCTCAAAAAAAAAGGAGAGAAATGTAAAGGAAGGAAGGAAAGGGAGGAAGAAAGTAAGCATTAAAAAATAAAAGAAACAAAAAGGACAGAAAGAAAGAAAGAATCCAAGTTAAAAGAAGGAAAAAAGAACTGAACCATTTTAAAGAATTATAAAAGAACATAAACATTTATAAGAAAGAAAGAAAGAAAGAAAGAAAGAATCCAAGTTAAAAGAATGAAAAAAGAATTGACTCATTTAAAAGAAATATAAAAGAATGGAAACATTTATAAGAAAAAAAGAAAGAAAGAAAGAAAGAAATGTAATAATGCAACAAATTTAAAAGATAGAAAGGAAGAAGAGGAAATAAAACTAAGTTAAAAGAAACAAAAAGAAAAGTAGGAATGATACAAAGCAGAAAGAAAGAATAAAAATTAAAAGAATGTAAAACAGAATGAAGCCATTTAAAAGAGAAATATAAGTAGTAAAATGGCAATAAATTTAAAAGAAAACAAATAAGAAAGAAAAGAAAGAAATTTAAAAAACGAAAGAAAGAATAAAAGAAAGAATGACAATCAAACTAAAAGAAAAAATAAAGAAAGAAAGGTTGAAACAATGTAGAAAGCAAGAAGCAATCAAAATCTTGCTATAATATTTGGCCCAGAGGTCGTCCTGGAAATATTTACAATGTTGGTAAAACTGAGAGGAAATTGAATCCATAAAAGACGGATGTGTAATAGCGTTAAGCAATGTCCGAGCAGCAATCATAGGCCAACAAAGAGGTTTATTGTTGATATTTCACTTCAAGGGTAGGAATGAGATACTTAATATTGGCCAGTAACAGTGAGGTTGGCTGGGTGATGGAGGCCAGGTTGCAAAGAGTGGGAAGGCATACAGATTTTAATATCTAATGTTAGAAATGAAGATATATGATTATTACTACTACTACTAAAAATAGTAATAAGAATAATAACAGAGTAGTCAAAGAGCGCAAACCTCCGCCAAAGCAATACCGACATCATCTTAGCGAATAGAAAAAAATAATTATTAAAATGAGAATAATTGCAGTGAATTTTAGCATTTTTTTTTCGCTTTTGTGTAATAAATTTTATATTATAAACAATATTTTCGTGGAAAAATAGTGCGTGAAGAAAATGTAATGACATAAAGTAATCTAATGGGAGTAATTTAGCATTTGGCATCTGAAACGTACGAAAAATATTAGTAAAAAAAAAACAAAAACGGAAAAATAAACCAGAAACTTTATCCCGTACCGGATCGAACCTAAAATGTAATCAGTTCCTGCCAGTCATGAGACCAATCATCCCTGAAAGTTTTATCCGAATCCATCCGAGGCTCATAGTATATCTTGACCATAGACAAACAGACAGGCAGACGAACAGACAAAAACGATCGAATACAGTACCTCTTCCTTAAGGCGGATGAAATAATAATAAAAATAACAAGAAAAGGAATGACAACTGTGCAAAAAATATGAGGTTTGATAAAAAAAAAGAAATATTAGGACTGGTGCTATAAACAGAAAATTACAATATATATCAATTTGACCTTTAATTCTCTTCAATGAAATTCCCTTCTGAAGTTATAAACTTTATCCAGCGTCATTGCCATTGATGGAAGCTTTCCTGGAACTCCTTTTTTGTGGATTGCTAGCAGCTGTCTCGTCAGATTCTCTTGGATTTCCTCGACGTCTTGAAATCTTGTTCCTTTCAAGAGTGTTTGATTTTTGTAAAAAGTTGCAAGTAATGAATTCTGGAGGATATAGTGGTTGTTGACCTGAGAAATATTGTACTTAACCAAAAAGAAGAAAAAAGGTCATGGTCACTGATGGAACCTCAAATGTTCCCTATCAAGAACAACCACATGTTTCTTTAAACCCTGTCCCTAAAAAACTGCTATAGATTCGTGCGAAATAAAATTGAGTGGGATCCCTTGCTTTTTCACGGATTTCTTTTTCAAAAAAAAAAAAAAAATAGATAGAGAAAATGCATGCGTGTGGTATTTAAATCCTATTACAATAACAGGAGCACAATGATTGATCAAAAAGAATTACTGGGTTTACACGTTGAATCAACGCTTGTCGTACGATCAGTGAAGTTAAGCAACATATTAGCTGTTTGGCATCTAGGTTGGTGACTGCTTGGGAATACCAGGTGCTGTAAACTTGGATCTTCTATAGATAAACTTGATAACGGATCGGAATTGACCACCGGAAAGTCAAGTTCCAATTTAAGCCGGGTCCGTTATATTCACTTATTCCTTGGGAAACGTGTGAATCTCTCCACTCCAGCTATGGCTTAAATACTAAGACTTGTGGTAGTAAATCATTAATATCTGTAAAAAATTATTACAATGTAATTTTTTTTCTTAAAATTAACCTAAAATAATGCTGATGCATAAATGCAATTTATACCAACCAACCAGTCAAGAAAATAAATTGTGTTCATGAGTATTGCATACTCAGACAATGTATTAAAGGCAGAAAGAAAACATCTTTCTTTTCTCAGGTCTGAGATAAAGGATCGGATCAAACAGCATTTTTGTTAATATGATATTCAACCTGTACAAGTCCCAGAAATCACTCAAAGTAGGGGGTTACAGAGTAAGGAGCACAATTGATGAGGATATGTGAGGAAGATTAACTCTACACATGAGCAGGTTCATATTGTAGTAATCGGAAGGCATCCTCTTTCGAGACAAGCAACGTATTGTGGGAAGAAGCTGCTCGGGAAAAATTTACATCTCACGAAAGGAATACAAAAGGAGAAGGGTTAATTGGCTACAATGTGCGGGACATGCCGAGGTATAGCTGTGGTAGTTAGAAAACAAGCAACTAAGTAATGTAGTTCACCCGAACAATTTCCATGGAAATAACGATAAAATAGCGACATTTTGTCAGCAGGGTAGAAAATAATTAAAGAAAACTATAGATTATCCTCACTATTATAATTAAAAACCGTTGTGTATTTATTTGTGTGTGTATCCCTCCTCTCACGCTCATGGAGAGAGAGAGACACAATAGCGTGCCAACGTCGGTCCAATTTATTAGCGATACAATATCGAGGCAGCGTCGGCTTGTTTCATTCTCCTTCCTACCAGTTATGAAATTCTTGCCTCGTGTTTGCTCTTTTACAGTGCGTTATTTTAACTTTTGCAATAATTCTTCATGTCGAGTAGTCATATATATATATATACATATATATATATATATATATATATATATATATATAGATAGATAGATAGATAGATAGATAGATAGATAGTTATGAATTAATTGTACATTGCGATACGGAAATTTCTATGTTTCGAGATAGATTCTCATCATCAGGCAATGTTGCTGTTGGTTGTGCAGATGATTTACATTTAATGACAAAAACCTTTGGTTTGCTGTGTATGTATGTGGGAAGATATAAAAAGTTTACATGTGTGTTTCTTTTAGCTAATCAGAGTGGAGATTCATTTTTGGATTTGGCCTCAAAGAATACATACTAACCAACTTTTTCTCTTTTTTTCTTTTTTTCTCTCTCATCCTACTCTTGTTTCTTTTCCCTCCTTAACGGTCAAGATGTTAACCTGCCTTTAACCTGATCTTACCCTTTTCCCTTCTTTCCCTTCAGTTTTATTACTTTTGATGTGGTATTCTCATTCAGTACCAATTCTATATTTTTTGGTTTACTTATCATTTTAGTATAGTTATTCATTTGTTGTAAAGTTTTGTTTTTTTTTATATAAAAGGAGAGATTTTTTATAAAATATAATTTTTTGGTCTATCTATTTATTTGTTGTGAAGTTTTTTTTTTAATAAAAAGAAAGACTTATTTTTAAAAATAATTTTATGTTCCAATTTATTTTTATATAGTTCGTCAGTAATTATTTTCCTTAAGCACTGGTTGGTTATATGCATGTTATTTTATTTAGATTTTATCCATTTTCTAATGTGAATAATTTGCAATGTCTATATATGAGATTTATTTCGTTGCGTTTATTTAATAGATTTTTATTTTTAAGGGATTTAATAATAAATAGTTTTTCGTATAAACATAATGAACATGGTTCATTTAAGGACTTACATGTTTTAGCTTCTTTTAGAATTTTCTACTTTATTGTGGGTGTTGGTTTCTTTTTGTTTCCTTTAGGTACCAATGATATTTCGATAAGGATGTTCTATTTTTGTATTTGTTATTATTAAATGAAGAGGTGTGCTGGTAAATTCGCTGCTTTAGAGTGTTTTTAGTACTCCCTATATAAATTTTTATATTATTTGTGTTTTCCTTTGAGGATATTTCGCATTCATAGATTATTGATTCCGTTTTCTAACGGGCAGTCTATGTGGTTTTTACAATTACATTTTTTTCTTGTCTAAATTGTTATTTTCTGTTATCCGGTTGTTTTTATTGATTTTTTTTTTTAGTTTTTTTTTAATATTATTATTGTGTTTTTTTATAATTTTTTCTAGATTGTTCATACAGCTGTAACTTGATTTAATAATGTTTTTATTAAAGATCTTACTTGGTGGATTTTTTTCTTAAAAGTGTTTCTTAATTAACGCGAGGAATTTTTCCCCAATTTACTACTAGTCATCTGGTTGAAAGGGGGTGTGTACTAGATGATATTCTTATTGCTATTTTTCTCTTCGTGGGTTACTTTTTTCGTTTACATATTTAATATTTGGATTTTTGTATCCACTATTTTTTAATGCAGTATTATAAAATTTGCTATGCTTATTAAATACTTCCTCATAAGCTGAATTTCTACTAATTCTGTATTCTATTGACGAGGGTATAGGCTTGATGATAGATAGAGGGTGGTTAGAAAAAAAGAAAAAAATAGAGATACAATAGTGAGCCAGTTTCAGCTCAATTAATTCTCTTTACTACCGGTTATTAAACTTTACTACTAGTTATGAAAGCTCTTGCCGTGTGTTTGCTCTTTAACAGTGCCTGCTCTTTTATTTTTGTGAAGTATTGAAGAATATATATATATATATATGTGTGTGTGTGTGTGTGTGTGTGTGTGTGTGTGTGTGTGTGTGTGTGTGTGTGTGTGTGTGTGTGTGTGTTCTGTCCTGTCATGCTCAGGGGCGATAAATTGTCAGGAAACAGCTGATAATTCTCTCAAATATTTTGCTGTCATTTTTAATGGCAGCGGTATACTCTCATATATATAATATATTTCCGTTCTGTCGCGCTCAGAGATTTGGATTTTTTTTTCTTGTGCCTTTATTTGAGATACTTAATTGTCGGTACAGCAATAGATATGCTGTCATCATTTTAGAAGGCATGGGCCCACTCGTAATCACAATGCATTAAAAAAAAAACTATTAAATTATCTATTGTAATGCGTGATCGGTACTTGTGAGTCATATTTATTATTTCTTTAAGTTATGGGCTACGAGGAATCCCTTCAAAATTCTATCGAAATCTGTTCAAAGTATAACTGCAATTATTGATGTACCAATGTTTCACATTATTATTATTATTATTATTATTATTATTATTATTATACTATTTTCAATGCTGTTTAGTAGTAGGTTTTGTTTCAGAAGTAATAGGGGAGAAAAGTCTTGCGATTCTAACAACCTTGAGCAATTTGAAATTAGGTCTCAAAGCCATAGTTGTTTGTAAAATGAAGACAAAGAAAATAATCAGTAATGGAAGAAAGAACAAAAGAGACGATGAAGAAACATGATAAGAAGATGAATAAGAAAGACGAAAACAAGAAAGTGAAAAAGAAGGATTCGATAGAAGAAGTAGAAAGTGTCGAAAGAGAAAAAGAAGATAAAGAAGGAGGAGGAGGAGGAGGAGGAGGTGAGAAGAAAGAACAAAAGAAGACCAGGAAGGAACATGATAAGAGGAAGATGAAAAAAAAAGAAGGAAGCGAGAAAGTGAAGAAGAATGAATTAACAGAATGAGAACGTACTGAAAGAGAAAATAGTTGAAGAAGAAAAAATGAAGGAAGTGGTGATGAGGAAGAATATAGGGGAAAAAGGGATCAATAAAGAAGTAAAAAACGAAGGAGGGGAAGAAAAACATGAATAAGATGAATGAAAAGAACAAAGTGGGAAAGTGAAGAAGAAGAATTAAATAGAAAAAATACACAGAAAAAAAGAAGTCGAAGAAAAATAAAGAAGGAGAAGGTGATAAGAAAACATGAAGAAGCATAAAATGATCAGTAACGGAAGAAAGAACAAAAGAGAATAAGAAGAAAATAGTAAGAAGAAGATGAATAAGAAAGAAGAATGCGAGAAAGTGAAGAAGAAGAATTCAGTAGAAGAGGAATACATGCTGAAAGGGAAAAAAACGAAAAAGAAGAAAAAGAAGGAGCAGATGATAAGAAAGAAGGAAGAAGAAAGGAGTCAGTAAAGGAATACAGAAAAAGGAGAGTCAGAACTAACTTGATAAGAAGATGAATAAGAAAGACGAAAGCGAAGAAGAAAGATTCCATAGAAGAAGAACGTTCGGAAAGAGAAGTTGAAGAAGAAGAAAAAGAAGGAGTGAAGACAGAATAAAGAAGAAGAAAGGAATCAGTAAAAGAAGAAATAGCAAAGCAGACTAAGAAGAATCATATTAAGAAGATCTGGAAATATATCAATCAGTTAAATGCCATACGTGATAAACACTTGGACGATCATGTCTCTTTCGAGACATGACTGACCGAGCAGAAAATTTTTCTCGTCATTACTTTCTGCAGTAAACTGGCTGCCGACTAAAGCTGCAGAACTCAATCTGTCCTGTTATTTAGCCCATCTGAAGGGAATATACGGATCAATAACTTTCTCAAAGATATTTGCGCGTAAGTGAATGCAACAAATTGAACTGGAATTCGAACTCGGCTCTCCCGTTTCTTGTTCCGAGACAATATACATTGCACCACATTACACAAGAACGAAATAGTATGAAAAGTAGAAACATTTCTTATAAAAAGAAAACTAAGAGCAAAAAAGAAACTGAAAAAAAAACAAGAAAAAATCGACAGGAATTAATAGCCAATAAGCAGATTGTCTGAATAAAAAGTAAGTACCATTGGATATTTGTCTTGATAGTTAATACTCCTTCTTTTGGCATCCAGTCTACTCCAGGCCTCGGAGTTTCTTGTAGGAAAAATCAATAGAGGTAATTAATTGAAGACTGCAGCTATTTCTTTTTACTGTTATCAAATTGCATTCAGACAGAATTGTTTAACATCATTTTATGTAAACAAATAAAAAATGATTAATATCATATTAAATGAGTGATGTATGAAAAATGTCCCCCACTTTCACAACGAATCAATTCATTAGGTTATTATTCATAATCAAGCAACACTTTTGGCTGTTCATCAGGAAGTTCTTGAATAATTTAAGATTTCTTTGAAGCTTTCCGTATGCCAAGCCTTGGATCACGATTCTTCATCAATTTAATTCTCGCTACAAAGCATGCAGGTGTCGTAAATATTATATATATATATATATATATATATATATATATATATATATATATACGTCAATCCTTGTTGCGTTATTTAGCTTGGATTTACTTACAAGTGAAGTAGACACTTAAAGCAACAGAAATGTGGTTCTGTAGTGAACAAAACAAGATCTAGATTTAAGATTCAAATGCTAAGCACTGACTCATTCATTTTCTTGGAAAAAATCGAATTTACAATATTTACTTACCACACATGTAAAAGCGAATCCAAAACAAAACTTGTAAAATTTCCCACCATGATACAAAATGTTTTTAGACCAATAGAAACTATGAAACATCTATAAAGAAAATTCAAATAATCTTCAATTATCAGAAACAAATTGTTTCACGGATCTTTTCGCGAGCCGAGGCGGAGTTTGTTTGTCATCCAATGAAAAGGCCAGAATCACATTCGGGAGTAAATTCCTTTTCGAGCCCCACATACGAAATAAAAGACGGGCCAATTTCGGTTGTCGCCAGAGAGATGATGACGACTGTATTAACACGTCCCTTGACAAACGTCAAGAGATCGTTATTATTATCTCTCTCTTTCTCTTTCACCTCTTTATTCTCACGGTTCACCCGTCTGCCTTTTCTTATACTTGATAACCGAACGGAAACCTTTAAGACTGCGCGAATACTTTAAAGACATTTCTACCCAATGATAACGCTCATACATACATACACACACAGGATACTACTACGAACTCTTGATATCCTTAACCTCTTACTACTAATTCTCTTGGAGCGTTTAACTTCTAACAATTCATGTTATTCTATTCTATCAATAAATTTCTGTTTAAACATACAAAACGTATTCTTCCACAAATCAACATTCCAAACTTACACCTTCTGATGATTCTGATAAAACTTTAGATTGTGAGGATTGTCGACTCTGTTTGTGAATTGGCCTTGTACCAGACATAGATAATGGTTCCTACAGCTACTTTGGCGACCCCACCTGCAACAGTTCTACAGAAGTATACTGAGAATACCATGGACTGAACATGTGAGCGACGATTAAGAGAGAATAGCAAAAAGGACACTTGTAATTTTTTAATAAGTACCACCGCCCGCAAGTGAGTAAAGCCTCTAAGTTGCATGAGGTTTCAATTTGTGGAAAAATAAGGAACAGAAACATTAATATTGAGCAGAAAGAGAAGAGATGAATCAGGAGGACAGGAGAGAGCAAATAACATTGTATTTAATTTTTAGGCTGGAGGTATGTAACTAGACGGCAGTTCCAAGGGCGAGAACTGAAAAAAAAACTGTGGGCATAGAACATATATTTAACCAACTCAGCTGTAAATTTATGAGCTTTCAACGCAGCCTAGTATTGCGTTTAAATTCATAATATCTAGGTAGCATGGAGAATAGCTCATCCGAGTAATTACTCTTAAAAAGGCACGGAAAGGCAACCTTACGGTGGTTGTTAGGGAACTGAAACCAAGCTGCCAGATCAGGATCATATTTCTGATTTTTCTTTTGATCTATTCAAAGAGTTCAAGGTACCCAACAGGGACACCAGACCATATGTGGCAGCAATGCTCTCAGTATAGACGAATGGTAGACTTATAGATATTTAAGATAGATTCCCGCGAGAAGAATCTCACTGAACCGACTTTCTTAGCAGCTGACTTAGCAATGATTTCAGCATAGTCTTTCCACTTCATGTCAGCTGAGAACTAAAATTGTGCAGTGAGTTAGCATCAGTCATGCCCATGAAAAAGAAAAAGGGTTAACTCAGATTATTAATAGAGGGAGGTTTAGTCTTGGAGGCATTAAAATGATCTTTTACCCTAGTTAACGACTATGTTCAGGTCGTTTTTGGATATCAGCTACCATTTTAACATTGTTGGACTAATCAGTTTGACTATCGAAGCAGGCTTAAATGGTTATTTTATCAGTGTAAATGCCAAGTTGAGATCTGAAGTCATCTGGAAGGTCTTTCATGAAAATTAAAAACAGTGTGGGACCAACGAGGGAGCCCTGGGGAACATCAGACGATTGGCTTTTCTGGATAACTTTCATTTCATGATCTGATGGAACACTTTTCAGCTTGTGGAAAAACCTGAATGCCAAGCTCTATCAAAGGCTTTCGAGACGGCCTATGCTACAGCCTGGGTTTCACCGTTTTTATCTAGAGCGCGATAGGCGTTTTCCGCAATTATCTTCAGTACATCAGTAGCTGACCTGGAAACGAAAGCCACACTGTTTGTCTGAGAAAAGGCCCAACGATGAGTGATGATGAACCGATTTAGCATTGATTATGATCTTTACGATTAGAAGGCTAATAGACCGGTAGTTGGAAGGGTTGGACAACTCACCAGAGCTTTTAAAAACTGGAACAACAGATGATACCTTTCAGCAGGCAGGAAAGCAGGAGATTGCATGGCATTGGTTATACAGATTAGAGAAAACAGGAGCCAATTCGGGATCACACTTCTTAATGGCTTTTGCAAGGATACCATCGGGTCTACATGTTTTGTGATTATCTACGTTAAAGATGAAACCATGGAAATGGTTATATGCATATCACTCAACAGAGAATCATATTTAAGTGGAAAGTTAGACAGGGACACCCCGGATGAGACAAGAGTCGATTTTAAGGAGAAATCACGGGTAAAACATTCAGCAGTGAATGTTATCACCCCAAATTGATTAAAGTCAAGAGGAACAGATATTTTTGCACTTATTTAATACCCTATTACAGAGCCGCTAATTGATTAATGTCGAGCCTGATCGGCGACCGCTTGGAAATGCCAGACGCTGTAAGCTTGGATGTGCGGGTGGTGTAATGGAAAAAAGCTTCGAATTTTTAATCAGAGGACCGAGTTACAGTTTCTATTGGGTGCTTTATATTCACTTAAAATCAAATACCCTTGGGAATAGCATGAACCTATCACTTCTCTCCCAGTTATAGGTTAATTAGGAAGACTTGTATCACTAAACCATTTTCATCTCCAACAAAAATTCTTACAAATGAATTTATTTAACCCCTAGAAAATTATTGATGAGAAATGTTTTATCTTCTTGAAGAATAAAATTTCAGGTTAACATGGTTTTATTTGCAATACTTGCATAAAATATCTTTTCTATATTATTTGTTCTCGCCCTCTATATTATCTGTTCTTGTATTAATCTCTATTTAAAGTGCAATTAAAAACGAAAAAAACAAACATTGCATATTTTCCTTTTTATTTTCGATTATTTTCACGATGCAATATTTTTAATTTACAATAACTTTGTCAAGGTACCCCATCACACAAAAAGGCACATCTAAGTTTAAATTACATTTTCAATGTATTTTAAAAAATAAAACATATTTCTTTGAGTTTTAATTTACTTTTTAATTCAAAGTTAACAGATTCGGTTTAATATTCCCAGTGAACAAAATACTTTGAATGAAATCCGGATTAATTTTTTGAAGTGTAAGATGAGCCGACATCTTTTGTAGTGCATTATATATAGTACATAAATACTATTATATTCTTCTTCATGTGCCGTGTCCTTTCAGGACGTAGGCTATCATGGACTTCCACTTGGCTCTGTCTCTTGTCGCTCTCAATAATTTTTCTCTTTATTATCTCATATAGGGAAACGTCTAATATTACCATTACATTCACGGCATACACGTTTTCGGGGTTAACGTTACATCTACTTCCCCGAATAGTATGCAACACTCTTGTTCGTTTCCTGATTACCGTATCTCATTCAAGTCTAAGGGGCACTACCTGTAAGCAAATGTAGTAGCAGTAGTGTGTCTTGGGCAAGATAGCCTGACGGATCCCATCTTTCTCCAGGCTGGTTTAGATTAAGAGTTTCCCTTCTCCTAAAGTGGTTACCAACCAAAGCTATAGGGCCCTGTTTGTCCTAAATTTTACCCATAGTGGAAGGAGAAGAGATGAATTTGTACATTTCGCAAGAATATTTGCACGTAAGTGAATGCAATATATTCAACCGGAATTCAAACTCTGATTTCTGATTTCTCATTCCAAGCCGCACACATCCACTGCTTGTCTAAATTACAAGACCCTTAACAGTCAATTCAGTGAAAACAAATATCTACAGAAATAATCCTCGGCTAGATACCGTTAAACAAAGATGCATTCCTGAAACGTGAGTTAACATAGTCTTTTTTAAGATAAGGTGCCAGACTTGTGAGTAAAGACAGCTGTTGTATCATCTACTACCTTTACTTTTCAGTAGGTACCACCACAAAATCGCTAAAAATAGTATGAATAAAATGGTTTCAAATTTAATAAAAACGAATTTTTCCATCAAAATGTTTATATTATTATTATTAAGAGAAAAGATCAAAGTAATTTTTAATTGTTTTTAAAAGTTTTTTAATCCTTTCTAACATGTTCGAAATTTTGGCAAGAAGTCTTGTTTTGATTTGAGTTAGCGTTTAATTAAAACGTTACAACTGTTTGCAATGGAAAACGTAATGAACACATCACCCACTATTTTTCCAATAACAAACACGCTAATTTGGAAATTCTCGTAAAATTACCTGCTTACCTCCACAACCGTGGCAAATATTAGGTATTGACGGTGTTTATCGCCTTTTTAATGTTCTTTTAAGAGTTGAAAAACGTCTACAGTTTTTTTTCTTAGATACTAGGTACTCGTGAAATGTTTCTTTCCTCAATCCTTGCGGTATTGAGTCTTACATTTATAATAGGTTAACACTCTTCCGTTATTTTCTGGAAAATTAATTTGCGATTAATTTCTAATTTAGCAAGTATCCTGGGTTTTATTTCCGCATCTTTCTAAGAATTTAAGCCCTGAACGAATATGAGTTATTTAAGTAAAACCGGAGTTAATTAATATAAATTGAACTTCTTACATTCTCGATTCACAACTCCTGCATAAGTGACAAAATCTTCATCGTCGCACTTTACTAAGTTAAGACATTGCCATCGTGTATTAAATAATGAGTTCTTAACACTAGAAACTTTTGATAGTATTCCAACAGGTTCCTCAAAATTTAACTCCCATGTTGATTTATTTATTTATTCATTCATTTTGGTAAAATAAAATTAAGATATTTTAATGTTCAACAGGGGACAATTTCCTTAATAATAAACAAAATTTCTTTTCATCATTCCAATGCGAACAATCCCTTTTGAAGATCCCTTCGTATCTTCTATAATAACCTGGAAAAGTTATCTCTACGTTTGGATTGTACACAAATTCGCTAACTGAATTAGCAACAGCATCTGTAATGAATGCATCTGAAGTTTTTCTTCCGTAGTTTTGGGAAATAATTAAAAAACCTCTGTTGTTGTTGTAATTGTTGTTCATGTTGTTGTTGTTGCTGCAATTGTTGTTGTTTTTGTAGCGCCAACATTTGAATCATGATAGATTTCAGTTCTTTCATTTTGCTTTACTCTACTGAATATTTTGTAGATTCATTTTTAAGTAAGTTTGCCTGGATATTGCTCTGTAGTTCTGCTAATATGACATCTCTTTGGTGAAGTGAATATTAACTGAATATCCTATTACGACATGTAGCATACGTATTTTTTCTGTTTCCCATTGTAAGTTCACCAAATACTCGTCGCCACTTTTGTAAAGTCACAAATACAAGAATAATAATTTCAGTTTTTAATATGTTTTTATATTCTTAACATGAAAATATTCTGCTTCATAAATTTCTATAGAATAAAAACAATTTGCCTTTTATATATATATATATATATATATATATATATATATTATCGATTTTCTGCACTATTGTAAGAACTGCAACCTTGAAACTTCTGAATATCGTTTCTTATGTCTTTGTCTATGAGTGTATCAAATTTGATTAAAATCAGACCATTCCTTCTATAACCCGATTTTTTCGATTATCGATTTTCGATATTTATCTGGAGTACCTCGACACAAAATCTAGCTAAAAACACTCGCAGACGCTTATAGTACAACTATGTAAACTTTCAAGAAAATCGGTTCAGCCGTTTCGGAGTCTATAAGTAACGTACACACATACACACACACACCGACAAAGTCCCGTTTATTATATAAGTTTATATATATATATGTGTGTGTGTGTGTGTGTCTATATATATATATATATATTTATATATACACACACAGACACACATACATATATATATATGTGTGTGTGTGTGTGTGTGTGTATGTGTGTATATATATATCACAAACTGGAAAAAGTTTCGTATGATGTGCTTAGTTCCTAAATTATTGGTTACATAAGATTGAAAAAAATATTTTAAAACTGTTTTTAAAACAGTTTCTATATTTTGGTAGTTTTGGTTTTTCGAATTTGGAGGAGATTTTTTTTAAGTGGGTGTCGCTTAACTACTAATTTTTTAAACTCTTTTCATTCTTGAAAGTTGGAACATACCATGCTGTGTTTAAATACATTTTCCTTAGATTTTAAGCGTAAAACAAATAATATTTTCCGGAATTCTTTTAATCACTCTTGAGTTTTACCAATTTTCTTTTAAATTAATATTTAGGACAGATACTTGGTTTTTACGGTATTTTCAAAGTGTTTTTCTCTTTTCTGTCATCATTTTCTATTAAAATAGTGCATCAGTATAAATTAACAGTAAGATGTTTTTAATCTTATGTGATGAGTAATGTGTAAAATTCTTTTTTGTTTTATAGATTAGCTTGAAAATATTTTCGGTAAAATAAAACTAACATTTTACAAAATAGAGACATTTAATTATTTTAAATGCGTTTTAATGTTTTTTAACTCTATTTGAGTCATGCCAAATAGATCGGTCAGTTAAGTGTCATACGTGATACAGGCCTGAGCACATGACTGGGCAGATTTTCCCGCAGTAGTTTGCTATTATTTTATGCGGTAGACTGGTTGCCAACCAAGGCTATACAATGCAATCTATTCTACTGATGACCCCATAGTTGGAGGGAGAAGAGGCGGATTTCCCAAGGGTATTTGTGTGTAAGTGAATATTACGAATTCAAATGAAATTGAACTCAGCTTTCCGATTTCCGATATCCAATATAACAGAACGCACATCCACATAGATAAATAAATAGATAGATATGGACAGACTGATATAGATATAGATATTTAAATAGGCTGAGAAGGAGAGACAGAAAGATAGATAGATGTGGTATAATGGTGTACTTGTTTATTTCGTCAAGGGAATGATGGATGATAAATTGTTATAAAATGATGAAATATTTAGCCTCGAAAACAATGCCCAAACACCACTTTCCTCGTTTCAAAACAGTTCAAGAAAAAAAATAAGCGCTTGCCTAGAAAACCAATAAGTGAAACCAAAAGTAAATAACGTCATAAACTTTGGCCAGTGAAATCTTTCTTGTCAGTAGCAGAACCTTTACTGACTTACCCACTGCCAAATAAATGGTCTGGTACTCCTCCCGTTTTATACGAAGATTGGCGGGAATAGATCCTGTCAGAGTAGATATTAAGGCGATATTCGTCCGAGAACCTAAATGCGGAAAAAAGCGAAAAGTAGAGAAGTCTATTTTCATGATACTGATCATTATTATATTTAGTAGGTACTTCCACTTTTCAGTATAAATTTTTAAAATAACTAAGTTATATTTTAGCTCTAAAATTAGCTTTAATTGAAAGTTAAGAGATTCTTCTTCTTCTATGTGCCCTGTCCCTTCAGGACGTAGGCGATCATGGATCTCCACGTCTCCCTATCCCTTGTGGCTCTTAGTATGTTTGCTCCTGTTGCTCCTGTTCCGTCATCCACCTGATCAGACCCTGCAAATACGTTATCCGCTGCCTTCCTCTGTCTCTCCTTCCTTCTATCTGTCCAGTCAGTATCAGGTTCTCCAGGCTCTCCTTCCTCATTGCATGTCCCAGGAACTTCAGTTGTCTCTTCCTGATGCTCAGCATCAATTTCCTTTTTGTTGCCATTCTTTCTAACACTTCGTCGTTGCTTGTATGCTCAGTCCACGATATCCGTAGCATCCTTCTGTAGAACCACATTTCGGCCGCTTCCAGTTTTGTCCTCATTTTCGATGATATTGTCCAGCATTCACAGCCGTATTGAAGAACTGACATCACGTAGCAGTCTAGCACTCTTTTCTTCGTTTCTATTGAGATCTTCCTGTGTGTTAGTATTTTGCTCATCTTCTGGAACGCGTCCTTTGCCATGCCAATTCGCCTTCGGATCTCCGTGTCGCACTTCTGTTAGAACACTTCCTAGGTACTTAAATTTTTGTACTTGCTTGATTCCGTTACCCCCCCCCCCCACCTGTATTTGGCATTTTGGGTTGTATCTTTTGCTGATGACCATGCACTCAGTTTTCTTAAAGTTTATTTGTAGTCCCTTCTTGTCACTCTCCACTGCTACTTTCTGTATGAGATCTTGCAGTTTCCTTTCCGTGTCCGCAATCAGTACTGTATCGTCCGCGTATCTTATGTTGTTCAGGTTGTGGCCTCCAATAACAAATCCTGGTGTGTCATCTAGGGTCCTCAAAATATTCTCGCTGTATAGGTTGAACAAATCCGGTGAAAAGACACATCCTTGTCTTACGCCTTTTTCTATCTTTGTGTATCTACTGAGGTCGTTACCTGTCCGTATGCAGGCCGTTTGCTGCCAGTAGAGATTCTTGATTATTCTTATGTCTTTGCCGAAAATGTCGAGGTTGCCTAGCATTTCCATCAATTCTTTGTGTCGTATTTTGTCGAATGCTTTCGCGTAATCAATGAAGCATAGGTACAAGTCTTTCTTCATTTGTAATGCCCTTTCAGAGAGCATCCTAATCATGAATATGGCGTTCCTTGTTCCAGTGTTTTTGACGAACCCGCACTGTTCCTGCCCTATCTCTGGCCTGATTCTGCTTCTCGCTCTATTCATCAGGATTCTGACAATCAGTTTTGTAATGTGACTCATTAAGCTGATAGTTCTGTGTAGTTCGCACTCGTTTGCACCAGGTTTCTTCGGCAGCGCTATAAATATCGACTTGCATAGGTCGTCTGGTATTATTCCGCTGCTATAAATTTCGTTTATTATGTCGGTAATCCTTTCTATGCCATATTCTTCTAAGGCTGTCAGCAGCTCTATCACTATGCCATCTGGGCCAGGTGCTTTGTTTCTGTTCATTTTGGCCATTGCAGCTTCCACTTCGGATTTTAGTATTTCCGGTCCATCCATCTCCTTGTGTATTCTCGGTTGTTCTCTCTTGTCGCAAAAGAGATCCTTTATATATTCTTCCCATCGCTGGAGTATTTCCTCTTTCTCTAATTAAGAGATTACATTTAGTAATTCTAGTAAACAAAATATACTGGTGTATTTTAAACCGAACTTATATTGATTGGAATCTAAAATTTTTCAGATTAAAAAAAAATTTAAACGTACCACCTTTTTTGATTGATCGACACATTTACGTAAACAGTAGCCACATTTCTGTTTTAAAAATCTAGCAAAAATAAAATATACGTTGCTGACACGTTATTGATGTCAATTTTTAAATTAAAACTTACCTTTATCTGATTTCAAACAATTGTAATTGCTTACTGTCTGAAATATTCGGTAAAAGTTTATATCAGTTATGGTAGTCCTAAGTGTCAGAGTTTATCTCAGGCGATGACAGCTGTAATGATAACCGGAAGCTGTCAAGAAGGTTAAGTAGGGAGGCCATAGGCGACAAAAATATACAAATTTAATTTTTTATGTCAAGAAAGACAACCATTGAATCACGTGACCTTTTAATGATAAATATCACGTACGGCCACCCGTACAAATAAAGATACGGACAATCAAAATGCACACAATTAAAATGTTTTAATTATTTTAAAAGTTGATGGGGTCAATCATTTGTATTAAGCTTTTAAATTTTCGATTTGTAATTGTAGTCCTCATGCATTAATTACATACACTAGCCGGTCCAATAGAGGAAGAAATTTAACAATAATTTTGAAACTTTTTCTATCATTATAACAAAAGATTTAAAAAATGAAAATAATTCTTGTAAAAATTAATTATTCATTGAATTTTTTTCTTTTCAGACTATGATCTACTTAATTTGTTTTGGTCATAAAAACAATCAGAAGTTTATCCACATAAAAATTGGCATAGTTATTGCATTTTTCGCAATACGGACCTGTTTTTGAGAAAGTCGGGGAATATTGAAGAAAAAAAAACTGTTGATTTCCATTCCCCAATGACACCTGAATATTATTATATTAGACGAATTGCTGCTCGTTGTCGAATTTTTAAGCATTTCTGGAAATTAATTGGTGGGGGGGGGGGGTTACATATGTAAAAAATACTTTTACCAATATTTTATACAAAATAATGATTTCAAAATTGGTTTCAGTCAATTATGAAAAAGTCCTGAAATTTTCATCAAAATCTGACCATTATTTGATTTTTGCAAGAATTTCCAAATTAATGTGTCTTTCACGGTCAAAAAAGCGTATTGTGCAATATTACGTTTTTTTTACTTAATAAACGTTGCGTCAATTTAGGTCTCGCATTGAGGTAAGAAAATAAAAAGACTTTCTAAAAAAATTTCGAACGTGTTAGAACAATTAAAAAATCTAAAAATAATTCAAAAATACTTTGATCGATCCTCTTAAGGATAATATAAACATTTTGCCGATAATCTTTGTTTTGATTTAGTTTGGGGCCTTTTTCCTTCATACTATGCTGTTTTTTCAGCGATATTGTGGAGGTACGTAATTAGCATAAGGGCGAAATATTGATATTTTAAAAAATGGAAGCTCATTGTCATATAACAATGGTAAACAATGTAGTTTAGAAAACCAATAATAATGGTTAATTCTCTCTCTCTCTCTCTCTCCCTTTCTCTGTCTCCGCACACACACACACACACACACACACACACATATATATATATATATATATATATATACTGGCAGTATAGCCCGGCGTTGCTCGAGTGTAATGAAAGCTTTAAAACTAATCCATGGTCCTGGAGCTCAGATTCTTTGGACGTTGGCACGAAAGACTAAAAAGCAATAATTGTTTCCAGTTAAAGCAAAACCGTAAACTGAAAGAAAAATGAATGGATGTAAGTCAAATTTTGATTTCCTGGTATCAATATCAGATAAGTTTTTTCGTCGTAAACTGAATTTTGAAGGCTAAATAAGTCCTCTGAGTAAATGGTATCATGGCTGAGACTTAAAACTACAATTGCACCTACTTAGAGCCAAACCCGAAGCAAAAAGTAAAATAAAAAGGGCTGAAAAAATACAGACATATAGGCAGATAAACAGACACACAAGCAAGCATCTTGCTTTATATATATATATTATCGATTTTCTGCACTATTGTAAGAACTGCAACCATGAAACTTCTGAATATCGTTTCTTATGTCTTTGTCTATGAGTGTATCAAATTTGATTAAAATCGGACCATTCCTTCTATAACCCGATTTTTTTGATTATTGATTTTCGATAGATATTTATCTAGAGTACCTCGACACAAAATCTAGCTAAAAACACTCGCAGACGCTTATAGTACAACTATGTAAATTTTCAAGAAAATCGGTTCAGCTGTTTCGGAGTCTATAATTAACGTACACACACACACAGACAAAGTTCCATTTATTATATAAGTTTATATGTATATATATATATGTGTGTGTGTGTGTGTGTGTGTGTGTGTGTCTATATATATTTATATATACATACACAGAGACACATATATATATATATATATATATATATATATATATGTGTGTGTGTGTGTGTGTGTGTGTGTGTGTGTGTATATATATATATATATATATATATCACAAACTGGAAAAAGTTTCGTATGATGTGTTTAGTTCCTTCGGACTTCATCGAACTTGATTTGTTTACGTTGAGACTACATCTGCACACCAACGGGAGAAGTTGGCAATTTTAAATTTAGTAAGATTTTTGCGTCCACATTCTAACAAACTTTAACCATTCTTGGCAGATAGGTCACAATGTTGGATATTTAATAACAAAAAGAAAAAGGAACTTAAATGAAATTGCCGAGATTATGTAATCAAAACACGTTAAAAAAATTCTAAATGTAAAATTCCAAGCATCTCTGGTTCGAGTCCGATGAAATCCTAATGGATGAAAAGAATCACACGAAATTTTTTTTCACCTTGTCATACTTCTTTCCTCGAAAACTGTTTTTGACATATACGAAAATTATATATATATATATATATATACTACTCGTTTTAATTTGCTCCATAGTAAAAAGTTTTGTAATTGTAGAAACTCCCACCAATGCCCCTTATGTAATAAGTGGTTAACTAAATCCCTGGTCTACATTTGCTCTATCTCTTCAGTAGAAAATCATAGGGTTACTAAAGTTTATATTGGTAATACAATGAAAATTTTTTAAAAGTGTTTTTACAATCATCTCTCATCTTTTACTAATAAGGATAAACAAAACATAACATCACTTGCTAAATATGTTGGGTAGTTAAAATAAGAAAATAAAACACCTAAATTTAAATGAAAAATTCTCAAACAAGCTAGAATATCTAGATCGGTAAATGAACCAGGTTTCCTCTGTCCACAAGTGTCTTTTTTTTTTAATTTTACTTCTCCAATTTATTATATTAACGCTACTGAATTTATATCTTTGTGTTATGTTTTTAAATATCCTCTAGTTTACGTTTTATGAATAATTCTTCTGTTAGTGTATATGCTTTCAACATTTTTTTACATGAAAAAGGATTTAGTTGGAAACAATTTAACGAAGGTCTGTATCTATCTGTAATTCACTTCCGGCCAAACATTGAAATTTCTATTTCTTTGCCGTTTCTGTTGTCTTCCCACTTTTCTTCCCTTTGTGCATTTTCTCACGTTTTCCTCTTTGTTCAGCCCAGACACCATGTAACTGATATCTATATCTGTCTACAGTTTCCTTCCTGCCTAAATTTAAAATTTCGCATTTTTAGCCGTTTCCATTGGCTCTTTCCTTTCAGTTCTTTTTCTTTGTTATTCTCTTTGGTTTTTGTTTCCTCTGTGTCTTTCTCTTTCCTCGTTCTTTTTCATTTCTTGAATTCTCTTTTTGTTTTATCATCTTTTCTGCCTTCTTTCTTTTTCCCTCTTTTTTAATATCCTTTTACCGCATGCAAATAGATTTTCCAAAAATAAAATGAATTTTTTTATTTTCATTTTCATTTTTTTATTTTAATTTTCATTAAAAAAACCCCGTTTATTACCATCATTATTAACTACCTGATGAGACATTGTTCTTTCGAAACAAAATGTACACTTTTGTAGTAGTTTATAGTTTGTACATGTTCTAAAGTATAATTTATAATATATAATAATTTATAATATATATAATATATATATATATATATAGTGTGCAGAAATGTAGTTATACCGACTTCGAAGTTTGGTAAAGTAATTATTGTGAGGCCTTCACAAAACTTCGAAGTTAGCATGAAATAACACTGCCCAACTAAGTGACGAACTTCTTGGCATTATTTCTAATAATGCTCTATCTCCAGCTTGACATCGTGCATTTTATGATAATAAAATGCTTGCCTAAAATGCCTTTTACCAGTAAACTACTGAAAAAAGAACAATTTTGGCACTAAGCATCATTACAATTTAACTATATATACATATATATATATATATATATATATATATATATATATATATATATAGAGAGAGAGAGAGAGAGAGAGAGAGAGAAATGAGAAATTGTAGGAGGATTTGAAATATTAAGTAAGTAATTCATCGAGTTTTTATTCGACCTCAACAGAATACAGAAAGCACTGGACGGCTGTTTCGTCCTATATTTGGGACTCATCAGCAGTGCGCTTCCACTACCAGGAATTGAATTGACCTCAACAGAATATATATATTTCATATGTAAATTCAATATTTTATATTTGGGGAATAGCCATTTCTGCATACTCTCAGAACCCGCTTGATAAACCCCAGCCGGTCCTATAATGAAGAAATTCTAATTTAACTGAAATTAAAGGTTAGTTCAGAAAAAGAAATAAGCAAAGATAAGGAGAGAGGGAATAATAGCACCAGCTTAGCGAGAGGAGTCGGGAGAAAGCAGCTTGTCCGATGGGTCAAAAGCACCCGGTGGGAATGATCTTTACTATTATTACGTGTATGAATTAAATTCCAACCAGTATCAATAAAATTAGGCTAAAATTAATATAACGATTGAATGGGAAGTAAGGGATTTAGTTAATGCTCTATTAAGGGAATTTGGATTTACTTTTATGATGACACTTACTAACCAATTCATTCCTTTGATTTAGAAGTAAATCTTGATTATGACATTTTAATATCCTATTTTTTTTAACTATGCCCAGATGACATTTATCAGTGAGACTATTGGGAGTGCGTGCCGTGCCTATTAATTTCCAATCAGTTTGTGGATTCAGACATTCTTCCTCCAGTTCCCAATATTTTTTGGAAAGGCTGTTATTTATATATAACCAAGTATAGGGTAGGTATGGATGGAATAAAATTCCGTATCCAAAAACCTCTATTCTTAAAAAAGTACTCAATCCAAAGTAGAGCAAAAAATGTTTATTTAGAATTTATAACATAAATTTATATGATAATATATGATAAGTATGGTATAATATCACAACAAAAGTATATATTTTAACATATTTAGGTTATATATATATATATATATATATATATATATATGTGTGTGTGTGTGTGTGTGTGTGTGTGTGTGTGTGTGTGTGTGTGTGTGTGTGTGTGTAATGATTGTTACAATATTTTTATAAATTCATAGTATCACTACACAAAACTTTCGTGTTTCGAAACCAGCCCATTAGGTTGTTGGTTTCATCTTCAGGTGTTTTTTTAGAAATGAGAATTATCTAGTTGAAAAGCCCGTTTATTTGTGTTGGATTTGTTTTTTGTGGGGTGTTAGAGGGGTTGTTCTGTATTTTGAATTCTGTTGACCTTTTTAAGGTCTTAGGGTTAAGTGTTTGTTTGTGGCTGAGTTCAGGATAGGTTAATCTATTTATCTTGAGAGGATTTAGGCTGCTGGCGTCTTGCGTGTTGTTATTTGGTTTAGGGGTTGGTAGGTGTTGTTTTGTTTTGGGGTTGGTTTCTTCTTAATTTAATTTATGTTATTTTGTATTGGGTGTGTGCTTTTTTGTTTTTGTATTGTTTTGTTTTTTATCGTGTCGATATTTTTATTTATTTATCTACTATTCTGCTGCAAATGCATTATTTTTTGTTGGTATTGTGTTGGGTTTGTTTTCTTTTTCTGTTTATTTATAGGGTTGGTTGTGTGTATTTTTTGTGTTTTTTGGGGTGGTTTCGTGGCTAGGGTGTTTTTTTGTTTACTTAAATTTTTGCGAGAAATATTTGGTATGTTTCCATATTACTGCTAATTCGTCTCTACGGTTTAATAAATCGTTGCTGTTAGGGTACTGAAGAATGTGTAGTTTTCACTTAGACATAAAGGGCAGATGTCGTTAAGTGGGTTGCAAGTTCTAGTTTTTTCTAGGATTTTCCATTTTACTTTGGGTTTCTGTTTTGAATCCTTTAGCTTCCAAAAGTATGTGGAAAGGGATGTTTGGTTTCGGTATAAGCTGTTTTTAAATGAGGTTAGGTGCAGGTACCAGCGCTGCTTAAAAGTATTCTTAGTTGATCAGATATACACTTTATTTATAGTTGGATTTTCGATGGATGTTATGTTGCATTGATAGATTATTGAGTTTGTTTTACATTTTTTTTGTAGTGGGCAGTTGCTAGGGTTTCTACAATTACACATGTTTTCGTTGTTGGGTTTGGTTGTGTTTTGGTTGCTGGTTATATATATATATATATATATATATATTAGGAAATGGATTAAATGCGACATATTTTTAATTTATTTGTTCCAATGTTACTTTAACTTGGGGATGCACGTTCGAATCCTGCCGGAGGAAGTAAATTTTTCTAACAAGATTTCTTGAATATTTAGGCCGGTACATCTAAATAAATAAATATACTGTTTAATAATAAAAGCAACTTCTAATCAAATATAAATCTCCATTAAAAACAACGTTTAAACAAATAAATTAAAACGATGTAATAATGTTTTTTCCTAAAAAATGTTTAGTTTACGTTAGGATGCGAAATAGAGCAAATAAGTATATTGCGTGAATAGGGAAGAATGTATGTTTAAAATTACCGTTAGGGCTTTGTTTGATCTGTGTCCGAGAGATCAAAATACGTAAGATTTTATGACGGTTTACTGTGGGGGATGCATGTTCGCAACTTGCTGGAGAAGTATATTTTTTAACAATTTAACACACACACACACACACACACACACACACACACACACACACACTATACATATATATATATAGTGTGTGTGTGTGTGTGTGTTAAATTGTAATTATGATTAATGCCATGTACAATTAGTAGCAATTTGTTCAGTTTTTATTATTTTTTATAATTTGTATAATTAGATTATTTTTATCAAAGTATTTTAAGTAATAAAAAACATGATTTACTTCATTTAATATAGTTAAGAACAAAAAACTGCTTCATTTAGTTTTACATTTATCGATTTGCTTTACTAAAAAATAATGAAAATAAGTGTATCTCATTGAATTATTTTCGTATGTGAATTCACCTGATAAAATTAAATTTCATTACAATTTACTTTATTATAAATAATTAAAAACAAAAATAAATTGGTGTATATTTTACATATCATCTTTTCAAATGCTTTATTTAAAGAAGCATATTTGCTAATTAGGATTTAATCCTTAATAATTTACTTTTACTTAGTTATAAAAAACATATGTTTATCTGGTGCTGAGTTGTCCCGGTGTTGAGTTGTCTCGGTGGTATTGAGTCAGTGGTGTTGAGTCGGCAATGTTGAGTAGCCCTGTGCCCTTCCAGATATCTTCGCACTTTGCGAAACTAGGCTGTAATTGTGAATACAATCTTATGTATTTTTTAAAGGTTTGGGTAACAAAGAATCCCTTGAATGAGTCTATATTGGAATCTTATCCAGTCAATCCGAGGGCTCCAACTACAAATGGAATTATTGATATCCTCGTGTGCCACATTTTTAAATTTCTATTTTCAAAATCCTTGTATTTTGATAGATTTTCAAAGATCTTCAAAGACAGATTACAGTCTGCAGTCACTCTCATATCAATAAGAAAAAACATTACTATTACTATCACTTCATATCCTATTCAACACTTACATGTTTGCACCGGTTGTTGGTTACCATATATAAGCTTCTACCGGCAGCTTACAGACAAAGAACTTTTCTCAACATAATAACTGTTCAAAGCAGTGCTTACACCTGCAAACTCCTAATGATATCAACTATCCCGAAGATGTATTTTGGAAATCGTCCTGAATGCGCCATCGGTTTCCCCTCAAAAGTAAGAAACGAGCTGTTGGTTTTAAATTTCTCTGATTCGTCCTGCCAAATCAGGGAACATCTATATTTTCACCTGTTCCACCTTGGCAATGTTCTCATAACGAGGTACCGCAACATCTATCAGGATCCATTCGGGGCTACTGTTGTGCATGTTCACCTACTCCTAGAAGAATTCTAAGCTTCATATTCTACACCCTATTCACCTCCCATGCATTTCTATGCTATTATTATTATTATTATTATTATTTCAATAGTTTTCTCGTTTCCTTTTCTGTTTTCCTATTTTTCCCCTTCTTTTCTCTTCTTTCGCAATTTTCTACGCTCTTGTTTCTTCTTTTTCTTCTTCTTGTACTTCATCTTGTTGTTGTTGTTGGTGGTGTAATACCGTTATTCGCTTTTTCCAACATTAAGTACTGGTTTTGAGGAAATATTTTGTTTGTTTATTTTACATGTATTCTTCTTCTTCCTCTTCCTCTTCTTTTTCTTCCTCTTCTTCGTCTTTATCTTTATCTTCTCGTAATAATTCCATTTTCTCAAATTATATTTCTTCTTTTTTCTTTTTCTTTTTTCTTTTTCTTCTTTTTCTTTTTCTTCTACTATTACTATTTGAATTTACTCAAACATATTTTTCTTTTTCCTCTTCTTTTTCTAATACTGTTGTTTACTATTTCTCAGACATATCTTCTTCTTCTTCTTCTTCTTCTTCTTCTTCTTCTTCTTCTTCTTCTTCTTCTTCCATCCCTCTCATACTTCTGTCTCTTTTTCTTCTTCTTCTTTTTCTTCTTTTTCTAATACTGTTCTTCGTTTTTCTCAAATACGTCTTCAAATATTTCTTCTTCATCTTTTCTTCTGATAAGAATAACAATATTCATTTTTGCTTTAATATATCTTATCTTTCTGTTTCATCATCATCATCATCACCATCATCCTCATCATCTTATATTGTTATTATCTTTTTTCTCAAATATGAATTCTTCTTCTTCTTCTTCTTCATCTTCTTCTTCTACTTCTGTCCCTTTTTTCTTCTTATTACCGCACCCCTTCCAACTCTCTTTTCATTTCTCTATCCCTTTTCCGGTGCAATTCAAACCGAGAAAAGCCATCAAAACAGCCGAAATGAATCCACTGCAAAAAGACATCATAACCGCGAGATTTATTCGCGCAATCATTCTACAGATACGATTTCAAATTCTCGCCAATTCTCGTCGTCTCCACCACTTTCGCCTTCTATTATCTTTCTAATTTTCTCTTTATTTATTTTTATTTCACCTCCACGCTCTTTCTTCATGATCATCGTTTTTCACGACCTTTTCTCGCCTTATCTCCTTTCCACTATCGTTCTAGTGAGTAACCTCCCCAGCGATAAATCTCGGAATAAAATTTCTTTTTCTCTTTCTGCCATCGAAATTTCCATTTTGGCATTTTTTCCCTTTATATATTACCTGCCACCGTATTAATATTTCTTGCCCTTTGCTTTTGCGTTCTGCTATTAATATTTCTTTTTATAACCGGTGAATTATCTATCAAGCACTCCATCAGTTCGTCGAACAGTCTGTCTTTCTATCGTACTTTATTCTTAATATCTACTGAGCATTGTTTAGTCTGGCACAAGGATTGAAATGGCAGCATGAAGAATGCATAATGATAGTATAAAGATTTCTAATCCTTTAATTTAGAAACTGCTATGAAAATAAGAATTTAAGTTTATAGCTTTTACCAAGGTTCGAACATCAACCAATGGTGCTGACGGAAAAATATACGACTATAACAACCACCAAGCTTAATTTATCAGATTAGTACAGCATGTGATCAAAGTAAACATAGAAAGAATATGTTGCGCCAATATATTTTGCAAAGCATTTATGTTCCTGGTGTTTTGTCAAAGGTAGAACACCGACCAACGGCAGCAGTGAGAAATAAGTAACTGTTTTTAATAAATCTTAATATATTATCTCTTTTTCTATGTATATTTCTCGGCGTATATATATATATATATATATATATATATATATATAGGTTTCGTGAAATGATATAGACAAGCATTTTTTTTGTCTTGCAACGATAGTACCACCAAGTTTATCAGACGATACGAACGGATCCTACACAAAATAAATAGAAAAAACTTGTTATTATTCAACGAAACCTGTATGAATGAAAAAATGCTGCAAAAATACACACAAGAAATATATATATAAAGGTCTTAATATAAATATAATAATAATAATGATATAAAGGTATTAATCCGTCTCTTCCCTCCAGTTATGGGTTAAATAACAAGACAGATTGGGTTCTATAGCCTTGGCTGGCAACCAGAAAGTAATGGCAACTACTACGGGATAATCTTCTGTTCAGTCAGTTATATCTCTTTCGAGAAAGGATCAACGAAGCGTGTATCCCGTATTGCACTTAACTGATATATATATATATATATATATATATATATATATATATATATATATATATGAGTAAAAAGAAATGAGAGGAAAATACTTTTTGCTAACGTGTTTCGTCATCTGAGGGACTTTATCAAGGCAATGATAAAGTCCATCAGGTTACGAAACGCGTCAGAGAATAGTTTTTTCTCTTGTTTCTTTTTATTCATTTTTATTTTATACATGTACTATCTGTCTGAGTATATATATATATATATATATACATATATGTATATATATATATATATATATATATATATAGAGAGAGAGAGAGAGAGAGAGAGAAATTTGTTTTTTTTTTAATTTAAAATTAGTGTATTTTACATTGCAACACGGAAACTATAATAATTCGAAATCAAAAACAAATTCAATTATAGTTATATAATGCTCTACGATATATATTTGAAAAAGTAAATGCCGGAGAAATCGTAATTTCTTAAACAGTTGGTTTTCTTCACCTCGAGATATATATATATATATCCAAGTTATTATTTAAACAGGTTATCCAGATTTTATTTAAACTGAGTTTAAATTTTTTTTAAATATTGCCTAGCTGTACAATTAAATAAGAAAGATAAATCCAGTAAATATTAACTACCATTGCCACTTACATTCATGCTAAAAATACTACAAAAGCCAAAGTTAGAACCCCTTAGAGACGATAAGCTTTTATAATATTAACAACACTCTTACATCAAATTTCACCTATTCCCTACAACAAACTGTGATCTATTTTAAAGTTTTATAGAAAAAAGTGATTTCCTAAATTTAAAATTAAGGTTAAATATACAAATTAGATTAATTATAAAAACTGAGTTTAAATAAAAAAATATTGTATAGTTATACAATTAGATAAGAAAGATAGGTCCAATAACTGGCAACTACCATTCCCACTTGATCGCATCTAATCTTATTCTTCCCCACCCTACACTTCCTTAGTCTCCCTTTGTACTGAACCCGAATAAAAAAAAATACCATATCTTTTAATGTTAAATCTGTCTACAAACTTCACGACAAGTTCATTAATCAACTCTATCCCCCACCCAGTCCCCCTTTTCAAAATTCTAACGGAAAATTTACAAGACTTACCCCCTTATCGCTAATATGAAAAATAGACATCACAAACTTCTAGTTTTAAACCACTCTTCTTGATGTAACCGAAGTAATTCCCGCCGGACAAAGAATACCGCGATATAAAGGTTACCGCTGACAAGAGAAACTACGCACGAAAGACAGTGGTAAAATTCCGTACTACATTTCGTTCGCCTGCGTTGTTTAAGTTCCCTGAAATCTCGGTTAGCACTTTCTATAGAGCAAACTTATCTGTCTAGCGTAAATCTTTCATCCAATATGTGAACTCGTTTATTGATTTTGCACGCATTCATAGATCTTTTTTTTTCGTGACTATTGTGTACGACTATATCACCCAATCGATAGATCAACGAATTTATGTTGTCTATCTATCTATCTGTCTATCTATCTGTCTGTCTATCTGTCTGTCTATCTATCTGCAATACACATACAATCAGTCTGCTTGATATCCATCATTTTTACCTACATACATATACATCACGTTTTCTCATTTTGCTCTGCCTCTCAGTTTCATTTTCCTTGTCTGTCAAAACTAATTTATTATTTCCCTTAATTCATTCTTTCTTTTTACGGAAAGTTAATGTTTTCCAAAATCTTATCGCATTCCTGTATTCATTGTATTCAATGGGAGGTTTTTTCTCTTTGTAGACTCAATCCACTCCTCCTTCATTCTCGTTGCTTGCTCTTCTTTTTCTTTCCGCCTTACTCATCTTTTTCGTTATTATTATTATTCTACCACTTCAATGTCTTCCAATTAGCTTCATTCTGTATCCATTAGTCTTTCTTTATTTTTTCCTCTTCCTTTCTTATTTCGTCTTTTTCCTTTTCTCTCCTTTTTTTCTTTTTTCTTTGCTTTCTTGTTTTATTTCTTTTTCCTTGTCTTTTTCCGTTTTTTATTTTTCTTTCTTTTTTTCTTGTCTTTCGCCTTTATTCTTTTCTTTCGTTTTTCTTCTTTCTATGTTCTTGTTTTTCTTTTTTTCTTCTTTTCTTTCGTTTTTATGCTTTCTTTGTCTTTTTCTTTTCATTTTTTCTTTTCTTTTCTTTTGTCTTTCTTCTTTATCCTCTTTCTTTCGTTTTTTCTCTCTTTGTATTTTTTCCTTTTAACTTTTTTCTTTTCTTTCGGTTTTCTTCTTTTTTGATTCTCTCAGTTTTTTTGTTTTTCTTTAATGTTGTTCTTGCGTTCGCTTTTTTTCCATTTTAGTTTTTCAATTTTTTTTCTTTTGTTTCATTCTTTCCTTCAGCTTTCCTTGTTCTCTTTTTTTATTTATGTTTTTCTATCCTACATTTTATTCCTTTTTCCCTCTTTTTGCTTTCTATAGTTTTCTTTTCTAGTTTCTTTGTCCTTTGTATGTTTATACGACAATAGACCATCATCTCTTCAATTTCGGTCTTTCTTCACTCATATGATTCTTTATCTTTCTTTCTTCATTAAATTATTTCTTTTCTTTTACTTCCTGTCTTTCTTAACTTTGATTTTCCTTTATCACATCATATTTCTTTGTTTGATTTGGTGATATTCAATAAACCGATGAAATTCTACTAGTGATTTTATCAGTAGGACACATGTTCATTAGATTTTTCAATAGCAAAATCTAATGTTTAATATATTAATTTCTAATAAGTCACACTTAAATGTTGCTAATATCTATGTTTAGCCTAGTGTTTGGATGATTCCATTCAAGAATATGCGATGATTCTTTCGGTTCTCTGATAGTTTAATTTTCTTCTCAGTCAGTTTTTTTTTTAAAGTTTTATCTCCAAGAAAAACAACATATCAGAATTTAGATCAAATCCCGTCCTGTCGATGTAGCTTAGAATCCGCCAATTGCACCCTGGCAGATGGGTAAAACCCCTACAAAAAGGACCGACTTCGGAGTAGATATCACCAGACACGAGTAAAAATTGCTGAGCTTTTTTTAACTCCAATATAAATTAAGCTAATGTCTACGTTTTTGATCATGTTAAACTATGACGCTTTTACACTTGTGTGCACTTGTGCAAATATCTATTTCGGCCAAACGTTTTTTAACTCTATCTATTTAAATAAATCACTTTTATGTTCTGGATGGATCTTGGTGGAAAATATACTCATAGAAAGACCACTGTAATATTCCCATCAACATGTAAAAAAAGTTAAAATTAATTTAAGTATTACTAACAAAAAAGGAAAAAGCTGACATTCAATAACATAAACTACGAATACAGCCACAATATGTTGACCGTGTTCTGAAAATAAAAAAATACCTATAGCTATAGATGTATACATTTAATACATTCTGTTAAAATAAAAACAAAAGTCATCCATTATAATGGCTAAAATAATAGCCGAAAGCGCTCAAACATACAGCACGTTCAGACAATGTTTACATACTTTATGTCTAGAAAAGTAAAAATTATACGAAGACAAGAAAAATTAAAATAAAAGATGTCAGTTGCATTTCTTTATCAGTCACCTATAGTGAACCTTGTATAAAAGTGGTAGTGCTTCTAAAATACATACATACATACATTTAAAATAGAAAACTTAAAATTTGTACAAAATTAACTAGCCACGTATGGAAATTGAAATTAAAATATGGAAAAGACCCAAACATAACATGGAGTATAGTGAAAACAACCAAGCCTTACAACGGTGGCAAAATATGTAGACTGTGCCAGAAAGAAAAGTTTGCGATTATGTTATTCTCATACAAAAATGAATTATTGAATGAAAGAACAGAAAATATGACTAAGTGTGAACATACCATAAAATACCTATTAGGGTTATACAACCATGGATGAAAACGTTATAATTTCTTCTAATTTTAAAAACTGCGCGTTCAAAAAAGCCCCGTTATGTGAGCGTTCTTAAAAACAAAACAAAAAATAAATAACGGTAAAATCAGTCGTTGCAGATTGCCTGAAGACACCACTTGGTAGAAACGTAGGTAGCGAAATAACTCTTTTACAAATGAAGAATATACATACATATATACACATATATATCTTAGTAGTTGTAAAAATTTACTTTTTAACAGTGCTCGATAGTTTTATCGCCTGATGAGGTGCTGGCTATAATGCACCAACACACGACAGCTCTTGTGTAATGAAAGATGTCTCTATTATATACACCAATAATAAGAATATTACTACACACACACACACACACACACACACACACACACACACACACACACACACACACACACACACACAGAGATAGATAGATAGATAGATAGATAGATAGATAGATAGATAGATAGATAGATATTGAACTGGTTAGATAGATAGATAGATAGATAGATAGATAGATAGATAGATAGATAGATAGATAGATAGATATGAACTGGTTGAGATAGATAGATAGATAGATAGATAGATAGATAGATAGATAGATAGATAGATAGATACATAGATATGAACTGGTTGAGATAGATAGATAGATAGATAGATAGATAGATAGATAGATAGATAGATAGATAGATAGATATGAACTGGTTGAGATAGATAGATAGATAGATAGATAGATAGATAGATAGATAGATAGATAATCCGATGAGATAGATAGATAGATAGATAGATAGATAGATAGATAGATAGATAGATAGATAGATAGTGAATCTGGTTGGAGAGATAGATAGATAGATAGATAGATAGATAGATAGATAGATATGAACTGGTTGAGATAGATAGATAGATGATAGATAGATAGATAGATAAGAACTGGTTGAGATAGATAGATAGATAGATAGATAGATAGATAGATAGATAGATAGATAGATAGATAGATATGAATCAAGGAGATAGATAGATAGATAGATAGATAGATAGATAGATAGATAGATAGATAGATAGATATGAATCAATAGATAGATAGATAGATAGATAGATAGATAGATAGATAGATAGATAGATAGATAGATAGATAGATAGATAAGTGAATCAAGGAGATAGATAGATAGATAGATAGATAGATAGATAGATAGATAGATAGATAGATAGATAGATAGATATGAACGATAGATAGATAGATAGATAGATAGATAGATAGATAGATAGATAGATAGATAGATAGATATGAACGAAGGATAGATAGATAGATAGATAGATAGATAGATAGATAGATAGATAGATGAATGAATGAGATAGATAGATAGATAGATAGATAGATAGATAGATAGATAGATAGATAGATAGATATGAACTGGTTGAGATAGATAGATAGATAGATAGATAGATAGATAGATAGATAGATAGATAGATAGATATGAACTGTTGAGATAGATAGATAGATAGATAGATAGATAGATAGATAGATAGATATGAACTGGTTGGAGATAGATAGATAGATAGATAGATAGATAGATAGATAGATAGATAGATAGATAGATAGATAGATAGATAGATAGATAGATAGATAGATAGATAGATAGATAGATAGATAGATAGATAGATAGATAGATAGATAGATAGATAGATAGATAGATAGATAGATAGATATGAACAGACTGAGATAGATAGATAGATAGATAGATAGATAGATAGATAGATAGATAGATATGAACTGGTTGAGATAGATAGATAGATAGATAGATAGATAGATAGATAGATAGATAGATAGATAGATAGATAGAAACTAAAACAACGGAAATTATTTAAACAGTGGGAATTATTTAACAAGTGGAAAATATTTAGCAAGTGAATATTATTTAAAACTAGCATAAAATCGAATCTCCAGATTTTTAAACTAGCTGCTGTTGAAGGCTAAAAGAGACCTCTTGTTCAGCTTGGAAAATAATAATAATAATTTGGAAGAAATAACAATAAATTATTTAATTACTATACTCCACGATACTTCAAACCTAATTTTAATTCTCATTCGGACTGTATCTGATTCGGGCAGTCTATTTCTGACCAAAAGACCTATTTGGGCCGAAATTCCAATTCAGGCCGAAAATTGATTTCTTCAAATCACAAATTCTGCAGAACCTCAAAACCTCAGATCACGAAAACTCACTTTAACTCTGATTTTTTTGGCATTGTGAAGAAATAAAACTGTTTCCTTAATTCACAAAGTGATATTTTAAACTGAATTGAAAACATTTTCTAATTCACTAAGCTTTTGTATTACTTTAAATAAAATATAAATTAAAACTGAAAATCACTAATTTTTTCAGTTATTTTAAAATCTGAATTTTTAACTGCTCTCTCCTCACCCAGACACAAGTACCAATGTTCAGGCACTATATTATATGCATATTTTCAATTCCCGGATCATCCTGATTCTATAAAGGTATAATATATCTGTGGAATATTATGTTTGGCCCGAGTTAAAGGACGGATAGACACATGGACTGACTGACAGATAAAATTCGCGATTTATATATTTCGAATGATGAATTGACATGAGTTCTTTGGAAGACCAGCAGAGTGCATTCCCGTTGTCTTTTATACAGTTTTGAAGCCACCCTTTACTTTCTAGACTGACAAGACTATAAATCCAAGTCTACCCTACTATTTAAACCATAGCCATAGCATCTCTTTATCTCTTGACCAAGTTCTTCAGATCACAATCTCCGTGGAACCTCAAAACCTCACGTAATAAAAACTCTCACTTTAATTCTGATTTCTTGACATTTTGAAGAAATAAAATTGATTTCCCAAGTTCACAAATTTGGGAGATATTTTAAACTGAATTTAAAACAAAAAAAACTAAATTCACAAATTTTTTGTTTTAACTCAAAATAAATGAAAAACTTTAAAATCACTTATTGTCTTCAGTTATTTGAAAATTTAATTTTTTAACGGTTCCTTCTTAATTCGGACACAAATCCTAAATGCTGGATGTCAAGCACCTGATGAAGGGCAGATTTTCAATCCCAAGATCATCCTGATGCCAAAAAGTTATAGGTCTATGTAGAGCAAGAGGGATTTAAGACACACGGACGGGCAGACAGAATTTACCGTTTATTTATTTAGATATAGTTTCTATAAAGATGCAGTTGAAGCAATAATTAGGTGTTGGGCTGCTTAACGTGAATAGGAGTTTTTTGTCTCGCTGATGCAGACTGTCTTCTTGATAAATATTATTTTCTGAGGAGGCCGGTACATCAAGGAAGTGTGACAAATTAAAAGTTTTCTAAACTTATATATAGGGTGTTCCCCTTCAGAAAAAAAATATTTACATAATTTAATTATAAATCAACCTCTGTGGGTTATTTAATGCCAAAATGATAATGTTTTAAGATATTTTTTTAATGTTTGGTTATAGAGAGAAAGTTGATTCAGTTAGATTTTGATAAAAAAATTTTTTTTCAATTTTTTATTTTTATTTTAGAAAACTGAAGATGACTTCTAGTTTTGTATTCAAAAATGTATTTCTGGTAATGTTTTTCCCTCAAAAATGTATTACGGCAATACTTTTTATTTTCTTAAAAATGTGTTATGGTAATATTTTTCTTTCAAAAATGTATTTTTTTCTATAAAAGTCTATATTTATGTATATTTTTCCATAAAAGTCTATTTTTATACTTTCATAGTGTTTTGACCCCAGTTTGGGGTCAAACAATGTGCCCATAGCTTAGACCCTGGGAACAGCAGCAATTAAGAGGTAGTTCTTTGCTCCTCACAACCTCCCAAACAGAAGCCTTGCTGCCGGACGTATTTTGCAGTCATACACAGATCCGTGAATATCTGAGTAACTACATGCCTCAGGCAAACGAAATTAAATAGGCTCCATGTTAAATCATAAAATATTTATTTATCAAAATTCGAACAAGATATTCAACACGTGACACGACTCACGTGAAGTCGGTAGTCCAACTCCTGCAAATTACGCTGTAGCATGTCTTGCGTAACATTTTTCCTCAGTGCCCCAATGAGGAATTATCTCAGTTAGACTCTACTGGAAAGATGGATCGGGCGTGTCAGGGATACTGACAATATTTTGTAGAAATGACCACTACATTCACCTTACTTGCCACCTTGTGATTTTTTTCTACGGGGCCATGCAAAAAGACCGCTCTATATATCCCCTCTACTCATAGAGAAACTTAATCATAGAATCACTGAGTTGCTGAAGAATGTTAAGCAAAACATACTACTGCGCTGGACTACCAAATTGACATATGTTATGTTACAGGTGATGCCTATATATGCTATGAAATCTACATTCGTTAGAATATTTGGTTCGTATTTTGTTCAACATGAAACTTATTAATTTCTTTTACATGGGGCATGTAGTTACTAAGATATTCACATTCTAAATTATATAAATTTTTATTTATTTGGTGGAGAACACCCTTTGTTTATCATTCTGTGTATGGTGGGGAGTATGTGTATGTGTACATGCAAGTATGAGTGAACGAAATGCGAGAGACTCTCGTAGAATAACTGTTAACAATCTCGTCTTACAGATCCATTTGACCGCGTAAAGTGTTGCATTTACACTTAACAACTCGAATTTGTGACAGATTATGCCACCCTCATCAAATAATATAGTCAAATATGCATGCACAAAGACCACAATGCATTTTCCCCATTTTTGACTGTTTTACTCATGACCCTGTATCGGCAATGTTTACCGCTTTAGCCGACAGGCTCCGCCTTTGTGCTTTTCAATAGTTTGAATCTCTCGTTTCCTCTCTGTCTTTTACAGAGCAAAACGAAAGCAGTAACGTTAAATACACGAAAAATAAATGATTTTGTTTGGCAAACGACCATCGGAAACAATTTTCGTTCCCTTTTGCAAAATAGCTCTGATTTACGGCGTACATCATAAGAAAGCTAGAAGCGAAGCGCTCGTAAAAGACGCACGTCCGGAGAACGTGGTCCGGGACCTCGTGGCTGATTGCAATGTAGCCTATAAATTGGGCATTTTATGAGCATTCGTTTGCGCCCGGCAGACAAACAGGGTTGGGACAAATCGAAGCGAAAAAAGGGGACAAAAAGTTAGAGAGTAATTAGAAAGAAAGAAAATCAAAGGGGAATAGAAGAGAAAAAAGGAAGAGGAGAACAAAAGAGAGAAAAATTTTAAAAAAAGAAAGAAAAAAGCAATGAAAACGAGAGAAAGAGAAAGAAAAAAGAAAGAAAAATCTAGAAAGGAAAAAGGAAGAAATATAAAGAAAAAAGAAAACGTAAAATGGAAGAAAAGGAGAAAAAAGAAAAAGTGAAAGAAAAAGAGAAAGGAAAGAAAAAGAGAGAAACATAGAAAGCAGAAAGGAAGAAAAAGAAGGACAATTAAGAAAAGAGAAAATAAAATGGAAGAAAAGAAGAAAAATGGAAGAAAAAGAAAAAGAAAAGCAAAGAAAAAGCGAAAATGAAAGAAAAAGTGAAGAAAAGCAGAAAAAAGCAAAAAAAGAGAAAGAAAAGGAAAGAAAAGGGGGAGAAAAGAGAGAAAAAAAGAGAGAAAATTAGAATGGAGAAACTAAAAAAATGAGTAAAAAAAGAAAACATGAAAAAGAGAAAAAAGAGAAAGCAGAAAGAAGAAAGAGAACAGTGAGGAAAAGATAGAGTGAAATGAAAGAGAGTGCGAGTAGAAAAATACAAATAAAGGGAGTAAAAAAAAAAGGACAGTGGAAAGAGGGAAAAGGAGAAACAGGAAGCGTGATTAAAAAAGAAAATGAAAGTGTGAAAAAGGAAAAAAACGAAGACTTTGATATAAGGCATGGTGGAGACGTGATAGAGGAAGCCAGTCACCAAAATTTCTTTCGTTATGATCTCCCAAGTTGAATTGTCATTCACTACAGTAAGAGGAGAGGGTCTTCATCCTGTGAGCCGTCCGTCAGGTCCCCGCACGATTCTCTCCCTTCGTTGTCCTCTCCCTGCCAAGACCAGCCACTGATTTACTATGTTATTATCATTTCGATGAGCGATGTTTTCTCATCCACCTTGCTGTTTCGGTGAGTGCATTGTGTGCGTGTGTGTGGGGGGGGGGGGGGCGGTCATAATGTCCAATTTAGATTATTGCCGCACTATTTCATTCTTTTCACTTTCTCTTGAGCAACTCGGCGTGGTGTAATGGCTAGCAGGTTTGTCTCACTAGATCAATTACAGTCGAGTAGTGAGTTCGATCCTTACTGGGTGCTTCATAGTTTAGTCCTTGTGCCATATCCAACCTACGCTTAGTAAACTTGTCTTGCTAGAACCATTGCACTTGAGTAGTGAGTACTATCATCATTGGGTACCCTATACTTTCGGCCATGTGCCACTTAGGTCAGCTGGACATGGTTATCAAGTTTGTCACGCTAAAATCGTTACAATTGAGTTCAATCATCACTGGAAGCCCCATATTTTTGGCCTTGTGCCACATCTAAAGAGGCGCTTAGAAAATCTCTTTTTCTTCTCTTTCTCTTTCACCTCACTCTCTTTGTCTTTAATACTCTCTTTTCCTCTCTTATTAAATTTTTCTCTCACCCTTTCTCCATAACTTTCTTTCATTCTCTATTTCTCTCTCTTCCTCCCACCAACTTTTACTTTTATCTCCTCTTTGTGCTGACCCCAGTCGGCGTTAAATACTTCACACACACACACACACACACACACACACACACACACACAAACACATCTAAAGATACCCACAGGCATAAACACACATATATCTACATCAATATACACACATATCTACATACACATAGTCACATAAACGTGTGCATATACAAATACATCTACATACGCATATACCTATATAAATAGACACAAACACACGCACACACACACACACACATCTGTTATCATTTAGTTCTTGCAGATTATATTGAATATTTGTTGTCAAATATTTCCTGATATATATATATTTATCTGTTTGCATTTTTTGATTGAGTCATTGATTATTTTTTCGGCTTACAAGATATTTAAAGCCAGAAGATATTTTTAGATTGTAAGATATATTTTCTAAGAAAACGATTTACTGATTAAGTTTTACTAATTAATTCATAGCTGGGAGGAAAATTAATAGATTTATAGCTATCCCAAAGGTCTTTGAATATAACGAATACAGACGGGAATTGGAACTCAGCCCTCTGATTAACAATTTGGAGCCATTATACAACCAGCACATCCAAGCTTACAGCACCTTGTTTCCCAGGCGTTTAGTTATCTATATACTGATCAGGGTCGATGTTGCTAATTTCAAAGACCGTACGCAATGGCGATTCTACAGAAAGGGACCAAGCCCCCACCAGAATTTTGGCTTGCCTTTCGGTTGTCCCCCTCCACTTTTCAAAAATTTATGAAACTGATGAGTTTCTGATTTTGATAACATTCGATCCTCAGCACTTTCCCTCTTTGTTTTCTTTTTCATTTAGCTTTTTTAAGGACACACACAGAGACCAGTTTAAATGAAAAACAAATAAAATAAGACAAACAAATAGATAGAAACAGACATTTGGTTTTGTTTTGAAATGAATCTCTCTTGTGTTCCAACAGCTTAAGAGTTGAAAAGAGGGCAAAAATAGATTAGAACTCCAGTACTATGAATGAAAAGTTATTCCATTTAATTTAGTAAAGTAACATACTTATACTCAAACTCATTCCTAAGTTGTGTATACGATGGTGTAGTATGAAAATGAAAATGCTGCTTGAGTCTGCCACACTCTCCTCTTCAGAAAATCTCAGCCCCTAAGAGGCCCCCCTACTTTCCACAATCGCCGCTGATCATACGAGAAGGGGTGTTTTAACGTGATGTAGCCGTAAGTCTTTACATTTGTATGTGTGTATATGTGTGTGCAAGCGCGCACCTGTTCGAGTTTAACATACGTACACTACTAGACAGAAATAAAAACTGCCTACTAGACACACAAAAGCTCACATGCACGCAGAAATGTTTGAAGATCAGTTTAAAACTTTTATCTTATTTTTCTTATATATATATATATATATATATATATATATATATGTATATATATATATATATATAGCGTCCCCATAAAGTTCGTGTGCACTTTTAAAAATTTATAACTTTATTTGTATTTACGATAGAAATAATTTGTGAAAAGGATTAGAAAGAAGTAAATGTATATATCTTTAAGGTTTTATTGAAATTTTATTTAAGTTTCCACATGCCCTCCATCATTAGCAATACAAAGGGCAATACGATTTTGCAGTTCACAGAAAACATTTGCCAACTGATTTACAGTAATGCATGAAAATAACATTAGTTATTTTAGGTTTCGAATGTTCTAATGAACTAGGTTTAGTTGCATACACAATTGTTTTCACATGTTCCCATAAAAAAAATCTAATGGATTCAAATCTGGCGAACGTGGAGGCCAATGAAATGGTCCACCCCTTTCGGTCCATCTGTTAGGAAATTCCTGATTTAGAAACTGTCGTTTTGGTGCAGTGGATAACGGGTCGGAACGAGAAATCGGGGAGCCGAGTTCAAATTCCAGTTGAATTCATTGCATTCACTTACGCGCAAATACCCTTGGGAAAGGTATTAATCCGTCTCTTCCCTCCAGTTATGGGTTAAATAACAGAACAGATTGGGTTCTATAGCCTTGTCAGGCAAACAGTCTACCGCAGAAAGCAATGGCAACCTACTGCGGGTTAATCTTCTGCCCAGTCAGTCATGTCTCTTTTCATACATGATCGCCCAAGCGTGTATCACGTATGGCACATAACTGACTGACTAACACGCAAAGCAAAGTGACAAGAAGCTCCATCTTTTTGAAACACTGTATTATCTTTCAAGTTTAATTGTGCAAGCTAATTTTTTACAGATTATTTCTGTCACAAATACAAATAAAGTTATAAATTTTGTAAAGTGCACACGAACTTGATGGACACCATATATACATATATATATATATATATATATATAGGACTTCAAATCGCATTAAAACTACGACAGAGGTTTGTGCGTGCAACAAAAATATTCCAATGTGTATTAAATTAAGGCTCTTAGAAAAACTTTTCCCGCTGTTTTCTATGAAAACAGGTGGGGGCCGGAAAACACTATCAGAACAAACGGTGACATTAGCCATCTAGTATAATACAGTATATTATAGAGTCGTATCTATTCGCCGCGCCGTTATCGCGCCCCCCGACCCCTGACCCCTAACACCCCGCTTACCATTCCGCCTCAATTCCTTTCCTCCCCGCGGGTTCCTACATCTTAACGCCGGCCGGGTCATCCACTTCAGCTCGACCCCTTCTACTTTTTCCTCTTCTGGGTTTAACCTTTGCCCTCACCGCAAATACCAATCGCATTTCGCGGGGCTAGTTCTCAAATCTGTGATTCTCGAATGAACGAAAGCCTTTTCGTATATAAACGTCAAAAATGCCCGTCCCAATATGGGCATGTGGGCGTCTACCGCAAACCAGACGAAGGGGAAGGAATTTTCGGTTTTTTAATGGGAGTGATATTTAGATTACCCATTGTTGTACCATTTGGGTCTGAAGAGCCGCGCCAAGAACACAAGAGCGGTGAAATGTGCATAATCTAAACTAATAATTAAAAATCCGTTATGTAAAATATTATATATATAATAACGATAATAATTATAACTATATTAATAGTAACAAAAATAATTCTGCTAATACTAGTAACTGTTAAACTATATTTAAATTCGTCTTGAAAAACCCACCGGGAACAAACTCGGAGGAAAAATGAAGGGAAGTAAAAAAAGAAACAAACGAAGTACATGAACAAAAGTCAAATACCCGTAGGAAAAACAAAACAAACAAAAAAAAAGACGAAAACCCTAATACTAAAGCGCTCAATACGAAAGTAGAGCAACAAAAACAGAACCAATTTACCCTGACGAGCCGAAGGGTGAAACCTCGGTAGGTTTGTTGGCTCTCACTTAGATTTTCTATATATATATATATATATATATATATATATATATATATATATATACATACAAGAATTAAGGTTATATATATATATATATATGAACATATATAGATTTTATGCAAAGCATTTGTCACTTAAACTGAGCAGGTTCATGTTAACTTCGAAGTTTCGTAAAAAAAATAACGTAGTCCCGATGAGTGAGGACATCATTATTGTTTGCATTAAGCCTATCAATGCTCTACTTCACACAGATATTGTGCACTTTACGACAGAAATTACCTGCTTACCAAAATACCTTTTATCAGTAAAACTTCTGAAAAGAACAACAATCTTGGAGCTAAATCTTATAACATTTCAACATCATATATATATATATATATATATATATATATATATATATATGAATTTTGTTATTACAATGGTTTATAAAAGCATAATATCACAGCACAAAATTAATTTTCATGCTTCGGAACAGAAACGTTCCTCTTCAGGTGGTATGTTAAAATAATATGGTCTACTCTGTATCGAGCACTTATTATAAAAGTAAATGCTTGAACAGTGGGTTTTTAATCTACGTGTTCTTTCACTTTCTTGTAATATATATATATATATATATATATATATATATATAAAGGGCTCAATACACAATTCAGAAAATTGAAAGTGCAGAGATAGTTAATATCGAAAACATTCCAAACACTAACCTTTTCCGCTACCGCGGTTTCCACAAATGAATGTTTTCTTTGGAAGTAAAAATCCTACCTGAAGGCATCTTCATTGGTAGAAATTTTGCTAGCAGAAATGGTTGTTTTTTTAAAATATTATATATATATATATATATATATATATATATATATATATATATATATGGTGGACCTGAAGCAGACTACCACCTCGTTTAATATCGTTGTGCTCTTTGTTTTTTTCAGCGCAGTTCTATCGATTGTTACTTAAACTTTCTGATCATAAAAAAAAAATTTGAAAAGTTACAATATTTAAATAAATTTGGGGTGGAGGGTCAGTTTCTCATACAACGTTAAAGTAAATCGATCCTCCATTTTCCAACCGATATAAGGTTGTATGAGAAATTGGTCCCCACCAAATTGTTTAAATATTGATATTCTTGCATCTTTTTGTGTCATTCATAAAGTTTTAGGTGTAAAAGATAATATTGAACTGAAAAATGTAAAAAAATTGCATAATTAACAAATTTATAGGTGGTGGTCATGTCGTACCAATGACTGGTTTCAAAATGGAGACTCGATTTACTATAACGTTGTATGAGAAACTGATCCCTCCCAGAAAATGTTTGAATATTGAATTTTTTCAAAATTCTTTTTGTCAATCGTAAAGCTAAGGGGGTAATCGACAGGACTGTGCTGAAAAAAAAACAAAAAAAAACAAAACAAAAAACAAAAAAATGAAAAAAAAAACGAAATTAAATGTGGTGGTAGTGTTTCAGGTTTCAACTTTACATATGAGGTTAAACAAAAAAAAACAATGAAATCCCATTCTTGGATGTTGTCGTGGAGTCTCGTAATTATACTTCCACTACTTCAATATATATATATATATATATATATATATATATATATATATATAAGCACTAGTAAATCGTAGCACCTTAACTTTACTAGTCAATATCCTCTTAGATATACAACTGATAATATTTCCTTGCGAATTTATCTTCTCGCCCGCTTTTTTAATGAACTTTATAACTTTAAACAAAGTCTCGTGAACAATAGCTTTCCTAATCATCTTATTGACTGCCATATTTAACTTTTTCTTTCTAAAGTGACCAATAACAACAACAAACACACTGAAAAATAATAACATTACTATTTTCTACAAAAACCAAATGCGTAGCAATTATAAACAGGACAAATCTTTACTTCGAAACAACATCCGCAAATATGTAGTCCCGTTGACTTAAACGAAAAATTATCTTCATTTTCTATTACACAAAATTTAAAACTGCTAACCTTATCGTCAAAAACAAAAATTCACGTGCTAGATTTCTTTCTCACATAAAACAATTCTTTTTTCTTTTTGTATTTGATATATATGGTGTTCCAAAAACTTGGACCCATTTTAAATGTGAATTAAGTTTAAGCATCTTATAATGATTTTTTTCAATTTCTTTCAGATTTAACAACTTCAGTTTTTGGCAATTTCAACTATGGAAAGATTAAAAATCAAACAACGTGTTAATCATATCGAAGCTTATTACAAAAATTTACGTTGAAACCGAAATGCATTTGGCTTCATTTTATGAGAAGTTCCCAGGCTGCACCATCTCTTGTCAATTGGCCACCACGACCATGTAACTTGTCACATTTAGATTTCTGCTTTGGGTGTCATCTCAAAAGTAAGCTCTATGCCGATAAGCCAACAACAATTCAACAGTTCAAGGATGCGATAATATGGGATATTGGTAAGATTGAGGAACATCTATGCACAGATGTCATAAAAAATTTTGATCATCGAGTGTAGATATGCTGCCTTAGCGGACATTTGGGCGATATTATTTTTCACACATAATTTCCATGACGCAAATAACGTGATCCAATAGTGAAATCAATAAAATTTCACCAATAATTCTGTTTTATTTGCTTCGATCAGTCTTAATGAAACACCTAATATACGCGTGCGCGGGTGTGTATCTTGGTTGGTTGTTTTGTTTAGCAGCATGTCAATTTCAATGGTTTATTTAATGCGGAAATCTAAACTTTTGTACTCATGTTTTCACAAGATAATCATGGTTTTAATGTAAGTACCTCCACTAAAACAATTTTCATTTTTACGATTATTTATAAAATGGTTAACCGATTAGTGCACATTTTTTTTCTACCAAAAATCTTTCATTTGTACAAATTTATTTAATACTAAACATATAAAAAATGCATTGCATTATTCTAAGAAAAAAATTTAGTTTGGTTCTTATTTTAGGACAAAACCTATAGAGCATGGTATGATTGAGCAAAATTACTTCCATACATTTTCTTGACTTTATAGGACAGTTAGAGCCTTCATATATACTATATACAAATATGAGTAAGATATAAGTACTATTTACCAAAAAAGGTTTTGCTTGAATGATAGATGAAACAGTGTATCTTCCTCCTCAAGGTTATCACTCTATACTGAAGACTGAGACATCAGTTTTTCTAAGATACATCAGACAGTAAGTGATATATTTGAAATATACTTCATTCTTTATGACTAACCAAAGATATATCTGAAAACTATAGGAATTGCTGAAATATGGCATATTATCCTTCTGCCCCCCCCCCCCAAAAGACTATGGGCATTAATGGGTTAAAGACGCGCGAAAAATAACAATATTTTTTCAAATGCATCGAATTTAATTTATGGGCAGTAACAATATATATAACTGATTTACAAGATTATAAATATATTCGTATAGTGTGCTATAAAAATAATTTTATATTTACAATATTAGTAATTGAATGAAAAAGTAGAAAAATCCTGTGTAACACGTTTCTTCTTCTAAAAAAACTTCATCAGGATTAATGATTTTGATTGATGGAATTATGCATAAACGTAAAGGCCAGTTACAATTATGCACCAAAAGAAATGCTTAAGATGTGAGACCACTAAATTCTGAATCTTCGTCTTCTCCCATTAGTACATAATTATAACCAATGTTTTATCTCATATTTCCTTCCTCCCGATCACGACATCGTTAGGGTGGTTGAAGCGCCACGTGTATTACAGTTATTGTAGCAGTGGTTGGTCCTGGGGAATGTAGCCCCACTCTTTCCAAACTGGTTCGAATTCAAAGTTTTCCATTTCCTGGTCTGGTTGCAACCCAAGGCTATAGTACCCTGCCCTTTTACCTGCCATTTTACCCGTAGCTAAGGAAGAAGAGATAGATTCATGCCTTTCCTAAGGGTATTAGCACGTAAGTGAATGCAATGAATTTGACTAGACTTCGAAATCGGCTTCCTCCACCGGGCCATTTTACATATAGATGATTCAATCAATAAAAAGATTACTTCAGTCCGATGAAGTCTTTTAAGAAAATGGAAAACTTAATTTTTCTACTTCAACATGCAATTTCCAGACATTGTTCCGATATAAAGAAATTTATACATTCAATCGCACTTCTAACTTCTGGCATTATCTTCCGGCTTCTTGCTTCCCAGTCAATTTTGATCTTCAAAAATTTAAATGAAGTGTTAATAGGTATTAACTGTGGTATTTATTCTTGTCCTTTTATAGTTCTCTCACCTCAATAGTGATTTTCTACATATTATCTAACATTAAGCAATCCAATTTGCATCTTAGTAGCTTTCTTGCCTTAATTTTTGTGAAAAGATTAAGAGAATATGATGGTCTACTATTTGCAAGGTTATAAGTAACCCAACTATAATGAAATATTTATTTAACATATTATAAGGAAAATAAAATTAATCATATTATTAAAAAAATTTATAAATCCAGTTTTATATGTTTGGTTTTAGTAAAATTCAAAAAATATATTTTTAAAATAATAAAGTTAACAAATGATTTTATACGACAATTGTGGTATGAAGAGCTTTTTGTTGTTGTCGTTGTTGTTTCTTTTGTTAAGCGTATGTTAAATTTTGGCAAAGTAGTACCTTTCGACAAGATTTGATCTTGTATCTTCCAATCTAGAAACGTGTCTTTCATGGATATTGCTTTAAATACTGGGTCTCTGAGTAAGCTAAACACAAACCAGTAATCAATCAGCAACTACTTCCTTTCTGAATGTGTACGCCATTTTCTCTCTTTTTACTGACTAATAATAAAATTATTTCGTTAGTATTTACGTGGAAGTCTTTTTTTTCATACTATGTTATTACCAGTTTTTTAAATGTCATTATTTTTGCATTTTACCACATTTTTTCTGGGCCGATGCACTCCTCAGCTTCCCTATTATTTTACGACAATTTTTTGCCCCTTTTTTCAGTCCCATTGTTATCCTCACAAAATTTTGTGGATACAGATTTTCGACCGGTTGAACAAATGGTTTCAAATCTAAAGTAAAATAAAAATCAGAAAGACCAGATTGCGAAAATAGTTAGTATTTGGGTGGGGATTAATTCTACAGTTTAATAAAACTTCTTCAGGTGCCGTGTCCTTTGAGGACGTAGGGATCATGAACATTCACTTTTCTCTATCACTCTTAATACTTTTCTAGGGCAATTCGATGTGGGTTAATGGTTAGCAAGCTTTTCTCACAACATCAATTACGACTAGGGAGTGAGTTTCATCCACACTGGGTGGGCATTACTGTTGGCCTTGTATCATATCGAAGCTACACTTAAAAATCGCCATATTCTCTCACCACTTATCTTTCAGTGCCCAATTTCAACCTTGGCCAGCGCGAGCCTAGCGCCCTTACCCTTACCCTATAGCGTGGCCTGTCTGCGCCGAAATCTATTATTTGCCATCGAATCCTACATGACGCACTCCACACTGAAACACTATCCTCCGATGAAAGTGATTCGGGCATAATTTGAAACCTTTCACCCTCTTATCATAAATATTACAAACGAATTATTTATGCATTCCCTGATATCATGGGCAGGATTTATTGAGTAAGTGTGTCAGAATCTTCATTCGCTCTAATGATTGCATATGTAATGGCAGAGTAATTCTAAACTCATTCATAGAAATTCATTGGAAATGATTTTACTATAGAAACTGCAAGTTACAACAAATATTATTTATTAAGCAATAACGACAAATGTTTCATTTACTACAGTGATTACATTGACACAACAAATACTAAAAGAGTAAATAGAAATTCAATGGCAATTATTTTAATACGTGATATGATACGTAGGATTAATTAGATATGGCAAAACTCATTAAAAATGAGATGCAATAAAACTAGTATCAAAATATTTTGAGAGAAAAAACTTTCTCGTAAATGTTTTCCGAATAAATTTTGTAATTATTAGGCAGTAAAAAGATGGAACATGTCAGAAAGGAAGTTGTTGCTGTTTGCGTTTAGTAAAAAAATAGAAAATGTCAGAACGAGAGAAGTTGTTTTTTGTGTTTAGTAAAAAGATGGAAAATGTCAGAAAGGAAGTAGTTGCTGTTTGCGTTTAGTAAAAAGATGGAAAATGTCAGAAAGGAAGTAGTTGCTGTTTGCGTTTAGTAAAAAGATGGAAAATGTCAGAAAGTAAGTAGCTGCTGTTTGCGTTTAGTAAAAAGATGGAAAATGTCAGAAAGGAAGTAGTTGCTGTTTGCGTTTAGTAAAAAGATGGAAAATGTCAGAAAGTAAGTAGCTGCTGTTTGCGTTTAGTAAAAAGATGGAAAATGTCAGAAAGGAAGTAGATGCTGTTTGCGTTTAGTAAAAAGATGGAAAATGTCAGAAAGGAACTAGTTACTGTTTGCGTTTAGTAAAAAGATGGAAAATGTCAGAAAGGAAGTAGTTGCTGTTTGCGTTTAGTAAAAAGATGGAAAATGTCAGAAAGGAAGTAGTTGCTGTTTGCGTTTAGTAAAAAGATGGAAAATGTCAGAAAGGAACTAGTTACTGTTTGCGTTTAGTAAAAAGATGGAAAATGTCAGAAAGGAAGTAGTTGCTGTTTGCGTTTAGTAAAAAGATGGAAAATGTCAGAAAGGAACTAGTTACTGTTTGCGTTTAGTAAAAAGGTGGAAATTGTCAGAATGTAGTTGCTTTTTGTGTTTAGTAAAAAGTTGGAAATTTCAGAAAGGAAGTAGCTGCCGTTTGCGTTTAGTAAAAAGATAGAAAATGTCAGACAGGATATACTTGCTGTTTGTGTTTAGCTTAATCAGGGACCCAGTATTTAAAGCACCGTCCGTGAAAGACACATTTCCAGATTAAATGATTCAAGATCAAATTTCATCAGAAGTTACTACTTTGTCAAAATTTAATATATGCCTGACTAAAGAAATTAATACAAAACAAAAAAATCCGTAATTTCAAAACGACTTCCTTCTCTTCATCCCTCGATTTCCGTATAAATTCTTTTTATAATTTTATAGTTTTTATAAATATTTTTAGAATTTTAACATAACCAAAAATATGAAAAAATATTACATGTTTTTTTTGTTTTGTTTTGTTTTTGTTTGTTTGTTTTTATCTAATTCTACTTGAAAATAAATTTTGAAACATTTAACATGGGGCTAGGTATTTAGCGTAGTTTTCTCACTAAGAATGTGACTCAATGTCTGGTTTTATGTAATGATTCCAGCGTGTACACCTAAGCTAAGGACAAAAATTGTCCAACCGTCTTAACCGTCGATTGCGCTGGCATCAGTATGACTACCGACTCTGCAATGAGGGTTTTACAGCTGTGGACACCTCTCAGAAATTTGCTAACATATTTGTGTTCGGTGACATTAATGATCACCATGCCAAATGGCTGGAAAACTCTGTCACAGATCTTGCTGGAGCTCATAGCCTGAAATTTCAATCACTCAATCTATCACTCTCAAATAGTGTATTTCCCCACGTGTTTCCCCAATAAAACCCAATGGACTCTGCTCACTGCTAGATCTTTATTTCACTTCTATCCTTGATTGATGCCATGTCATGCAGCTCTGCTCTCTTGGCAACTCTGATCATGCCGTGGTTTCCGTGAAGACCTCCTTCCATTCTCCCTCCTTCCAGGAACCTTCTACCAGCAGAATATCTTAATGATATCAAAGTGCAGACTGGGACGCGTTCCGTGACTTCCTTTGTGATGTTTTTTTTTTTTGATGACCATATCGCCCCAGAGCAGGGCATTTTATTGCCACTATTTTACAGAGAGTTACATAGGAGGAAAGTTATGAAAAAGAGTGACAGATTATAGGGGGTGTCAAGAATTGGGTAAGAAAAGGATGAGAATACTGATGAGAGTGGAGTGGACGGAGAAGGGAGCATGAGTGAGAGGATGCAGGTTAGTGAGATAGGAGAAGACTATTGACTTTACATTTAAATGCTTGAAGATTGTGGCTGTCGGGAAAGCAAGTAACTGGAAGGGAATTCCACAAGCGGGAAGTACGAGAAAAGAAGCTGCTGGAGTAGAATTTGCATTTACAATTTATTGGTTTCACAGAAAAAGGGTGGGACCTAGCTGCTAATCTTGTGGATCGAGTAAACTTATATACAGGAGCACCAGTGTGCTAAGTTCATCGGAGCAAAAGCCGTGAAAGTATTTGTACAAGAGACACAGGGAAGCCACATTGCGCCGGTGAGAAAGTGACTGTATCCGAGCTGCCAAGTCGGGATCGATCACATTACAGATTCTTCGTTAGATTTTGTCAAGGACACCTAGGTGGATAGCAGGAACATCTGACCAGATATGGCAGCAGTATTCAATGCACGGACGGATGGTAGATTTCTATATGTGCAGGATTGTTTCAGGCGGAAAAAAAAACTTTCTGGCCCTACACAGAGAACCGACTTTCTTAGCAGCGGATTCTATATCGTCATTCCATTTGAGGTCTGTTGTGAGAGTTAAACCGAGGAGGCGTAGTACTTTCCTTTCAGGGAGACTAGCCTGATCTATGCTAATAGGGGGTAGGAGCGCTTGTCTGTGATGGTTAATAGATAGCAGCTCCGTTTTGAAAGCATTAAAATTCACGAGCCATTTCTTACCCCAGTCCGCCACAAATTGGAGGTCATTTTGAAACTCGGCAGCGAGGTTTGCTTTGTCAGCCTCAGCAGATTTTTGATCGATGCGAGTGTAAACTGTAGTGTTGTCAGCATATATGCCTACTTGGGATCTTATTACATCTGGGAAATTGTTAATATAGATAAGGAAAAGCATAGGACCTAGAATAGAGCCTTGAGGGACACCCACGATCGTATGGTAGTATTGGGAGGCATATCCGTTCAATACTACCTTCATTGTGCGATTTGAAAGGAATGACGATATGATCAAACAATTGTCCAGTTATAACATAACCTCGCAGCTTGCCTAACAGACCAGCATGCCAGACTCTGTCAAACGCTTTGGAGATATCTAGGGCAACAGTTCGGGCTTCGTCGTTCTTGTCGAGAGCCTGGTGTATATATACAGTGATGGTCGTGATCATATCAGCAGTAGACCTAGTGAAGCGGAAACCATACTGTTTGTGAGAGAATAGTCTGTGGGCTGGCGTTGATTATGGCTTCGAACACTTTGCCAAAAATCGGTAGGAGGCTGATTGGGCGATAATTAGAGGGGTCAGAGGATTCACCACTGTTTTTATATATTGGAACCACGGAGGAGAACTTCCAGAAGGCAGAAAAGCAAGAAGCATAGAGGCAGTAGCTATAGAGTTTGGAGAGAACAGAAGAGAGTTCAGAAGAACATTTCTTCAGAACAATGATTGGGATTTCGTCTCCGCCGCTCGCTTTATGGTGGTGAAGCTTTGAAATTATGTTAGAGACCATCGAGGGGATAATGTGGATGTCATGCAGTTGGGCCTCAGTTCGGGGTGGGAAGTCGGGTACAGATACTTTAGAAGAGTCTAGTGTCGAGTTGGTGGAGAATCTGCAAGCGAAGCACTCGGCCTTGTCTGTTGTAGAGATAAGGGCCTCAAATTCGTTGATTAGAGTGAGGGATTGAGGGTTTGCTATTGTTTAGTACATTTTTACAGAGCCTCCAGTAATCTTTGAAACCAAACTTACGGGATGCTATGCGCTGCTTCATTCTGGCTGCAAACACTAGCTTGGCTTCTTTAAGTATGTTCTTGAACTAATTGTGAGCAGAGGCAAAGAGGCGCCTGTTATGGTCCAACGCGTGACTCCGATAAACCCGGAAGAAGTTATTTCGATGGGCGATGGCGGCCGAGCTAGCGGGGGAGAACCAAGGGGACGAGTGGGATTTAAGTCTCAACTTCCTGGCTGGGATGAAAGTTTCGATGCCAGCCTTAACCCAAGAAGCCGCACAGTCTTCAACGGGAAGACTAAAGACGTCATACAGGAAATCGCGGAATGAGTCCCAATCGGCTTTTTGGTAGCAGTAGAATATTCTGCTAGTCTGAGGTTCTTGGGTGGAGTAGAACTGGAAGGAGATGTTAACGGAAACCACCGCATGGTCAGAGTTTCTGAGGGGAGAGAGTTGCTTGACAATGTAAGAGTCAAGGATGGAAGTAAAACAGAAATCTAGTAGTGAGCCGTGTATATCAGGGTTATTAAAGAAACGCGTGGGGAACTCCACCACTTGCGTAAGGGACTGAGTGATTGAAAAATTTATGGTGTGGACACCAGCAAGATCTGTGACAGAGTTTTTCAGTCACTTGGCGTGGTGGGAGTTAAAGTCGCCAAACACAAATATATGGGTAGACGGATGAGAGGAAATGGTCTTGTCAATATTATTGGAGATGCTATCAAAAACGGAACATTCGGGAGATGAAGGGGAAGAAGAGATTGCTAACTAATCTTAGTAGGGAAACGCATATAAGAATGACCTATTAATTCAAGAGAGATCACCATAGCTAGAGGAAGGTTTTCACTGGCGTAAACACCAAGCCCATACATGTGCACATTGGAGTCCTTCCTGAAGAGGGGAAGGTAATCAGGGACATAGAATTCAGAAGAGAGGATCTAAGAATCAAGGTTAGTTTTGCAGAGGGATAGAATTGACTTGGAGAAAGGATTCGACATTGTAAAAGTTGAAGCGTATACTTCGTATGTTAGCGAAGGAGATGTTGATGGGTTTGGGTGTTTTTAGGTTAGCTAGCTTAGATTTGCTTTTATGATATCGTGTATTCATGATTGTTTTATTAGGAGAGAGGCCTAGAGTAGAATCAGTCAGTTGCTGTATGCAGCATATATGGGAGGGAAGCTGGCGCAGACTGCAGCATAATGTGGCCTCAGGGTTGCCCACCGGAGGTTCATGCAGGAACATCCATCCATGCGCGACATGGATATATAACCCCGATATTATTCAACTGTTGATCAGAGCAGCCTCTCCTGACGCTACGCAAGAGTACGGGCTTCTAATTACCAGTCTGAAGCAGCAACCAGGAAACTGTCAACACGGTACCCTCAGAATGAAGAGACCATCCACAAACACTGCAAAAAACTTGCGACAGCATTAGGACTAGGACCACAGGAGAGAAAAGAAACCGGGAACCTCTTCCTAAACAGGAAACAAGGCGTGCGCCTCTATTTCTGTCCAAAAGAAGAAGGATGTGAACTGGGCGGTAGAAGGGTCTATCTACGTCAATAATAAAAAGAAAAACAATTTTTTAAATTAAGTTTTTACTTAGTATAAGTCAGAATAAGCCTTCTAAGGCAATAATTTTGCAATAACCCTCTCAATGCCCGTTAAGAAAAATTCAAAATAAACGAAAAGCCTTTGAAAGTTTTAACTCATTTTTTAAAATAAAAATATAATATAACCACTGCTATGAAAAGGATAAAATATAAAATCTGTTGTACAGTAGGAAAATAAAATACATTCCCAAAATTAAAAAAAAAGCAACCAAAAGAAAACAATAATATATATATATATATATATATATATATATATATATATATATATATATATATATTGGTTGTCGGAATAAACAACACAAAATTAAATGTGTGAATTAAGAAATTTGAACGATAAAAAATAGAACAAATTGACTAGCGGTAAAAACGAAACAAAATAACGTTATAACTGAGAACGCGTTTACAATAAAATTGAAATTACGTTACTTTGCAAATAAAAAAAATTACGAAAATGTAAAGATTTAAAATTCATACTTAATGTTATAAAAGAAAACTCTGAATATAACTAATAATGGAAAAAATGGTTTCCACGAATTTCGAAACTTACAACAACATTCGTAAAAACAACAGATAAGTAAATAAATGTCCCCTTGCAACAAAGTTTTTAGTCTCCCTGTTGAAAACTGTGCATCCGAGGTCTTCTCCTGGGTGAAAGCCGGCATCGATGCTTTTATCCCTTCCAAGAAGTTGGGTTTTAAGCCTCATTCTTCCCCACGGTTGTCTCTTGCTTGCTCGACCGCCATTGCCCACAGGAACCACTTCTTCCGGTTTTACCGGAGTGACTTGTCTGGCTATAACATGCGCATTTTTGTCCCTGCTTGCTTTAAATGGAAGCGGATCCTAAATTATGCTAAGCTGTTGTTGTTTGCTAATAGAATAAAGCAGCGTATAGCATCCAGTAACTTTGGTTCTAAGGTTTACAGGCAGCTCTGCAAAAGTATGCTGAACAACAGTAAACCTTTGATCCCTCAAATACTCGATGATTTTGAGGTTCTCACATCCACAGCGTACAAGGCTGAGTGTTTTCCTCGCATATTTTCTTACAACTCTACACTTGATTCATATGGTATATCTACACACGACTTCTCTTCTAAAACTGAGGCCCAAATGAGTGATATATGCATAACCTTCTCTCTGGTCTCTAACATTATTTCTAAGCATGACTCCTATAAAGCAAGTGGATGTGACTGTATTCCAGTCATCGTACTCAAGAAATGCGCCCCTGAACACTCTCCTTTCGTCTCCACACTACATAACTATTGCCTTGCTGCTTCTTGTTCTCCTGCTTGCTGGAAGTCCTCTTCTGTAGTTCCTGACTTTAAAACTCTTGAGTGCCTTCCGTTCCTTCTAACTATCGATCTATCAGCCTTTTACTACTTTTTGGCAAAGTGTTCAAGGGTATTATCAATGCTAAAATGATTTAGCATCACACATGCAACTAATTATTTTTTGATCAGCTGTACGGCTTCCATTTCGGCAGGTCTACTGCAGATGTGCTAACGGCCATTACTGAGTATATGAACGGCGAAGCCCTGACTGTTGCTCTGATTATCTCGAAAGCATTTGATAGAGTTTGGAATACTGGCCTTTTGCAAAAGCTACAGGGTTACAGTACATCTGGACGACTGTTCCATTAAATCCAATCATTTCTGTCAAATCGTAAAATGATGGTCGGTCTAAATGCGCATACTTTCAAATCATTTGATCTATGCAGATGACACCACCATATACTCCCGTCTCAATATGAAATCTGCCAGAGCTTTCAAAGTAGATCTTGCTTCTGCTCTTTGAAAGGACCTCCAATCTGCGATATATTAGGATAAGAAATGGCTCGTAAATTTTATGCTTTTAAAACGAAGCTGCTCTCCATTAACCACCATAGTTAACCTCTCCTACCTTTCATTAATATGAATCACACTAGTCTCCGCGAAAACAATATACTGCGCCTCCTAGGCCCCTCTCTCTCTCTCTCTCTCTCTCTCTCTCTCTCTTGACCGACTTCAAGTGGAATGAAAGCATCGAATCAATTTACTAAATTGCATCGTTTTTTAAAATTAAATCTTACTAATTTCAGCTCAGAGGATGTGCGTTGTGGTGCAGTGGATATCGGGGAGCCAAGTTCGAATTTCAGGTGAATTCATTGCATTCACTTCCGTGTAAATACCCTTGGGAAAGGTATTAATCCGGCTCTTCCTTCCAGATATGGATTAAATTACAGGACAGATTGGGTTCTATAGCCTTGGCTGGCAACCAATCTACCGCAGAAAGCAATGGCAACCTACTGCGGGATAATATTATGCCCAGTCAGTCATGCCTCTTTCGAGACATGCTCGCCTAAGCGTGTTTCACCTAAGGCACTTAACTGACTGAATTTCAGCTCAGTTTTTATGTTGTGAGGTATATGTTTCAAGGCTTTCTGCTAGAATACCACCTTCCTCAGTAGTATAAGGTATATAAATTCATAGACAAAACCTTTTGTGATCGTTCGGTTCACTCGTCAAAAGGTATCAGCGTTTGTCCGCCGATTTCCTAATTTTCATTAATTTTATAAATGGTATATATATTTTTTACTAATTTTACCCAAGCAAGGCGGGATATCTACTGGTGCGCAGTGGGGGTTGCATTGAAAGAAAAGACGGGGTACTGGGGATTTTGAGAAAAAAAAAAAGATGAACAAGATTAAAGAAGATAGAAGATGACAACTGACGTTGCATTTAAATTTTTGGAGATTGTAGCTATCAGGGAAGCAAGTAAACAGAAGAGAAAATACATTTTTCAAGTAGAAGCGGCGGTTACATTTAATTATTTCAACGGTAAATTGATAGGATGTAGATGTCAACCCAGTAGCACGCTTGAATTCATGTGGTCAGGGAACGAGGGGAAAAAAGATCGTCAGAGAAGTTGCCATGAAAATATTTGTCAAAAAGACAGAGAAAGGCCACATCATGTCGGTAAGAAAGAGAGAAAGGGGGGATTAATGCAAATATAAAATTCTGTACTTAGATGATTGAAATTATTCAGTACCATAACACAAGAATTTCGTAGACGATTCCTTTCATAATCGTTCTGTCCACTCGTCAGGAGGTATCACTAATTGTCTGCCGATTTTCTCATTTCCTTTATTTTTATATTAAATTTTAAAAATGTATTTTTTATTGGATTTAGGTTGATTTTTTTCCTCGCGTGTGTATTTGTGTGTTTACGCGTGCAGTGGATATCGGCTCGGAACGAGAGATCGATGAGCCGAGTTCGAATTCCAGCTGAATTCCTTGCATTTACTTACGCGAAAATAGCCTTGGGAAATGTATTAATCTGTCTCTTTTCTCCAGTTATGGGTTAAATAACAGGACAGATTGGGTTCTATAGCCTTGGTTGGCAATCAGTCTACCGCAGAAAGCAATGGCACTTAATTGACTGACTTAATCTGCCGGCTTTTGATATATTCCGGTAACTAAGCATTTGTCTTGAGAGAAAAATGTTAATATTATCTTGGAGAAAAATACCTTAATCCCAGTTATATTCTGTTTTGTTCACTTTGCAGTTCCATTTCATTGTGGGAAATATGATAGAGTTTTTTATGGAGTGTAAACAATTTTCTTAACCAAGAAGAAAGACTATCATTGCAAGATTCTAGGGAATTATTTGAGATTAATGTGTTTTTGTACATCCTTTTAGTACAATATTATTCGTAATACTTGCCTTAAAATATGAGATCTTTTTATAACTCCTTTCTAGTAGTTATAATATTAAGTCTTCCTTAGAATACCCGCAATAAAATTTTTTAGAATTACTCATATGATTTAAACAGACTGGTATTTACACATCCCTTCCCATTGAGAAGAGATCTGACACAAAGTTGGGTTTAACTTGGGGAACACGAGAGCGTACACTCGGGCCTAGGATCAAAATTTACTCAGCCCCTGTATACGCGAGATCTGTTCTTCTTAACCGAGTCTCTGTCCGTAGACGTAACCCCGACTGAGTCAAACTCTGCCCAAAGACACTGTTAATTGAGAAGCAGACTGCCTGACAGCGACAGTTTCATAGACTCACTTGGAGTTCTTTATTTAAGGTGTCTAGCCTAGCTCATTTGTGTTATCAGGGTAGCATTATTTGCACCACAACAGTTCTTCTGTAATGAACACGAACATTCTCAGATCATACAGAAAAAGAATCCACTAAAATAAAACTCAGTTCAAAATACGCATGTTCAATGATCTGTTCTGCTTGTGCAATTTAATGCGCCGGAAGTTCTTTATTTCCTCATGTTTTTGACATTTATGAACAATTTTCGACACCGTGGACATCATGCTTCTAATTTCACTCATTTCTGTGTAGCAAGGATTCTACAATGAACATCGTTAGACGCCCCTTTTAATACATCTTTCCTTAACGTTTCTGGTGATACTACTAAGTCTTTATCGCATATGATATCATTTTCCATGGTTAACTTAACGTCTTATCTCTTTATAAGGCCTTTCAGCTTAGAACAGTTACTGCATATATTGCTTTTGATTCGTGTGCCAATTCTAATTAATATTGGATTATATAATTTTCCAAGTCAAGTCGATTTAGGGGTAGAACGTCAGTATCAATTCCGTCTAATAATTCGTTTTCCATATTATTTGATACGCTCATCTCTGTAAGTTAAACTTTAAAATTTAATCATGATAATTCACCAACGCGAAGGACAGGATTTACTTTCACGGATTCAATATCATAATCAAACGCCATGAGTCGTATGACTCATCTTAAAATTATACATCAAACTTTTGGTAATTCCTTCCTTGGATTAAATATAAATTCTAAAGGCTGGTGATCGGACTTCAGTAAGCATTTTTACTCAATAATAATTTGTGAATTTTACTAGTGCTCCATACTATACTAAAAGCTCCTATTTCCACATTTGAATAGTTAAATTCTGCAACCGTGAATCTTCTAGATAAGTACAAAACTGGGTGTCCTTGCTAAGATAATATTGCAATTATGAAATGATCGCTTGCATCTATGGTTAACGTTATCTTTTTGAGACCATAAATCTTTGCAATGTTTTTTTTTTTTTTTTAGCAAAGACGTTTTTTTAAATTTCCAAACTGTTTTGTATTATTTGTATGTCTTTGAAAATTTGGTTTTCTGCTATCTCTTTTAATCCTTGTTGCTTTTCATTTTACCTTTTTACATGTACAAGGCTCGGGGGTGCACTCGTTGTAGAGGGTTATGTTAAGGAGTAGTTTATATGGAGAGAAGGGAAAGATAATGGTTGATTCTATACTTAAACAGGTCAAGATTATAGTGATCAGGAAACCATCATCTTTGGAGTTTGTTCCATAGGACCGTGATTTGTGGAGAGAGCTGTTTAAGTGCAACTTCTTACCAATTGAATACGAAGAAAGTATGAGTGTTTTGCTACTATGTAAGTGGCCTGGGTGGGGTTCTAGTCGGGATGACCAGACCTGGTGGAACTAGGTGATACTGTTCTTCCGAAAATTTTCCATGGTAGTAACGACAAAGCAGTAAAAGACTCGCTAGCTCCTGCATGTGAGAGAGAGGTTGGGGTGTGGAAAATAATTCTTCTTCAACAATAAATCAGAGACGCCTTTGAAATCTATAAAGACTGGAAAGTGATGTCTGAGCATTTCCTGCCACGATCTTACAACAGTACTCTCTTTTCGGCCTGATCTGGCTTTTATAAAGGTAGAGGATAGCATAAGGCGCCGCTTGCCTAATGAAGTGACAGAAAGAGGCGATCATTTTAGTGGTGATGAATCGTAAAAAGAAATTCTTCTTAAGATTGGGTGTCTGAGGCCCAATATTCCTTCCAGGCACGGGCCTCCTCGAGAGGACATCCGTTCGTCATGACTGGTGGTAGTTTGGAGTCCAATCGACGGTAATGAAATGTAATCAGTTGGGTTTGGGAGACATTGAATGAAACCACCCCGTTTTTCCTCACTGGAAAGTCAGTGTTAGATCAAAAAAGAGATCAGCTGCCAATCTCTGATCATCAAGACTTTTGGAGGTGTGCCCGTATATCGACGTATCATGGTCAGAGTATATTCTTAGGTAGATAATTTATATAAATTAGAAAGAACGTTGGTCTGAGAAGTGACACCTGGGAGACGGCTGCGTTGGCCAACTGTGACTCGGAGGATTATCCGTTAATAACTACCTCCAGGGATATACCTTTTATGAAGGATTTTATAATAGAGAAAACTCTTTAAGTTTAAGTTTAAGCTGGAGAGCTTACGCAGCAAACCTTTGTGCCACGCCTGTCGAAGGCCTTACAGATATCAAACTCTGTAGTCCTTCTGGCGTGCGTATCGTTAAGGACCTCACTAATTTGGTGTGTAATGGTAGTTAGAACGTTATCATTGGATCAGGATGATCGAAACCCGTACTTTTTAGGATTAAGGTTTTTGATAAGTCTAGAAACTTCTTTTACTGAAATGAGTATATTACTGAGGTTATGCTCAGTGAGACGTGGAAAGTTAGGGAGCGGGTAGCTATTGTTATCTAAGGTTGAGTTTGAGGATCGAGGCGAAGAGCTTTGACTTGTCTGTCGAGAAGGGTGTGAACTCAGGGCTATTTATAACAGTGGACACAACCGCCTTGCTTCTGTTTATAATTTGGTCAGTGACCTCCCAGAATTTGCAAGATCCAATTTCAAATTTGCCCTGGAAAGCTCGCGCGTAGCTGCACTTTGCCTTTTCCAGAACTCTCTTACAGTAATTGCGGGCAGTTTCGAAAGTACTAAGGGAGAGACTACTGTTTTCTTAAATTTGGAACTAGCGTTTCCGGTGAACTACGGCTGCAGCGCGTTCAAGAATAAACAATGGCTGATTGTATGGCTTTTACTAAACATTTTGGGAGTATGAAACACTCTATTCCAGAACGGGTCTATTCGAAGATTACGAAAGCAATTTTGGAGGCAGCATGGTTGAAGAACTTTAGGAGAGGAATTTCGGTCGGACATGACCATAAGCTGCACCAATCTGTCTTCCCATATAGAAAAAACCGTTCTATGGAACAGCAAATCAGGGGATGTCATTGGTTTGGAGTCGATCTGGACACTGATTAGGGAATGATCAAACATGTCAATGAAAGGGAGTGTAAAACTTGTGCATTTGTCAAGATTGCCTACTGAATAGTCGTATCTGGGACTCGGGTGGTTTCTTCAATGATCTGGGTCAGACCATCACTAATCGAGAAGTGTTTGCCTTCTTTCATCGATTTTGTGGTGGGCATTTCAGTCACCACAGACGTGAAATTTGGCCTATGAAAATTCGTTGAGGATATTGTCAATCCTATCGGATATTCGGTCGGATATTACAGACCCTTAATTCTGAGGATGATATAGAGTAAAGATGAATGTGGTACTATGACACGTAGAAATGTATATATGAATTTTAGAGTCCTCGTTATTTTGTGTCCTTGCCTTGATGTAGGCACCGGGCCCGTGACTGTGGCGATTTAGCTAGTCATATTTTGTTATAATGTGTGAGTAGCCTAGAATTGTGAGCTCCTGCGGTGGGATTGAAGCATTGATATCCGTATCAGACAACAGCAGTGAGTCAGGTTTAGAACGAAGAAGATGGAGTTCGTCTTCTGGAAAGTTGAAACGTAGACCCACCCCTTACTTACATTGGTGTAGGAGATGGTATATCTGGAGTCTTCTTTTTAGGGTAGGTTTTGTTCGTTTTAAATTTGATTATATTCATGCTTGTTTGTTTTGATAGATGACTAGTAGGTGGTGAAACAGACACCCATTGTAGACTCGCATAAATAATCTGGGTTGACCCGCCCGGTGATGCTGCCATAACAGTACGCCTCATCCTGGGATTAAGACGTGCAACCGGAGACTAATGTACGGTTCAGGAACTATTCACAAAATGACAGTACAATAGATCCAATATTATACACCTACCAATCATTTACACTATCTATTTGCGTAAGTTCCTTTTTTCTCTTGTCCATCTTGCCTTCAGTGTCTCCTCTGAGTGTCAAATTTTCTAAATACCCTTTCTTCATTACATGACCTATAAATTTTAACTTTCTTTTCTAATTCTAAATATAAGTGTCCTCTTTGTTCCCATTTTATCTAAAACTTCATTGCTGCTCACATATTCAGTCCATTCTCAGCATCCTTCTGTAGATCCATATTTCTCTTTTTATTCATTGAAAAAGTTTAAATCCTAAAAGAATTCTAATTATTTTTATTGTTGGATCAGACATATTGTATATTTCCTTCATTGAACATGCTCCTGTGAAATAATATCATTTAAAATTTGGTATCGAATATATGATATTTTGACACAATTAAATAGACATTTACTCTTATTAAAGGTCATACCGGCCTTCTGAATCTATTTACTAAATAATTGGTTTTTGACATCTACTTCTTTTTGTTAGTTGCCAGCAAACATAAATATTCTTGAAATAATTATGGTATTCACTCTTAGAATATTTTATTCCAATACGCCTTTGACAATGCCAGAGTGTTTGGCGAGAGGCAATTGTCTAAATATTTAGCAAACGGAATTGACACAGTTTCCACTAAACAATAGCAAAAGAAACAAAAGAACATGACAAAATAATACTTCTTCTTCATGTGCTGTGTCTCTTAAGGACGTAGGCGATCATGGATTTTCACTTGGCTCTTTCTCTTGTCACTCTCAATATTTTTTTCTCTTGGTATCACTTTCAAACCCCGCTCCTCCATCCATTTGCTCATACTTATCTAGTAGATTTATCTCTTTCCTACTATCCGTCCTGTGAGTATTAAATTCCGCAGGCCCTATTTCCTCATTACGTTTCCCAAGAACCTCAGCTCTCTCTTCCTGGTGTTAAGTATGAGTTTTTTTCTCGTTTGCATCCTCTCCAACACCTCTTCGTTGCTCACGTGCTCAGTCCATGGTATCCTCAACATCCTTCTATAAAACCACATTTCTGCTGCGTCAAACATCACCTTCATCTTTGAGATCGTTCAACATTCACTTCCATACAGAAGGACAGATATCACATACCAATCCAGCAATCTTTTCTTTGTTTTCAATTAGATTTTCCTGTTTCACAGTACTCTGGTTAGCTTCTAAAATGCATCCTTGGCTATGCAAATGCGTATTTGGATCTCCATGTCGCACTTTCCATCCTCTGCCAAAACACTTTCCAAGTATTTAAATTTCTTTACTTGCTTTATTTTAGATTCTTCGACTTGTAATTGACATATTAAGCTCTTCTTTTTGCTGATGACCATACATTCAATTTTCTTAAAGTTTATGCTCAGATCTTTCTTCTCGCTCTCTTTTGCTACGTTCTGTAGAAGGTCCTGCATTTTCCTATCCGTGTCTGCTATCAGCACTATGTCATGTTATCTTATATTGTTAATATTGTGGACGCCAGTGACGAATCCGGCAATGCTTTTACTTCTCTTATAACTACTTCGCTGTACAAGTTGAATAGATCCGGTGAGAAAACACATCCTTGTCTTGCGACTTTTCCTATTTTTGTATACCTGCTAAGTTCAGTTATTATCTGTACACGAGCGGTTTGCTGCCAATAATATAAATTCTTGATTATCCTAACGTCTTTTCCGAAAATGCCAAGGTCTTCCCTCCAGTTATGGATTAAATAATAGGTTCAACAGCCTTGGTCGGCAACCAGTATACCGCAGAAATTAATGGCAACCTACTGCGAGAAAATCTTCCGTCCAGTCAGTCATGTCTCGAAAAGGATATGATCACCCAAGCGTGTATCACGTATGGCACTTAACTGACTGACTGAAGGTCTAGCCCCAAATAATTTGGCACACTTTAACTCAAGAAGGGGAACATTTGTGCCAAATTTCAAATAATTCGGTGTTGATGTGTGCATATTTTAACTTTTTGCTGATGTTTTGAAGAGGAATGTTTTCCTTATTTCCCTGTGTAGTCTTTTGTATTTCATTCCATATCTTGGCGTCGTTCTCAGTCTCTTTTGCATCATGTCAAGAATCTCTTCGGTGATCCACTCGTTTTTCTTTAGACGTGCTTTTTTCTTTGGGATGATATCGATCGCTGATGCTACTTACTGCGTCTCATTTTGAGCTTCCGTTTCCAATTTGTCCTTCGTATTTCGTTTTCACGCTCTCTGTATACATTTCCTGTCGGTTCGGGTCACTCACGAGTCTATTGTACTGCAGTTTTAGGGCTGTGTTAGGTTTCTTTAATCTTCTTAGTTTTATCCTTAGTTTGCATACGACTAGCAGATGGTTACTTCCGAGGTCCACACTGAATCTTTTGTTTATATTAATATAATCATTTTGCTTTTTAATTTCTCCTCTTGGACTTCTCCATGTCAATAGTCTTCTTGGTTGTTATTGGAACCAGGTGTTAGTTATTATCTGGTCATTTGCTGTTCACCATTAGACCCATTTCTCACCACGGCCATTGCAGTGTCTTAGTCCGAAATCACCGACCGTTTCACCTTCTCTCCCTTGGCAAACTTTTGCATTTAGATCTCACATGATAATTCTGATTTTTTGTGATTTGCACTGTGCTTTGGCATAATCTAACATGGATTCTGAATCTCTTGTGATAGTAACATAATCAATTTGGTTCTTAATTTCTCCTCCTGGATTTCTCCATGTCCATAGTCTTCTTGGGTGCTCTTGGAACCAGGTGTTAGTTATTATCTGGTCATTCGATGTGCACCATGGGATCCATTACTCATTACGGACAACTTTGGCATTCATCCCCCATGATAATTCTGAGTTCTTGTGATTTACACTGTGCCTTGGCATAATCTCGCATGAAGTTAGAAGGATTCGATTTCTTCTTCTGTACTTTGTGTTGTGGGTACCTCCCTTTCATTTTACCTACTAGAACTCTTTCAGATATATGACAGTATCCTATAACGCACTTCTTTGTGTCTTTATTCAGTATAACGCCGACTCCTGCGTATATAATTCTGAGGTCGTCACGGATGAAGACTCCATTGTTTGGCCATTTTGTTTCACTCATTCCTAAAATGTTTATGTTCAATCTAGTTATCACCTGCTTCACGTTTTTCAGCTGTCCACAGTTGTTCATGATTCCAACGCTCCACGGCCTAAAAGTTATTTTTGTTTGATGCGAATTGTCACAGGATAACGGTTTGGTGGCACCTGTCGCTCATCTTATTCCATGCCGCGCAAGGGATAAATTCTGAGGAATGCTAACAGTCACAGGATGACGGCACAGTTACACCTGTAGCGCATGTCGTTTCTTACATGGAAGGAATCAGTATTGTTAGGCTTAACCCCCTCATCCCCTTCAGTAATACTAAAAACAATACACACAGGGTGTATCAAGTATAAAGAGTTTGTCACTTTAACTGAGCAGATTCATCCTGACTTCGAAGTTTCATATTCTCACTCATCAGAGCTATTTAGGTACCGTTAGGTACTGGATTTTTCTTGTTTATATAGAACATGGTGTAATTTTTTGAGAGTGGCCTTGTTTGTGATTGGTTGATTTTCTTTTTGTTTCTTTTTCATTTTTATTTTTATTTCGCAGCTGCTTGATTTATTTTTGCTTATTTTTATTGATTGTTTTTATTGTACGCTTGAATGGGTTTAATGTTTTATGTTGAATTGGACTCTTTTGTTGTATTGACCTCTTTTATTAGTTTGACATTTTTCTTAATGTGTTGGTATAACGAGTGAGAATATCATAACGGTATCCTCACGAAACTATAAAGTCGGCAGGAATCTGCTGAGTTAAAGTGGCAAACTCTTTGTACTTATAAACGGTCTATCTCCGCCCCGATATCGAACACTTTACGATAAAAAAGGTACTTGCCAAAATATATTTTATCACTAAAACCACTGAATATGCAACAGCCTTGACGCTAAACATTATCACATTTAAGCACTAGTGTGTGTATATATATATATATATATATATATATATATATATATATATATATATATAGTGAGAAAGTGACATGGAGAGTGACAAGGAGGGTGATAGGTTAGAAAGATGGCGGAGGAGAAAATAATGCTGTTAGTGAAAGACAAATAGTGTGAGAGAGAAAATTTATACCAGTGGGTTCATGAAAGAAAACGATATACAGAGGTGTGAAAATATTGTAACTATATATATATATGTATATATATATGTGTGTGTGTGTGTGTGTGTGTGTGTGTGTGTGTGTGTGTGTGTGTGTGTGTATTTAATTATATGTAAATTCAGATAATATTTAGAGGGAGAATGCCTATTTTCAACATATCAGTTTAAGACATGCATTGTCAACCCCGTTTAATCAAAGAATAAGGAAAAATTCTAATACTGGAAGCAGAGTATAGCAAAAGAAGGGGTAGGGAGTTTTGGTTACTATACGTTTAAGCCAGAGAAATTTTAGTAGTAATTTCACTTTTGATAGTGAGAGGCATGTGGCTTGACCATTGGGTTAATAGTGGTATGTAAGAGGGAAAGGTTATTGATTCCCCAAATTTTAAAACCTAGTTTATGTAAAGGATAAATTCTATTGTGACTAAATGGAAGAATGAGATAATTATTGATATTTAAATTTATTCCGGTGACGACACACACTAATGATTTCTTTACGTTTATTCAGAAGTACATTCTGATATTGAAATTTCAAAACCTTAATATTTTCTGTTAAGCAAAAGATAACATCTATCCCCTAAGCTATTAGGAGTGCTTGCCTTGCCAATCAGCTTCCACTTTATCTGTTGATTTAAGGAAATATCCAGCATCCATTGACCGAGCAGTTAGTGCTACCCAAGTTAAACTTTTCTTTACAACCTGACTATAAAGCTAGGATCAAAGCGGAGTACCTATTCTCCTCATTTCTAATAGTAATATTATCCCTTTCCTTTTAAGGAAACACCCCTCATTAATTGACCGAGTAGTCAGTGCTACCCAAGTTCCATTTTTCTTCACAACCTGACTATCAGGCTTTGATCGATGTTTGGTATCAGTTCTCTTAATTTCTAATAGTAATATTATCTATTTCTTATATAAGGAAACATCCAGCATTCATTGACCGGGCAGTCAGTGCTTCCCAAGTTACACATTTCTTCACGACTTGACTATCAGGCTAGGATCAAAGCGTAGTAGGTTCTCTTAATTTCTAATAGTAATATTATCCATTTCCTTATAAGGAAACATCCAGCATTCATTGTCCGAGTAGTCAGTGCTACCCAAGTTATACTTTTCGCCCGGTTCACTCTCCACCCACGTCTATTAAACAGGTTAAGATGCTCATCCCTTGTTCCCTGTTTAGGATGTGGTATCCGGCTTTCTCTTTTCCAATCTTTTCACTATTACATAGCCCCCTGCACATGAGTGGCGTTACTGCCTTGCTCGGGGTGATACGATTAAAAAAAAAGTAATTCTCTTTCAATTCCCAGTATTTTCGGGAGAGAGCTGTTTGATACCTTGAATTAAGGTTAGTAAAGGAGTGTCAGTGTGTGTAAAGCCTTTGTTTCCAAATTCCCACCGAAATTCTGATATAAACATTATATTTCACCTTGTTTTCTTTAAGGTTGATGGTAGCTTAAGAGATCACATTTGTAGATCTATGTTTGCCTTCAACCGAACAGTTTTCTCTAGATCTACATTTGCAGGGGGTATAATACTATTTTCTGTATTGGATTCACTGAACTCCTTCAAAATTTGATTATATGGTGTATCAAAAATATTTTTTGCAAACATTGGGGCAGGTTTCTCACTCCAAAACAAGGCAAAATGTCCATATAAACATATTTCCAAAAGATCATAGTTATACTCCAACATAGCAACTCATAACAAACGTTCAAAATGTCCTCCGATTGTTTCTACACATTATTCACTGGTGGACACATTCAAATACTCTCACATGATCTCGAATAATTTCGTAGGGCGCCCATGACATGTTCATGGAGCATATCCTCACTACCCGCTGCATAAACCAATCATTTTAGTTGACCCCACTGATAAAATACAAATGATTGAGATTGAGCTTAAGGAACGTACAGGCCATTAAACTGGTCCTTTGCTACGTAACCATTTTTCTTGGTAGATTCAAGCAACTAAATTTGCTGAAGCCCCATCATGCATAAACCACATACATTTTCGTATCAGCTGAGTACATCTTTTAGTTGTTCTGGAAGTGTATTCGAAATAAATCCTCGTAGAGTGCTTCTGTAAGATGTGCTGGGAAAATATATAGAACTATCAGAAATCACATACAATTCCATCCCACACTTCAACCGTAAACTGATTCAGGTGTGTAATCTGTATTGTTTTATAGGGATTACGATCAGTTATTTGTTTAATTTGTTATTCCATGTCTTTCGAATGTTTCTTAATTTGTAAACAAGACTGCAAAGGTAAACAACGGATTGTATGTTTGTGCAATAAACAATCGGCAAAAGTTCTTCTGTGGTAAGTAGTCAGAGGGAAAAAGACAGGAATACGTGGCAAATGATATAGATACAAGTGTCACAGATCCGGTCTTAACAACTGCACGATAAAAAGCAACAAAGTTTAGGTAACTCGGCTGGTTTTTGTCTGGAAATGCAATCTCATATAGCCTGGAGCTCATTAACATTCACGCGGCCGTATTTAAAATCCATATCTGCCTGTTTACGAAATGAATATCCTGCCTTTGTTAAACGAAACACTTCTCAGTTAAGTCACTACTAAAAATGTTCAACATTGAACATAGACTAACCACAAATGTACGCGAATGACGAGTTATGTTGGGCCGATTCTACTCTGTTAGTTTCTTTTCTCCCATTTCCCGCTTGTTGAACTTCTTTCTCCATGCTTGCTTCGCTGATAGCTACAATCTCCAAAAGTTTAAATGCAACGTAAATTGCCATCTTCTATCTCCGTGATTTGCACCTCTCTCTTATCCTTCCTACAGCATCACCTGTACTGTTTTCTTTTAGCTATTTCAACGGCAAAAAGGTAGGGACCTAGATGTCAACCTAGTAGCGCGCTTAAATTCATGTGGTCGAAACATCAGGGAAAAAGTATGTCAGAACAGTTACTATAACATATTTATAAAAAAGACAGAGGGAAAACACATCACGTTTGGGAGAAAGAGAGAGAGAGAGAGAGAGAGAGAGAGAGAAGTGAGGATTAATGCAAATATATAATTTGTTCCTTAGCTGATTGATGTTAGCACCGCAACTCAAAAATATCGTAGACGAATCTTTTTGTAATTGTTCGGTCTACTCGTCAGGATTGTATCAGCGATTGTTTGCCGATTTTCTCATTTTCGTTATTTTTATATTAAACTAGCAGTATAGCCCGGCGTTGCTCGGGTGTAATGAAAGCTTTAAAACTAATTCATGGTCCTGGAGCTCAGACCCAGCTTTAAGAATATTTGTGTGAAATTTGGTGAGAATCGGATAAAAATTGTGGATTTGTATAAAGGACATACAGACACACACACAAACATCTTGCCTTTTATATGTATACATTATCGATTTTCTGCACTATTGTAAGAACTACAACCTTGAAACTTCTGAATATCTGTTTTTATGTCTTTGTCTATGAGTGTATCAAATTTGATTAAAATCGGACCACTCCTTCTATAACCCGATGTTTTTGATTATCGATTTTCGATATTTATTAGGGGTACCTCGACACAAAATCTAGCTAAGAACACTCGCAGACGCTTATAGTACAACTGTGTAAATTTTCAAGAAAATCGGATCAGCCGTTTCAAAGTCTATAGGTAACGGATACACACACAAAGTTCCATTTATAATTTATGTTTAGATTAAAGCTAATTTTTCCTCTCTCTCTCTCTCTCTCTCTCTCTTTCTCTCTCTGTGTGTGTGTGTGTGTGTGTGTGTGTTTACGCGTGTGTGTGCGTGCATGTCAGTGTGCTTTCCTGTCCGGCTATGTATGTGTCCATACATCTCACTATTTCTCTTTTCCCTCTCTTTCTTATATATATGTACACAGACTGAAATAAACGAGTTTATAGATTTATTACAATCAACTGTCTCATATTCAGAGTTTGTAAACAATACATTTCAAAATACGTCAATTTCGCTTTTTTAGGTCTTTCATTTTGTTTTTGCTCTTTTTTTTCTTTTTTTTTCTTTTTTTTTTTTTCATTTGTATCTGTGTACTGTGTAGGCCCTTAAAAGTGCTCGACTTCATAAATGTGTATTCAGGCAACGTTTCATCTAAGCGCAATTTTATTATATCCGAATAAATCTTAAGTGACCGTCTGGGTAATTCATACGGGGTTTAAGTATATTGAAATATATCAAAGCCATAATGATACGTATCAGCGCTGTAACGCGCTGTGTCGCTGATAGAGAACGAGATCGCCTTTGTAAGTGCGTGTTTTATGAGACATGTTGCTTCATAGAATCTCATTGACCAATTCATGTCCGGTTAGTTGGTATCTCAGTAACTTTCCTTATTTACTCAAGTGTCTTTCTTTCTTTCTCTTCTCGTTTTATTCCTTTTCTCCTTTTGTTTCTACTTCTTTATTACGCTTCTTTTTTCTTTCTCTTTCATGAATTTTCCATTCATCGAACACTCTCGCGCTCTTTTCGTTCACTTCAAGAGTGGGAAACATTTACCGCTTCCATCTGCTATCACACTTTTTCTCGGCGTTGTGTAATGGCTAGCAAGCTTGTATTGATAGCACAAATAACGACGTAGTACTGAGGTCGATCCTCACTGGGTACCCCATATTTTTGGCCTTGTATCACATCTAAGCTGCGCTTATAAATTCACCATGGGGTACCTCGATGCATTGTAATGGTTAGCAAGCTTGTCTCGCTTGAATTACAATGATCAGTGAGTTTGTTCCTCACTGAGTACCCCACACTTTCGGTTTCATGTCACATCTTACAAAATCCCTTTAGAGCACCTCGAAGTGGTGTGTTCGTTTAATAATCTTGTCTCGCTTGCAGAATTACAACGGATTAGTCAGTTCGAACCTCACTAGATGCCCCATAATTTTGGCCTTGTACCGCATCTAAACGGCGCCTATGAATAACAACTTTTTCTCTTCTACCCTCTTCTCTTTTTTCTTTCCCTTCCTTTCTATTTCTCAAATTTCTGTTTCACTTTATATTTCACAGTCTCTTTATTTCACTTCCGATCTCTCTCATATTTTAGTTTCCTAAATATCAACTCTAAAAGGACATCGTTCTGGGTAAAACGATAAACTGCAATGAAGCAGAAAAGCCTGTCATCGAGAGGTTTTTTGAGGACTGGAAAATTTGCTAAGGTCACCAGAGAATAAATTTTTGCATTAAGTGTTTGATATGGCATTAAACCAATCGAGCCAAATCAAATCTAAAAAGACAGAATGTATATTTGTCAGCAAGTGGAACATTCTAACGAATTGGAATTGCCAGATTCAAGCAAATATGAAAATTGAAATATCTTGGAAATGTTTAACAGAGGACAGAAAATGTAACATAAAAATTTAAAGGCATGTTGGAATATTGAAAGATGTTTCTCAAAAGCTTAGCAAAGTATTAAGAAATAGGAATATTTTGTTAGAAACAAAGAAACGTGTTATGTAATATCGTTCCTTCTTTATATCACTGAATAAAAGACAAGTTCTCCATGAAAGAAGAAGAGGCTGTTGCCAACAGAAATATGGTTCTACAAAAGGATGCTGAGAATGCCAAGAACTGGGCATCGACAAAATCGTAAAAAATGGAAACGAAATCAACACTTGTACTTAGAATCAGAAAAAGATGATGTAAATTTTAGGGCACATAATGAGGTAAAAAGGGCTTGAAGAATATGACACTCCTATGAAATATTGAATTCAAGGGAGACAAAAGAAAGCATTGAATAAAATACCTAACAATTTTTTTATGTAAACGGTTGGACAGAAAAGAAATAAAAAGAAATGGTAAAAAGACAAACTTAATAAAGTGCCTTTTTACATTTCTCTCTCACTCTCTCTCTCTCTCTCGTCTTCTTTCTATATTTTTTTATTTTATAGTTCTTTTGTTTTTATCTTTCACTCTCGTTTCATTGACTTCACGAGTATAGAAAGTGTATATTATAATGATCTGAGGACATGTAGGATAAATAACAGTTGACTCTTGACTTGAAGAGATTATGATTGTAGTAATCAGGAAAGCATCCCCACGGGAGTCTGTCCCACAAAATAATAATTCTTGATAAAAAGCTATCGGAGTAGATCTTCCTCATTAACAACAGAATAAGAAATGAATGCGAATTAATCGACCCCGTGTAAGTATCATTATAGATGTCCTAGCAGTGGAGGTCTGATCTCGAGAGATTCCGAAATGTAGCACGTCAGAACATCTACAATGAAAATAGAGACATATTAACGAAAACTATCAACCTTCCGTTTGTTGGAAAAAGTTGTAAGTTGGGAAATAATTCGTCATTAACAGGGCCGCATAAACGCTTTTGAAGTAGAGACCTGGCCTGCCTTAGCCCAGATATGGCAGCAATACTCTGTTCTGGTTCTGATTAGTCTCTTGTACATATAGATCATGGCAGGAGAAGACAAGTTATTCCTGGAGCGGTAATATTCTTTTTGTTCTATGTGCCCTGTCCCTTCAGGACGTAGGCGATCATGGCTTTCCATTTCTCTCTATCCCTGGTGGCTCTTAGCACGATTTGTTCTGTTGCACCATGCAACCCTCGTTCCATCATCCACCTGATTAGGTCCTTCAAATATGTTATCCGTTGCTTTCCCCTGTCTCATTTTCCCTCTATCTGACCTGTTAGTATCAGGTTCTCCAAACCCTCTTTCCTCATTGCATGTCCCAGGAACTTCAGCTGTCGCTTCCTGATGCTTAGTATTAATTTCCTTTTTGTTTCCATCATGTTCAAAACCTCATCATTGCTCACATGATATTCGAAGCATCCTTCTGTAGAACCACATTTCAGTTGCTCCAAGTTTTTCCTTCATCTTTGATGATATTGTCCAGCATTAACTGCTATATTGAAAAACTGACAACACAGCAATCTAGTACTCTCTTTGTTTCTAGCAAAATTGTCTTGTTTTTTTATACTTTACTCAACTTCTGGAATGTTTCCTTCGCCTTGCAAATTCGCCATCGGATCTCTGTGTCGCTCTTTCTGTCTTCTGTTATAACACTTCCCAGTTATTTAATTTTTTGTGCCTGCTTGATTATAGTATCTCCGACCTGTATTTAACATATTAGGCTGCCCTTTTTACTGATGACCATGCATTCGGTTTTCTTGCAGTTTATTTGTAGTCCTTTCTTATCACTCTCTTCAGCTACCTCTGTAGGAGGTCTTGTAGTTTCCTTTCTGTGTCGGCTATCAGCACTGTATCATCTGCGTACCTTAGGTTGTTTAAATTGTAGCCTCCAATGACAAATCCAGGTATAACTTCTAGGGTCCTCAAAGTATTCTCACTGTACAGGTTGAACAGATCCGGTGAAAAGACACAACCTTGTCTTATGCCCCTTTCTATCTTTGTATATCTGCTGAATTCATTACCTGTCCGAATACAAGCGGTTTGCTGCCAGTAAAGATTCTTAATTACTCTTAAGTCTTAAGTGATCATTTTTCAGCAACTTTAGAGATAGATCGAGTATGTGTTGAGGTATGGAGTGTAGAGATTCAAAGCAATGAGCCTTATTTAGTGTAGAACTCTTTGCCAGTACTATTTGTCTCTGTTTATATTTTCTTACAATTTTAAACTTATTTGAGGTGAAATATTAGACGCTTTTATTAGATGTCCCTTATAAATATCCCGGTAGATGTTCCTATATTAGATTATATTATTAGATGCCCTTATAGATGTCTGTTATAAATGTCATGGTATCAGATGATTTATTAGATATCCCTATTAGATGCCTTTATTATATGTCCTTATTAGATAACCTTATTAGATGTCCATATAGTTTCCTTATAAATGTCGCTATAGATAATATTAGATGTCCTTATTAGCTGACACTATTAGATGTTCATATAGATTTCCATTATAGATGCCCAAATATTAGATGACTTCATTAAATGTCCCTATTAGATGTCCATATTAGATATCCAAACATATGTCCCTTATAGGTAATCCTTATATGAGATGACCTTATTAGATGTCACTATACGTTCACGACCTCATTAGATATCCATATACATGTTTCATATAAATGTCAGTATTGATGACTTTATTAGATAATCATATAAATGACCCTGTAGATGCCTTTTTATTAGATGTCCTTCTTAGACAACTCTATTAGATTAACTTGTATATGTCCCTATAGATGTCCCTATATTAGGTGGTGTTCTTAAATCTTCCTAATATTAGCTAAATAAATCCTCTGAGTAAATGGTCTCATGGCTACAATTATACCTACTTAGAGCCAAACCCGAAGCAAAAACTAAAATAAATGGGCTGAAATAATACAGACATACATGCAGATAAACAGATACACACACAAATTTCTTGCCTTTCATATATATATATATATATATATATATATATATATATTGTCGATTTTCTGCACTATTGTAAGAACTGCAACCTTGAAACTTATGAATATCATTTTTTATATCTTTGTCTATGAGTGTATCAAATTTGATTAAAATCGGGCCACTCCTTCTCGAGACATGATCTCCCAAGTATGTATCACGTATGGCATTTAACTGACTGACTGAGCAACAATGTTTTAAGAAAAATGGAAACGAAATAGACACTTAGAGTTAAAATAAGACAAAATAAATTCCCAACTACTAATATTACTTTCAGCAATAATGGATGGTCTAGTGGTTGAGAGTCGCGTGTTTCCCTGAGATTGGTGTTCTAGGCATAATTGAGGAGGTTAAATGCTGAATTTAAATCTTTGCAAGGTCTTATAATGTCGCAATAAAATTTTTTGCCACATGTTTTTATACTCTTGACCTTGTAATATACTCAGATATATTTGAGTCAATAGCTCTAAACATTCGCCCACACATACATACATCGAGATTCTGACATAATCTAAACTTTCTATAACCAATTCTCTCACATTTTTTTTTTTTTTGCATACAAAGGCAAGCTTAAGTAAACATAGACAACTCTATTCCATTGAATAAAAGCAACAGGAAACGACTCTGTTATCTTTCTCTAGAGAATTATGAAAATTTCACAGATATTTTTTCATTGGTTGATTCAAATCTGCAACCACCTCTATTTTAACATTTTTTTATATAATTATCTTTTTCCTTTACGTGCCGTCTACCTTCACGACGTAGTCGATCATGGCCCTCCTCATTTCGTTCTTGCTTGCAGCTCTTAATAGCTTTTCTCTTGGTATTTTTTTATAATCGTTTCAACCAGAGGAAGGCAATACTAACTCTGATGCGCAGAGGGGTTTAATTGAGAGAAAAGGATAAACAGAAAAAATGGTACACAGTGGATGTTAAATAAAGGGTAAAAGAGAGGTGAGATTCAATAAGATAGAAGATGGCAATTTACGTTGCACTTACGCTTTTGGAGATTGCAGCTATCAAGGAAGGAAGTATGGGGAAGTGCGAGAAAATAAACTGGTAGAAAAGAAGTAATGGATAAATTTGCCTATTTTGACGGTAAAAGAGTGGGACCTAGTGGCCAATCTAGTTGCACGAGTAACCTCATGAGGGCAGGGCACCATGAAGTAAAGCTTGTTAAAGCAGAAGTAAAATACTTGTAGAAAGGACAGAGGAAAGTTACATCACGTCGGTGAGAAAGTGACTGAAGGCGAGCTGCCAATTCGGGGCCGATTACATGGCAGGTCCTCCTTTGGATTTTGTCAAGAACCCAGAGATGTATAGTAGGAGCACCCGACCAGATATGGCAACAGCATTGAATGCACGAACGAACAGTAGATTTCTAAATGTGCAAAATAGATTCTGACGAGCTCCCAAACTGTGAACTGCCAGTTATTTGCTTAAGCCCATCAAGTTTCTCACGCGATGTTTTCCTCAACACTCTCTTTCCCTCTGTCCGTCCTGCGAGTATCAGATTCTCCAAGCCCACTTCCTTATTACGTGTCCCAGAAACTTCAGTTGATTCTTCCTGATGTTAAGTATAAGTTTCTTTTTTCGTTTCCATTTTCTCCAAAAGCTAGTCGTTTCTCACATGGTCCATAGTATCCTCAACATTCTTCTGTAGATCCACATTTCTGTTGTTTCGGGTTTTTCTTTCATCTTTGACGTGATTTTTCAACATTCGCTGCCATAACTATAGCAAATTTAATACGATTTTTCCGAGTTGGCAGGCTGATTTTACATGTTGTTTTTAGCTAATTCTTGTAGCAAAACTTTATTGCCGTATTTTCCATGTTTCCCTGGCCCCGGCCTTCGGGCTGGGGTCGGGAATGACCAATTAAGACGAGTTTTAAGACCAGTTTAGACCGGTTTAGACATGTTGATATGTTAAATAACAAGTAATCTGTGATATGCTAATGAGAAATATTGAAAACAAACAGACTCACACAAAGAAAGATTGGCGCAACATAATCTTCCAACTATTATTTAAATCAACCTTTAATAAATATTGAATGACAAGCTTTTATTTGGAAAGGAAAAAACACTTCTGCTAAAAAGAGGAAAGTATTAAGGAAACGTAATATTGTTTGCGCATAATACAATATAGTATTTGCCTATGCACGCTTTTGTTGTGATCAAATAACAGGAAAAACAAACGTCAAATTAAATGGAGAAACAATAGAAGAAAACAACAAAATGTCAAAGTTATAATCATTTTCCAAATGACGTTAAAAGGAAACCTGACACGTTCTCATGTCATTTCGAGGGAAAAACTCACACTTATGATTTGCCCGCTTTTTTATTGCCATACGGAAAGGTTTTCAAATAAAACATTATACGACACTCGAGCAATTTTATACCAGCGTTCCAAAAATGTTTTCTTGAAATTAAATAACATTCGCCATTTCAGCAAATAAAATCACTTCTTCATATCAGATTCATAGATAATAATGGCATGGTTTTATTTTCTGCTTCGTACCAGTCATTTGTATCATTGTTTTCTTTAATAAATAATCGTCCAATAAAAAGCCCAAGAGTCACTCAAGTTAGATGGTTACTGAATTAAATTCTTGCCTGTAAGTAAGTGCGAATTATGACGATATGCGCAACAGATAACGATTGATCATAAACTATAAGAGTTTAAGATTGCAATCATCGATGCATCATTCTACCTGGAGTCAGTTTCACAAAGTAAAAATTCACGGGAAATTCTCTGAATAGAATTTCCTCCGTCTTAAAGAGTTGAAGTAGAATTTAAAAGAAACAAGAAGTTCAATCTTAAACAGGAAACAAGTGATATGCTTCTACACATGTTCAAAATGTTGTGGGAGAGGTGTAAACCGGAAGTGGTAAGCTTTCGACTTATATGATTTATTGTCAAGTGTGTGAGAAATTAAAGAGAAGGAAATAAAACTTCCTGATTGGAACTTCCTCATAGAATAGAACAGGAAGGGAATTGAGGATGATTGGAGATAGGAGAATATAGATTAGCATGTCCGAGCTGTAAATATTTGAACTAGAAAAACTCTGAACTGTAGTTCGTCGAATATTTGCCATGGAAATAGCAATACGTAGCGAGAGGCTTAGCTGTAACTATATGAACTAGTGGAAATAAGGAATTTAGCTTGTCTGAACATTTGCCACAGAAATAGTGAAAGAATAACGACAGGCTTTTGGTTTTGTTTTTTTACCAAATTTTCACCTAATACATGATTCAAACATTAAGTGTGGTGTTGTATAATATCTTGGTCGGTGTTGAATAACGTTGGGGTCATTCATGATTGCCAGTGAAAATGACAGAATTTTGCCAAAAAGTGTATTTGCACTAGGCGATGTCGCTGAGTGCGAAACAATGTGTTAAGCTGACGTCAAGAATAGGTCAGCACCCGAGATGTGATTGAGTACAACGAAATATCACGTGTCAGGTGATAACTATTAAGTGAAGTCAACTACAGAGAGTTTAGTTGATTTTAGCAGTTGCAGACAGGAGTCGAATCGTACGTGTACGTGTGCCTATCGCTAACTAAACCCAACTCTACCCCACCCGTCACTGCAGAGAATAGAATAATAATAAAATATCATGTATTTTTATATATTCATGCCGGCGTTATTTTTAATCAGCAAAGCCGAGAAAATCTTCAATTTTGGATTAAGTTTATTCTTCCTCGAATCGATATACAACAGAGGTTACTGCATAGATGCAATTGGAGGAAGTAGGTGTAGTTTATGAGGATATATAGACTGGATAAAGGTTGGACCGAAACTAGAAGGGGTTATTTTAACAATGATCTGAGAAGTATCCACTCGTATGATTATTCCACAAAGTAAGAATTCGTAGCTGAAATGTTTTCTAAGGAGGACTTCTTCCTTACCAATGGAATACGAAGAAAATAACCCTGTGTATGTTTTCTAGTAAACTTGTAGAACTATAGTACTTAACTCTCAGAACATATGGAAATAGCGATAGAATATCGATAAGCGTTTAATGTTTCAACTGAGGGAAAGGGGTTTTAGGGTGAAAATAATTTATCGTCCACAAGGCAGAGTTAACACTTTTTAAGTCTGTCAAGCCTGGGAAGTAAGGATTAGGAACGCTAGCCCAGATATAGCAGCAATTCTTCATTTTTGTTTTTATCTGACTTTTGTAATGAGAGACCATTCCTAGTTCTTGTTACGACGATAAACTGCACCTGGCAGCAAAGGCTCTGATCTAGAGATTGCAGGTATTAAGGAACATAGAACCATCGTTTCACTGCTGTTGTTTTTTTACCCCTCCTGAGCCGGGGTCTTAGCAACTGTTAGGATCCCAGTTATGGACAAATAGTGAACACCCAGACACTATGAAAGTATAAAAGTATTTTTTATAGTAAAAGTAGAAGCAATTCATTTTTATATAAAAAAAAATTACCAACGATACATATTTATTAGTAGAATTACCAACAATACATTTTGAAGAAAAGCAACCAACAATAGATTTTAGAACAAAATGAACAACGATACATTTGTAATTGACAAAAACCTTCGGGAAGCAAAAACCCTGAAGAGTGAAGACATGAAAATAATGTCTTCATTAAACTTCAAATATGGCATTACTTTACTCAGTTAAGTAACAAACTTCTCAACATTAATTATATATATATATATATATATATATATACATAATTATTTATTTATTTATTTTAATTTAAAATAAATATATAATATTTATTTTAAATTTATAACATATGTATGTTAAAATATTTTATGGTGCCTTATCTACAGGGGATGGACTCTTCCTCCTTCAATAAATACTTGCCTGCGTGACTTCCGGGGAGGCAGTCTAGAGGCAATCGTGACGCGGTGTAACTATGCAGTTCGGACGTTCACTTCTATTTGCTGACTACTAACACACGTATTTGTATATATGTTCTGTTATTCTAAGACACTGGTTAAGCCTACCTTCTTGTTTCCATGTCTTTCTTTCTGGCCCTAACAGACTACAAGAAAATATCACTACAAAATTAGCTATTTTTTTAATACATCTTGTCTTATTTTAAATGATGTTACTGATTGAGAGATGAAGAGTTTTAAAATATTCAAAACTAGCCAAACCCCCTCATTGTTACGTAGTTTGTGATGACTAATCACAATACAAGTCATTTCTGTTTTGAAGAACATGACAACAAAATCTAAAAACATTTTATTGATGCATTAATGTTAATATTTGATTAAAATACAGATCAGTATTACTAACTGACTATTAATTTCACTTCAAAATAAAAATTACTCTTTATTTTAAAAATTATTACGATTTAATGTTAGAATCTACGAATTTAAAATTCTAAATTTAACTAAGCATCAGGTGCAGATTATAATAAGATTATTCAGATATGAAACGGAGAAAATAGACTGACAGATATATATAAATATAGACACACCTACACATGCACAGACATGCATATACATAGACATACATACATAAAAGCGTATATATATGCATATATACACATACACAGATATACATGTATATTTTTTAACTGTTGTATTTAGTGACGTGTCAATTTATCCGTTATATTCAAAGCTATATATATTGTACGCTACACATATTAGATACATGTAAGTCTGAATTTAGGTGATAAAATGGGCAAGAGAGGAGTTTAAATAGGATCAAGACAAAGTCATTTTCCAATGTACAAACATATAAATATAATGAAATATATAAGCACGCAAATTCACAACCCCCCACAAAAAATACGTGCGCACATAAAAAATACCACAAAGCAGCATATACAAAATAAAACAACATACACGGATCTACCTATAGATACTATATGCATAAAAACACAAATAGACACAAAAACACTCATACAGAGATACACACACACATAGACACGTACATGCATTAACAATATATATATATATATATATATATATATATATATATGTACACAAATACACATACATATATATACATATATACACATACATACATGCATGTAAAATAATATATCCATATCAGGCATACTACTATATAGACCCACATACACACTGACATACATGTATTTATAGACAAAATCATGAACCCAAGTATAAACACAAGTAAAAACAGACATATATATATATATATATATCATTATCTATGTTAAACTATATATATATATATATATAGTTTAACATAGATAATGATAACGAATTCAGAAACCATTTAAAATTAATGCCTAAGGAATCACAATTATTAAATATTAACTTGACAATCTATGCTAAAATTAAAAACTGTTAAATATTAACTTGATAATTTATGCTAGATTACAATCTATTTAATATTAACATTATAATTATGCATGTTAGATTAAATACCTAGTAATTATATAACTTGACACTTTATGCTAGATTAAATCCCTAGCAAATATTAACTTGACAATATACGCTAAATTAAATACCTAGCAAATATTAATTTGTCAACCCATATTCTAAGATAAATGGTGAACTATGTTTACAATTATTAGTAAGTTCATTCCTTTAGTTTAATAGGTTAGTTCTGTCCTAAAATCTGATGATTTCTAACTTCTCATCAAGACTAAAATTACAAGGTGTATAGAAGGAAATTCAAGTTCGACCTTTTAATTAATTTTTATTTAACAGTAAGAGTTATTTTTCTTTTAAACACCAAAAGTACCTAGATAACAAAGTGCTGTATTTAAACGAACTATTATTGAAAGATAGTACATCATGATACCTGCGAGTTTTGAACGAGGTTCTAATGGTCTCAGTATCATTTTTTAATACTAGGATTTTTAAATGTAGAAATAGTGCAAAGGTAAACTAGAGAACTAGTTAAGCATTTTTTATGTAATGGATATTTCTTAGAATTCCTACAATTGCATCCGCTAGTATTGGTTATATTATATGTGGCATTATTTACCGCATCATTGCTATGCATCAAGGTTTTTGGATGTCTGTACTTTGCCATCGTGTTTTGAAATTATTTTTTCGAGCTTATCCGCACAACAATAACTTAATTTAAGAGTATTATTATTGAATATTTTACAAAGAAGATTAATTTTCCGAAAGTGTTTATTAATAAGGTTTAATAATTTTTGTCCCAATTTAATTTTTAGCCATAAGACTGTTAGAGTAAGTAAACGAGTAAACGAGATTATCTTCCTAGATCTTCTCTTAATAGTCGTACCTTTATAACTGATATTTCTAAGGGTAGAATTACAGAATTCGCTATGTTTATGAAAAATTACTTTGCTAGAAGAGTTAGCGCTGATTCTAAATTCAGTTGAAGAGATGATGTGCTTAATGGCTGAGAGAGGGATAGTTAGAATTAGGAAGTACATGTACTACGTAAGAATTAACCTTCATAAAAGGTTGAAAAGAATTATTGTTAAGGTCTAAGGTAACATCCGAAAAATTCTACTTGTTCAATGCTGCTAGTTATTTTAACTTTAAGACCTAAACCATTTAATTCTCTGTGGGTTATTTTCTTGACACAGTCTACATTAATTTTGTAGAATCCTTAACTATTAATAAGTCATCATCTTTATATAAACCAATATCAATATCAACGCAATCATACGAAACACATTTGCGTTTGCCAATATATTTGTGGGTTTTTGTGAGTCTTCCCCTTTCACGCGTGAAAATAAGCCGTCCATGTATTATCGATATGTGGACGTTACTTTTTGTCTGTTTGATAATGAGGAACAGGCCGACTCATTTCTTGCTACTTTGAATCAGTTGTATCCGCCCTTAAAATTTACAATTAAAAAGGAGTCCGTATGTTCCTTATCATTTCTCGATGCTTTTGTTCATCGAACTCCAACTAAATTCGGAACTTTCGTGTTTCGTAAAGCCATGTTTTCGTGATTGTACACGCGGTGGGACTCATTTTGTCCAAGAAAATGAAAAATAAATTTAATTAAGACCCTTACACATAGGGCATTAAAAATTTGCACGGAAAGTTATTTGGAGGTGGATTTAGATTTTATCCACACACTTTATCTAAAAATGGTTATCCCAGCGATGTTGTTAATGGTGTGATGCAGGATAAAATAAAATATATTTCAAAGGATAAACCGTATACTGTGTAAAAGTAACCGAATGCATCGTTATCAGCAAAATGAGCAGCCCAATGTGCCAAATACAGGTAGGGGATGCTAAAATCAAGCAGGTACGAAAATATAAATATCTGGGAATTGTCCTAACTAAAGACGGAAAGTGCGACACCGTGATCCAAAGGCGAATTGGTATGGCGAAAGACACTTTCCAGAAGCTGAGTAAAGTATTAAGACATAGGAAACTTTCACTAGAAACAAAGAAGAGAGTACTGGATTGCTATTTGATGTCAGTTCTTCAATATGGCAGTTAATGTTGGGCAATATCAACAAAGATGAAGGTAAAACTTGAAGCAGCTGAAATGTGGGTCTACAGAAGGATGCTGCGGATATCGTGGAGCGAGCAATGACGAGGTGTTGGAAAGAATGGAAACAAACAAAAAATTAATATTTAGCATCAGGAAGAGACAACTGATGTACCTGGGACATGCATTGAGGAAGGAGGGCTTGGAGAACCTGATACTAACAGGCCTGATAGAAAAAGAGACAGAGGAAAGCAACGGTTAACATATTTGAAGGGCCTGAGCAGGTGGGTGACAGAACGGGGGCTGAGACATATTACAGGAGAAAGCGTGCTAAGAGCCACCGGGGATAGGGAGATGTGGAGGTCCATGATCGCCTTTGTCCTGAAAGGACAAGGTATATAGAAGATATTGGTTCACGTAGTGAGCAGCTGGATAAGTAAATTTCTAGAGTATTTACTTCTTGTTATTTTTCTGCTCAGGTTAGGGTTCATCTTGGCACTTGTTCTGCTTTCCCGTCTATGAAAAAGGACTTACTTCCTCCCCACCATATTTCTTATGGTATTTATAGATTTATCTCGAGTTGTGGTAATGACTACATAGGAAGGACGTCACAGAGATTGTATTGTAAAATAATACAGCATGTGCTACTAAGAATTCTCAAAACGGTTGTTCGTGCGAGTCAACTTGTGAACACTTCCGGGTCAGCCATTGCTGAACACCTGATAAGTAGCAGAAATGGTGTAAATGGCTTCAGTGTCGACCAGTTCCCTGTGTTGTCTGGTTCACACTCTATTCTATTTACAGGCAATGGAGTCGATATATATTAAGACCAGGACCCCGTCTTTCTGTAAACAGAGAGAATGTGATATCGGACTCCATATTATTGCTATTTAGTGCCTGCCCGTAACCTCTCCATTTTTCTCAGTACGTCATGATTCATTTTCATCTTTTAATAATTTAAGTGTTGAAAAATTGAGTTTAAAAAATTTCCAGTTGACCCTGATGAAGAATGGGAATGAAACCGGTCGGTCGTTTTCTTATTTCTTATTTTTTTATTCCATCTATTGTTATTCCATCACCTATAAATGCCTGTAAGTATGATATTGACTTTATTTCTTGCCATTATAAACTTTTGTGTCTAAAATAACTTGAGCCTGTTTAGGATGTGGTTTCCGGCTTTCTCTTTTCCAATCTTCTCACTTTGTTTTTTTTATTTTTTGTTTCAATTGGAGTAGATAGATCTATCTATCGCTCGGTTCACACTCCACCTATGTCTATTGAACAGGTTAAGAGGCTCATCCCTTGTTCCCTGTTTAGGATATGGTTTCCGGTTTTCTCTTTTGCGATCTTTTCACTATTACGTAGCCCCCTGCACATCAGTGGCGTTACCGCCTTGCTCGGGGTGATACGATTAATATATATATATATATATATATATATATATATATATATATATAAACCACATTTTAAACGCTTACCACTCATCCATTTCTTGTAAGCAGTTTAGTTAATAAATAAATGATAAGTATGTAAAATGTGAATTTACTTTTCAATTACCATATATGTATATGTGTGTGTGTGTGTGTGTGTGTGTGAGAGAGAGAGAGAGAGAGAGAAAGAGAGGGGGTGACTATTATTTTCAGTGATTATTTTCAGTATGAAAAATAAATATGCACTTTGAGATTATAATTTTACTGAAATAAGTTTTGTTTACCATCAAGGTACGAAATTGTAATAGAAATTTTTATACGTTTTTCCATGGAAACCGGATATCAAAATTATTTTTTCTCTTTCGTGTTCACTTAGATAAATAAAAGAGTAAGCAAGAAAACAGTAAACTTAACACATGTTTAAAATTATTTTATATGGTCGATTCCAAGTGTATGAAAGCAAAAATCTAAATATGTTTGTAGGGTCTATGCCATCAACTGCCAATAGCAAAAGTAATTTAATCTCTTGAAGCCAAAGTGAATTTTATACTCTCACTTGAATTGGTAAATTAATCCGATTTTATGGAAGCTTTTCGTTCGATTGTGACAGCTTATACAGAGTTAGGCAAAATAATATTTTTAACAGTATGGTTCCGACTGTACAAGGCCCGGAGCCACTCATGCTAGAGGGTTAGGTTAAGGAGCAGTTTATATCGTATTTTGTAAAACTTTTTAACTATTAATAAGCCCTCATCTTTATATAAACCAATACTATCAATATCAATGCAATCATAGGTACTTAAATTATAAGAGGGGAAGATAACGGTTGATTCTAGACTTAAATATTTTGTTATGCTCTCTCTCTCTCTCTCTCTCTCTCTCTCTCTCTCTCTCTCTCACACAAACACACACACACACACAAACCATCATACCAATTTCCTTTCCAGTGGGGCTACTTAGTTTCCAGACGAACATATGGTACACCATTGTTCTCATTTTGATTATATTATTATTTTGAGAAGGCATATTCCAATGATAAACCATTTCCATCCATGTTTTGTAAATGAATTGAATGAATGGGGAATTAATTTATTTTCAAGCAAATGTTGTCACACAAGAAATCTGTGTTTTTCCTGAAAAACAAATATGAAAACTATTTTCAGATTTTGTTTTTTTGTTTGTTTGTTGTTGTTGTTTTGGGGTTTGTTTTTTTTTGTTTTTTGGATTTTTTTTCACTTTTCTGAATATTCTGCCCTTAGAAAATCTTCTGAGGGTCTTTTTTTATTCAGAATGAGGTTCACCTTGTACAAGACACTGGATCCACTCGAGGTAGATGGTTACAGAATAAGATGATGCAGAAATGCTTTTGGACTATATCGAGTCTGGAAAGTGAGAACTGCGAAGATCCTGCACAAATATGACAGCGCTGCTCCATTTTAGGACTGATCAGGTTCTTGTAATATTATAGAATAGCAGCAGGAGGAGTCCAGAACTTATTAGATCGGTACAAAGCAATGGCAACCTACTGCGGGATAATCTTCTGCCCAGTCAGTCATGTCTCTTTCGAGACATGATCGCCCAAGCGTGTATCACGTATGGCATTTAACTGACAGGGAACCGAACATTTTCCTGCATCTTTATCGATGGATTGTAATAAATGAAAACTTATCCGGCGAGTACGGAGAATGTGAAAGAATCCCCCAGTCTAATGATCTTAATTTTCCATGCGTTTGTTTTGCAGTCTGTTTCCTTGTATTGTCATGCTGAAACATAATACCACTTCTGTTTACCAAAGCCGTTCACTTTTGTTGTAATCCTTCTTTTACCTCATCAAATTGCTGGCAATAACATTTTTCTGTTGATGTGCAAAACCCATTTTTCATCACCTGTGACAATATGATGGAACGCTGGCAATTCTAGTAAAGCGGCCGCAAGATATCGCACTTACAACGATTACTACGTCAGATCAACTAGAAGAAATACATTTCTTAAACCAGTTCACAGAAAGAAAGAAAGAAAGAAAGAAAGAAAGAAAGAAAGAAAGAAAGAAAGGGAAAAGAGAGCGAGAGAGAAAGAAAATATGTCTTAAAAATATTCGAGGGACACTGATTCAAATAAATAAATAAATAACTCTATCGTCTCAGTAACTATTTTGGCCAGTGGCTGTAAACATAAAGACTAAAGAGAAACTCATTCGGAAAACGAAGGCAGTGATAATCAATCTTTTCCGGGAAAAAAGCGAACGGTATTCTCAAGGATGACATTAAAACTGCTTTTTCCACCAAGAAATGCAAAGGAATAGTCAGTTAATCTCTTTGCTTTCTCTGGGCGTTCGTGCAGTCATTTTCGTCCAGGAAGGGATGAAGTGCGGGTGCTTACGTGTCTGGTGTTTATTCATTATTTCAAATTGACTGGGGTCAACGTCTTTATTTGTTTGTAAAAGATATGGTGATAATGATAAGAAAGAAAGAAAGAAAGAAAGAAAGAAAGAAAGAAAGAAAGAAAGAAAACATTAGAGGAGAAAGAAAGAAACAAAGATTTCCCACTGCAAAATATGAAAGAAAAAGATCTTCAAACAATCGGAAATGCAGAAGAAAGAAAGAAAGAAAGAAAGAAAGAAAACATTAGAGGAGAAAAGGGAAATAAGAAAGAAAGAAAGCATTAGAGGAGAAAGAAAGAAAGAAAGAAAGAAATATTGGAGGAGAAAAGAGAGAAAAAGAAACAAAGAAACAAAGAAAGAAAGTATTAGAAGAGAAAGAAATAAAGAAATATTTCACACAGCAAAATATGGAAGAAAAAATGTTTTCAAACAATCAGAAATGCATAGAAAAGAAAGAATCCAAACATAAAAAATACATAAAGAACGAATTTTAACAGCAAAAGATGAGAAAAAGAAAGAAAGAAAGAAAGAAAGAAAGAAAGAAAGAAAGAAAATATCAGAAGAAAATGAAAAAATGTAGAGGGATGAATGATTGAAAGATTACTTCATCTATCAAAGAAAGAAAAAGGAACAGTGGATGTATGCAAAAGAAAGAAAGAAAAAAGAAAAAAATGTGAGAAGATATATTTCAAAGAACGTAAGATAGAATAAGTTGACTTAAGAATGAGAGAGCAAAAAGGAAGAGTGTAAGGGTGCGTGGCAAAGAAAGAAAGACGAGGAAAAGAATTAGTGAAAGAAAAAGAATGACAGAAAGAATCAAAGAGAGGGGGTGATGAATGGAAAAGAAAAAGGAAGAACTAGAGAGGTAAAAGTAAGAAGAAAAGAAAAGAAAAATCCAGTGAAATAGAATAAAAGCGTAATATTGATGGCGTCAAAAAGGGAAAGAAAGAAATTACGATAAAATAAACACTAAAAAGCTGAGAGGAACACAACAGAATGTAAGATACCTTTCCAATGATAAAAAAAAAAAGAATTGAAATTGAAGGAGGAAATTTGACAATTCCCAAAGATTGAACTGGCGAATCATAAATACTCATAAAACAGGGGAAATTACCGGAAAACGATCGAGTGAAGTTGAATCGGAGATAATAAAGACAATGCAAACATTGAAACCGATGTCAATGAGCAGTTAACGGTGAAAAGAAAGGAAGGCCGTCATTTAGGATAATCTGGACAAAGAGCGACACAGAAAGAAAGAAAAGCTTGGCGGTGATTGGACACTATAACAAAAATGGCCGCTGAATGACGGGTAATAAATTCCAGTTATTCATTTCAATCTTCTGTTGTAAAACCGACGCAGAGTCCATATTACGGAACCCGAGCCAGTAAAATTGGTTGATGAAGGCGGTAGAGTTGATTTCGAGATAAACTATTGACTTGAGGTAGAAATAAGCTTGGGAGGAGAAAGATTGTAAAGAAATCAGAGGGAAAATTGGAGGGAAATATGAGAAAAGAAGAAAGGAATCAAATCAAAGCAAATAATTGTATGAAAGATCGAGGCATGATGAATACCAAGGAAAGGAAAGATGTTAAGGAATAAAAAAGCAAGAGAAATAAATGTAACATGCAAAAGAAATTGTCAGACGCAAAAAGAAATGGTGAAAATTGAAGGAGTAAATAACTGAGAAAGATTAGACAAAAAAAAACAGGATTTTTCGAGGCAGACAAATAAAAAAAGGAACAAGCAAATGAGTAAAGGAAATTAGAAAATGAAGAAGGGAAAGAAACTGAAATGATTTTATAATTAAACGAAGAAAGAAGAAAAAGAAACGAAACAAAAACTAATGGAAAATATAAACAAATTATCAAAACAAAAAAATCAATATATGAAAAAGAGAATGAAAAAATACGATGATAATGAAAAAACTGGAAAAAAAGAAAGAAAGAAAGAAAGAAAGAAAAAATTCAAAGAGCCAAAGATGGAATATGAAGAAAGAAAGAAAGAAAGAAAGAAAGAAAGGAATGAAAGGAAGGAAGAAAGAATAAATCATCAAAAAAAAGAAAGAAAGAAAGAAAAAAGAAAATAGAAAATATCAGTGTAAAAAGAAAGATAGAAAAAAAGAGGAACGAAAAAAATTCGCTTCTACAAGAACAGAGAATAAATGAATAGATAAATAAAAATCTCAAACAGCCAGAGATGAAGAAAGAAGGAAAGAAAGAAACAAACAAACAAACAAACAAAATATCAGTGTAGAAAGGAAGAAACAAAGAAATAAAGAAAACAAAAAAAGAAAATAAATAAAAATGACAGCAAAAAAAGAAAGAGTGAAAATCTCAAAATAAAGAAAACATTATGAAAATAGCGTCATACGTTAGGAGAAAAAACATAGAATGAAAGAAGGAAAGAAATTTCAACAAGAACTAAGAAAAAATAAAGAGAAGAAAAGAATTCTAATAGTCAGAAATGAAAAAAAGAAAGAAACAGTAAAGTTAGTGTAAAAAGAAAAAACAGAAAGAAAGAAAGAATTCAAATATCTACAAGAATACAGAGATGCGAAATGAAAAAAGTGAATTGCATAACAAAAACAAAATGAAAGAAAAAGGGAGAAGGGGGGGGAGAGATAAATGAAAAAAAAAAAAAGTAAGTCGGTAAATCGGAAACCAAAAGCGAAAGGGAAATCGCGATAAAAGAGAAGCACAATTATTTCTTATCTGACGAGGATCTCGGCCGTTCAGCCCCACCGGAAAGAAGGAGACTGGGTGGACATTCCGCCAATGCCCTCTGACCTCCTGAAGCTCTATGCTCGCAATTGCACTCAGCAAATTGGTGTTAGTATAGATAAACTTACTTGGGAAACACGAGTCATGGTTTGTGGATGGGAAGGGGGTGCGGGGTGGATAGGAAGGTAGAAATAAGAGAACAAAGTAGATGAAGGCGTCAGCATCGTTATGATATTTATTTTCCCTGCCCTGTACCTCATACCCCTTTCTTGATAATTATGCTGTCCGTCAGCCTCGCTCCCAAAACCCTGTTGATTTTGTTTTTGTTTTCACAGATTAATTTTTTTTTACAAAAATTGGAATAAAAGAGCTTTGAGGTATCATTTTCCAAAAAGTAAATGATATCCAAGCTTGCAAGGATGGGGATGATGCTAGCCACAGTAGCACATGCAAGTGACTAGGTGGGCAAAGAGAGTTGTCTTCTGGTGGTCAAGTGTGAAATCTGATTCTTTTTATTGTGAAAACAAATGCTTAGGAGAAGGATAATTTCATTGTTTATTGAGCAATCGTCCTCCAGTAAAGTCCAGTGTCACAACTTGCGAACAGATTGATCCTAGATCAAAAGTGCAAGGGCTAAGAATATAGACCAAATGAAAATCTACAAGCTTAGAATGTTGCTGCCACATATGGTGCGGAGCTATTGCTATATATTTAGAGATTCTTGATAAAATCTAAAGACGAAGCAGCAATATTATTCGTCCTGACCTGGCATCTCGGTTTCACTCAATTTCCCACCAACGTAAAGTTGCTTCCCTGTGTTTTTCCTATGAACACTAATTGTAATTGTTCAGATGATCACTTCCCTATGATACTTCGACTTTATGATTTCAAGCACTGTAACAGACATAGGCTGTACGTTGTAGTGCAGTGGATATCTGGTCGAAACGAGAAATCGGAGTGCCGAGTTCAAATTCCAGTTGAATTCGTTGCATTTACTTGCGCGTAAAGGTATTAATCTGTAGATTCTCCCTCGAGTTATGGATTAAATGAGCTTTTCGCTATGATACCTTCAAGCTTTGTAATAGACATCCTATGTCTATTACAGTGCTTGAATTCATAAAGTCGAGGCATATGTAGGGAAGAGCTAATTTAATCCATAGCTGGGGGGAGAATCTACAGATTTACACTTTACGCGTAAGCGAATGTAACGAATATGAGTTGTAGTGTAGATTAAATTCTATAGTCTTGGTTGGCAACCAGTCTCCCCCAGAAAGTAATGGCACCCTACTGCGTGAAAATCTTCTGTCCGGTCAGTCATGCCTCATTCGGGACATGTTCGCCCAAGCGTGAGTCACGTATGGCACTAAACTGACTCACTAGGCTGGCACAACTTTCAATCGAAATTGCTAGTTTTCGCCAGAAGTTCTTCTATCGCACTTTTCTCTTGTGGAACACTTTTCCATACTTTCCAGTGAACTTTGATCTTCAAGATTTTAAATGCAATTTGAATCATTATCTGCAATCTTCCTGATTACTTTTCTATTGTACTTTCTCTTTAGCAATGTTTCTGTTTTCTAATTCCACAACCAGCAAACCCTTGTGCCTTCGTGGCTTTACTGCATTGCTTGGGGTGAATCCAATTCCAAAATCTCGAAATCCATTTGCGACAACAGTTAAAATTTGACCAGCCGAATGATGATGGATATGATGTAACTAAACTTTTAGAAACTTAGAGAAGAAATTTAATAATCCCAATGTTCAACTCGAAAAATGAAATAACTTTGGTGCTATTAGGAAGAAAATAAATAGAGAAGAAATATATCTATTTGTTTATCTTGTAATAAAAAAAACAATATCGAATGTTCTCAAGTGATGTGGTTTCTGTCATTCGTTTGTTACTTCACTCACTCAAAGCCATTTGAACTATTTTCCAGATTAATATTTCCAGATTAATGTTTTGGTTTAGTCGAAACTTGGGCTAAACTACCTTTAACGCAATCTTTTCTATGTTCAATTTCCTTGTTATAACTTATCTATACAGTGCAATAGTTGAAGAGTTTAGTATCTAGCAATTCTACATTATGAATGTTTATGATGTATACATCCTAAGTGCCAACACTGCTTTTGTGATAATTTCAGATCATAGTTTAAGATACTACAATTGTGCTATATTTCTTCAGGATTTAAACGATCATGCCACTCCACAAATTCTTATCGTTTAAAACTCTTAAAAACACACTAGTCTGACATCTCTTTATCGGGTTAGGTTGGTTGTTTCTTTCTATTTTTATTATTGTTGATCCGTTTTTTAAGACTTATCAATCATTTTTAGTTTCTTTAAAATCGGATAATATTTTTATATTTCAAGAACTTTTTTGGCTTGGTGAGAGAGAATAAAGATTTACTGATACAATTTTTACTAATTAATCCTTAGCTAGAGGAAGAAAAGGGGGATTTATAACCCCCCCCCCCCAAGTGTATTTGCGTATGTATATGTATATGTATGTATATGTATATGAATATGACAAATGCAATTGGTGATTGGAACTCGGCTCTCTGATTAACAGTTACGAGTCATTATTGAACAGGTGTAGAGGCTCATCACTTGTTCCCTGTTTAGGACGTGGTTTCCGGCTTTCTCTTTTCCAATCTTTTCACTCTTACGTAGCCCCCTGCACACCAGTGGCCTTGCCGCCTTGCTCGGGGTGATATGATTAAAAAAAAAAATTACACTACTCACACATCCGAGCTGGTTTAAAATTCAAAATACTGATCAGGCTCGACTTCGATTATTGTCCCTGAACCGGTGTCTCAATGTGATTTGGCCTTAAGCCTGAGACTTACGAAATGATTCGGAAATATGCCCACGATTATAAATACCATGCTGAGGTGTGGTCCCAAAATGGCAGTACACTTAAGCACCTAACCAGTTCCCTCTACATATTTAGGCTAAAAGTCAGAGAGGTGTTAATCCATGCGTAGTTTGTTGTCGGTAATTAAATCTAGCGGAGCCTAGCTCTATTTTTTTTTAATCATATCAACCCAAGCAAGACGGTAACGCCACTGATGCGCACGGGGGCTACTTAAGAGTAAAAAGATTGGAAAAGAGAAAGCCAGAAACCACATCCTAAACAGGGAACAAGGGATAAGCCTCTTTACCTGTTCAATAGAAGTGGGTGGAGTGTGAACCGGGCGATGGAGTCCAGTCTAACTTAATGTGCTTAGATGGTCATTGACCTACAAGTAGATTAATCCGACGTTTGAAAGGTCTTCTTTTAATTACATTAACAAAAGAAGAGCACTTTTACTTAACATTTATACTACTATTGTGATGTGCGTTATTGTGCAGTGGATATCGGCTTGGAACGAGAAATCAGAGAGCGGAGTTCGAATTCCGGTTGAATTCGTTGCATTCATATACCCTTGGGAATGGTATTAATCTCTTCATCTATGGAAGGATTAATATCTTTAATCTTCCTTCCAGCTATTAATTAATTAGCAAGAAAGACTAGGTTCTGTAGCCTTGGTTGGCAACCAGTCTACCACAGAAAGTAATGGCAACCTACTGCATGAAAATCTTCGACCCCGTCAGTCATGTCTCCTTCGAGATATGGTCGCCAAAGTATGGTACTCAACTGAATGATACTTAACATCAGCAAAAAACAAATGAAATTTCTGTGCGCATAATGAGGAAAGACGGCTTGGAAAACTTGACACCCACAGGACATATTGAAGGCAAAAGGTACAGTTTAAAAGAGCGCATAACCAACCAAAATGAGTCTGTGTAAATGGATGACAAGACAGGATTTAGGAAAGATAACAAATAGATAAAAATTACTAAGGTCGAAAAAGGACTGGAAATTATGGAGTGCCATCATCGCCCACATGCGGAAGGGCCAAAACACACTGAAAAAATATATATGCAAGTTGCTTTGATGTCACGAAATTAGGAAGCACAGATTAAAACACTTGCATGCGTTTTAAATTGTTTCTTGGCATCACTGCCGTCAGTTGACTTTGGCAAATACATAATCTCCACTAACAGAGATATTTTCTTAATCGAGTCTCACCCTCCCATTTGAAGAATATTTCCTCCAAAACCATATATCGTCTCAAGTATTTCTGATTAAATCTTCTCTAGATGAAGGCCCTTCTCGAACCAGACGCCAAGTGTCTCGTTCTGTTTTTCATTCCAGCTGAAGAAATCCGAGTCGGAACGACCCATTCAGACGCCTAGCGGCAATCGATTTTTTGCAGTTAAGTTTAGTCCCTCTTATCCGTCTCATACATCCTGATTTTTTTTATCTGTGCTTCTGTCTCATTAAAAACGGGGAAACGTCATTAATGAAGGCAGTAAACATGGCCGAGTAGAAAACAGCACAGTGATATTAGATGACATTAGATTAGCCTTTACACTAAAGACGAAGAGTCCCTACACAAGGACCCCGAGAAAAAGAGTTGAGCAAGTCAACATGAAATACTACGAACTTACACCACGACTCCTAGGGACGTATCTGAGAACACGAGCATGTAAGATCAACATTAACACGGCCGTAAAAAAAACTCTTAGTCTTTTTTATATGATATTTTTCACAGAATGCAAGGCACAAGAGTCACTAAAGGCAGAGGGTTACTGAATGACATATAATGGTGTAAGGAAGCAACTAAGATGCGCATATCATGAAGATATAGGATTGATGTTCACAAGACGGATAGAGGGGAGAGGTACAAGGAAAAGCAGCGCATGACATACTTAATGGTCTTGAACAGAGAGATGGTTGAACGGGAATTGAGTAGAATAACAGGAGAAATTATATTAAGAGCAATAAGGGATAGGGAACTGTAGAGGGCCATGATCGCCTACGTTTTGAAGGGACACGGTTGATTCGAGACATTTTAATAATTCCATCACAAGCAAGACTATAATACCACTATAACGAAAGGGATTACTTGGAGTGAAAGAGAATGAGAAAACTGACAGAAAGAAAGGTAGTCCAATTCTAAGTATGAAAAAAATGGAAAATCACTACTCCTGTGCAAAAGACGGATAAGTAGTGCAAACCGGACAATAAGCGAATCTGAAAAGGGTAAGATCGGGATAATCGGGGAAGTATCCTCTCCTTAAAAATAACAAACCATGGAAAAGAAGCTGTCTGTGTGGAACTTATGGAATGTGGATGTCAAATCTATGCGCTTGGCATGGGGAATCCTAGCTATGAAATTTTGAATGTGTAAAGATTTGCCGTGGAAGTAACTAAAGGCTAGGGACATTTCGCCTGTAGGAAAGGAGTTGTAAGGTGAAAACATGACATTGACACTTCACATTACTTCAAAGAAAAAGTTAGAAAGGAAAGCCCCACCAGGACTGGAAAGTGTTATAATAGTGGACCTGAGAAAACGATTTTTCTGGAAAACTGTCTTCATTGAAAGATTTTTAAAGATTTCAAGCAAAACTAGCACTGGCTGTTCGGACAATGAACGCCGACTGTTTCTTTATAAAGAAACTGGAAAACAGATACTTCACCTTGATCTCAGCCCGATTAAAGAGCGATGAAAGCCGTAACTCAAGTAACACTAGCTGCTCGGACAATGAACGCCGACTGTTTCCTTATAAAATATTAAAATTATCATTATCATTACTTTAGGTTCTCGCTCGATCACCGAAGTTAAGCAATGCTGAGCCTGGTCAATACTTAGATGGCTGACCGCTTGGAAATACCAGGTGCTGTAAGCGTTTAGTGATGGATGTGCGTTGTGATGCAGTGGATATAGGCCCGGAAAGAGAAGTCAGTGAGCCGAGTTCGAATTCCATTTGAATACCTTGCATTCACTTAAGTACTGATACCCTTGGGAAAGATATTAATCCGTCCCTTCCCTCCAGTTATAGGTTAAATAACAGGGTAGGACTTGGGAACCCTGCTCTTAAAAACAAATCCTAATGAATCTTGATACTCGAAAAGAAAAAAGTATTACTAGACACAAAATCTTTTATAAAAGCAACAATAAATTGTTGAAAGAAAAAGGTATTACCAGCAATAAATGAATAAAAAAGAACCGGTTACCAATTCTTACAGCAATATTTATTACTGGTTGCCAACCAAGGCTATAGAATCGGTTGCCAATTCTTACAGCAATATTTATTACTGGTTGCCAACCAAGGCTATAGAACCGGTTGCCAATTCTTACTGCGTTACTTCCTACTGGTTGTTAACCAATTCGATACAACTCAGTCTATTCTGCTATTTACCCATAGCTGGGGGGGAGAAAAGTTAAACTTATACAAATTCGAGTAAAATTCCAACTCGACTATCCGATTCCTTAATCTGAATCCATTACTCCAGCGTACCTTCTTTAGCTTAAAACATTTATAGTAAGGCTTTTGCTATCTAGGAAATTGATGAATAGACTTTAATATCATCAAGTCAATCATTTTTAACTAACAGCCAATTATTCTCCGTTATCCCACGACAGAGACACCATAAAGTTAATTGTTCTTTGATCTACAGTTATTGAATATCGTTCAGGAAAAATAAACATCGTTACAATTATGGTCTACCATGAAATTAAAAAAAGGAGAAAAATATCTGCAGACTAAAATTTTTTAAAACTTATTTAAAAAATCTTTTTGCATGAAGATTTTATTAACCTTTTTAATTTTTGAATTGGAAATGTAGTTTACTTAACTTAATAACCTAATTGGGACGATGACTGGAAGGAATGTTAAAAGATTTTTGAAATTTTACGAAATATTATAATTTAAAAAAATATGAAAACAATTCTTGTTAAAATTAATTTTTCACCGAATAAATTTTTTTTATTTCAGATTATAATATCATTAATATATATTGTTTATAAAGGTAATTAAAAGTTTATCTGAATAAAAAAAATGACATAGTTTAATTGCATTTTTTATTTCGCTATTCGGATTAGATTTTCTGAAAAGGAGCAACTGTTAGACAAAAAAGCTGATTTCTTGCATTTAAATAATAAAACAAAGTTCAAAAGCTTCATCAAAAGGCGACCTTTATTTGATTTCTCAGCGGCAAAAGAGTGAGTTGTGTAATATTACGTTTGCCATAGTAAGCTCTTGTGAAAATCGGGTCTCTCGCTGATTAAAAAAATACAGGATTTTTAATGATGGTATGGTCACTTTTTATCAAAAACTTGGAGGTACTTCTCTCTCCCTCTCTATCTCTATCTCAATCTCAATGTCTCTGTCTCATTCTATTCCTATCTATCTATCTATCTATCTATCTATATATATATATATATATATATATATATATATATAATTGAAACATAATCTCGAGTCTTAATCTAGAGAAACTTTACCGATTTCAAAGTTCTATAATTAACAAAAAGTAAATTGAGTTACATAGGGACCTGTGTCTATGCTTAAATACGCCAGTTGAATTTCAATTAATTTTTCATATATTTATTTTACCCGTATGGGACATAAAAATCCGTATTTTCTCATATATATATATATATATTGTGTATTTAGACAGCAAATTTTCTTTTAGACATGTCAGATTAAAAAAAAATTTCAAATATTGTGTCTGCATATTTTTAATAAAATCCATTCATACTCACGGATAATCTTTCGCGCATTATAATTGAAAGATGTAAGAAATGTGCTGTAATTTGAAAGATGATTTTGTTATTCGTTTCTCAATGTTCCCAAGTACTTTCGATCTCCTTCCGAGATCATCTTCAGAGGTGTGAGTTGTGGTAACAAGAAAATAACCCCAAAACTGTGTCGCTAAAAATTACTGTAAGTTTTCTTCTTGCTTCAAATGTAACGGTTATCCGTGAGTATGAACGGATTTTATTAAAAATAAGCAAAAGGAGACACAATGTTTGCCAATTTATTTAATCTGATACTAATATATATATATATATATATATATATATATATATATAGTTACGTGAATTAATAAATATACATAAGCGGGTACACGCATATACGCATATATAATATTATCATTCAGGTTTTAATAAAACAGTGCTCAATGTAATATGAACACAGCTATATATATATATATATATATATATATTAATAAATTTACATATTTTTCTCGGAGAAAAGACCTAAAATTTTAATTTTATAATTTTACTTTTAAAATTTTAATTTTAATTTTTTATTACCGTGTATTCTTTGTCAATTTTACTCGTTATTAAAAAAAGCAGTAACCTAACTTTATAAGATTTAGCTCCCATGAACGTCGAGTAAATTAAAATCTGTTAAACGGTCAGTTTGTAATATGCACCTGATGATTGCATATATATATATATATATATATATATATATATATATATATATATATTTATTTATTTTAGAACATGTACAATTTTTTTTATTCACTATAAAGTGTACATTTTGCTTTGACATTGAAACTACAATGTCTCATCAGGTTTCTTTCCACACCACCTGATGAGACATTGCAATTTCAATGTTGAAACAAAATATACACTTTGTAGTGGATAAAAAAAAATTGTACATGTTCTAAAATATAATTTGTAATAAATATACACAGCTCTATATTATATATCCATCACTGTTTTAAATTAATGTTTTGGACGTTGTAAATTTTTCTTCGTTCTTTATTACCTCTGATATATATATATATATATATATATATATATATATATATATATATATTCCCTCTGATATATATATATATATATATATATATATATATATATATATGTTCATCATGTTGTGCGAGATAATTTTTATCTCCGGAATCTATTTTACATATTGATGTCTAACATGCTTACATACATATAATACTGCTACAACATATGGCCCGGTGCCGCTGCTATTTACCTTGAGCTCCCTGACAAGATTGGAAGAAAAATCAGCAATATTATTGGGCCTGATCTGTCAGCTCGGTTTTCATCACTTAACCACAGCCGTAATGTTGCCTTCTTTACCTTTTTCTATAAATACTTTCATGGTAATTGTTTGGGTAAGCTCTTCACTTTGATACCTTTAGGAATTTAATCGCAGTACTAGATTGGCGTCGAGGTCTCATCAATTTACAGTTGAGCTAACTAGATGTAGACGTAGCTAACAGTTTGTTTTGTTTTGTTTTTTGTCGCACTTCTCGCGTATGGAACTCCCTTCTGGCTCCATGCTCTAATCTGCAAAATTTAAAATACAATGTCAATCGCTATCTCCCGGCTATTCTTTTCTCTTTCTACTCACTATTAAAGTTTCAGTTTCTAAATGTCCGACATCCCATCCTGTAACCCCTTGCGTTTTAGTGGCTTTACTATATTACTTGGGGTGATGATGCTAAATTAAAATTAATTAAATTATTTCAGTAATCTGTGTTGTTTAGGAAATATTATAAAAATATTATAAAAATATTATTTAACATCTGTTAACTCGTCCCTCCTGTGTAATTTATGAAATTTCGACGCTCAAATACTCTTGGAAAAGGTATTCATCCGTCGCTTCTCTCTCCATCTATGGGTTAAATAGCAGGAAAGATTAGGTTCTATAGCCTTGGTTAGTAACCAGTCTACTGAGGAAAGTAAAGTCTCTTTTGAAACATGATCACCCAAGCGGGTATCACGTATGGCACTTAACTGATTAAATACTTATATTAATTATACGCAGAAGTCCTTTGAGAATTTAAATCATCAATTTCTTTTTGTAAAACAGGACCCCCAAATACCGAAAATCTGCTCTGAATCGCAAAATAAAAAAATGAAATAAAACTAAGACATTATTTACTTAGAAATGTTTTTCATTTCATTTGTGCATATGATATATTATGAACACCCTTATCTTACAACGATTTTTTTTCAATGAATTGTGATTTGTTAATGAACTGTTTCCATTCTTTTTAAGTTTAATTAGAATAATTTATAAACTTTTAAATTTTTTCAAGTTCAATATTATACTTGGTAATCAAAAATGGAAAAGCTTACTACTTTTCATGGACCCACAATATTTTAAAAGAATTTTAAAATTTTGTGTGTGTATGTATAAGCGTGCCTATTTTGTAAATGCAGATGTTTATACACGCAATTATCAAAAAATAAAAGCGATAATTATAGTAAGTTTGAAAACAGACTACATTAATAAAAAATTAGATTACGTGGAATATTTTCCTAAATTTTTAAGATTACTAGATGATTAAAAATTATATGAAAAGTATCTTACGTTATATTCCAGGGGTAATTTGTACAGATATATGATCCGTAGATAAAATGTTAAATAAATTTCCGTTTTTCAATCAAGCTTAAATAAATATATGTCTTCGTTTTAAAAAATTCATATGTGTGATATTTTGAACTAAAGTAATATTTGTTTCAAATCAGATTAGTTAAGCTTTAAATCAGCTAATATTCCTCAAATAAAGTTTCAGAAAAGTATATTTTATTTTTGTAAAATCTTTTAATAAAGACAGTTACACTGTCAGATGCCTAAAATGGCTATAAAATCAACGATTTTTAGTGATTTAAGAAAAACTTCTTCGAGTCAATTCAAATTTTTTTATTGTAAATATTACATTTACTCTATTAGCCTAAATTTCAAATTAATTTAAACCTTCAAAAATGATTTTTCATTTTTTTAAAATAATTTTAAACATTAGATATCGCGTTTCTTTATATATATATATATATAGGGAAGATATGGAAGAAGAGAGAGTAGAGATGCACATACATGGACATATGGATTACGTGCATTTATGAACGCTTTTATTCACAAAGAGATCTATATATTTGTGCGCAGATAGATAGATAGATAGATAGATAGATAGATAGATAGATATGGACTGACAGAGATTTCCAACAAATATAGACATAGATAAATATGCATGCATTCATACATATGAACTGACTGATATGGACATAGATAGATAGATAGATAGATAGATAGATAGATAGATAGATAATGACAAAACGGTCATAAGCCAATGAAAAGTATCAGAAATATATATTTATTTGCATATCCTCGAGAGAACTGAAATATATCTGCATATTTACATTCGATAAAACCTTTATTACCTCTACCTTTTGTGAACATCGTCTATTTGTCCACCTCGGCAGAAGCCTCAGCTTGGTTACATGTGCGCATGCCTAAAGTAGTCCAATTTTGCACGATAGCATTTACTTTGTGTGCAAAGCCGCCTCCCGCTTGTGCACAAATGCAAATCAAGGAATATGTTTGCATATAAAAATTCGCTTATCCATTTTCTGTTTTCCATCTTTTTTTTTTTTCGTTTTTTTTTCTTTTCCTCTCCGGCCTTCCCTCTTTTCATTCGTTCGTCTGATCCTTCCCTTTGAACAGAGAAAGCAGACTTTTATTGTATCGCTTGTGTCGCATTTTAAAATTTACGACTCACTTATGAGTTCCCGATTCTCTTCAAAACTCTTGTTTACAACATAAACGCCGTGAGCGCGTTTTGTCGAATACAAAATCGACAAATGAAAGTCTGTGGAGCAAATGCGAACGTATCCGAATTGATTTCATTTTTATTCGATTTATTTATGCTGCAGATGTAGGGACATAAAACGTACGCATCAAGCCATTAACTATAAAGATGGGACAAAACTAGCCTCGGTTTTTGTCCTCGATGGGTGAGTGGAGAAAGGACAGTTATATATGGGAGCGAATAAAGACATTGGGAGATTAGTGTAAGGGGGTGCCGCGAGGTAAAACGATTTGGATTTCGAAGCGGGATGAAAATCGATGTCCATAAAATTTGAAACTGAATTTGAAAAGAAGAACTTGTTCGTTGGGGAATGAAAAATCGTTTGACCTGAATAAACTTTGTAATGGACTGCTAAGTGGGAATAGCTAGAAGCAGTAGATATGAGCCTCCTCTATTTATCGCAATTTTTAAGAAAGAATTATCATATTATTTGCTATTCGGACCCATATATCCGCTAGGAAAGAGATCTCGGAGAGCCGAGTTCGAATTCCAGTTGAATTCATTGCATTCACTTACGCTCAAATACCCTTGGGAAAGTTATTAATCCGCCTCTTCTTTCCCCAGCTTTGGGTTGAATAGCAAGACAGACTGGATTCTACAGCCTTTGTTGGTAACCAGTCTACTGCATAATGTAATGGCAACTTACTGCGGGAAAACCTTCTGCCTGGTCAGTCATATCTTGAAAAAGACATGATCGCCCAAGCCTGTATCACGTATATTATTTAACTGACTGATGTTCATCGTGGTTGTTATTCTCACAACGTTTCAACCTCTTTCAGATATCTTTCTTCGTATTGGTAGGTCGGAACTTATACCAAAGCTGAATGAGAACAATCTACATTGATGTTTTCTTTTTTTGTTTTTTGTTTTTTTTACGGTTTCTCAACCCTTTGTGGATTATTTCGATCCCAAAAATATTTTTCGGATTGTATAAATAATTCTGCTCTTTTCTTTTTGCTAATGATTATTTTTGAGAATAACAATGGTTTCTCTGGAGATTTCTCTAGTCCTACTGTTTAACCCAGAGTTGGGTGAGGTGACGTAGAAAACAATCTATAACCGTAGAAAATTTCAAGTAGGTTCATATGTACGAAGACAGAGACCTGAAGAAAGCCAGCATATACAACGTCCGAAACATTATAAGAACCAAAATAAGCAAGTTGATCTGCTATAGCAAAGCAGATAATTAAGTGATCGCTTATAGTTGTGTACGTCATAAAGCCAAAATCGTGGGAAATGGAGTTGTGCTAGGCCACTACCGACTATTAACCAACAGGACAATAGACGGTAAAAAAAAAATAGCAATAGAAAAGACTATTCAACATTTCATTGATTATTAGCGCTTTCAATAAAAATAAAAATTAAATAACGCAACTGGGTTTAGCCTCTGAGGAAACCCTAATTATATTTACAGATAACTTTTCTTATTGTGTTATAAAAACAAAAGGATGAAAAAGAAAAAAGCAAATTGTGCCCACGTCTAATAATGTTGGTTTTGGCTTGATTGGGTTGCATCTTACAGGATTATTTAATGTGGAATCTATACGTAGGTTACCGAATTTCGCGTTTATACTTGTCTATGCTAACATATACTTTGTAGATATTCACATTTATGGTGAAGAGAGGTTCTAATCTCCCTAAAAGACATTCAGTCAGCGTCTTGTAAGCTGTACCAACAAGATAATTATTGGATTTTCTTACAATGATTGATGTTTTTACAGCTTATTAACTTTAGACATATTATTTAAAGCCAAGAAATATATTTTTAGATTGTAAGAATTTGATGTGGATAATGATAGTTTACTAATACAAACCCTATTAATTAACCAATAGTTGCAGAGAAGAGGCGAATTTATAACTTTCTCAAGAATAATTTCACGTAAGTCAATATAAAAATAAAACTAGACTGAAACTGGAGATTGTTTGTTAGTTAAGGTCTTTACCATTCTACAGTGGATGTCACCACCATTTAAATCTCACAAACAAGACAATTAGAAGACTTTACTACAACAATTTGTTATGATTCATAATATCATATGTGTAATATATGTCTCAGTACCATTAATGAAATATATAAGTTAGTATCATGTGTACAATAAATTAGTCTTAATATCAAATGTGTAATATGTCTTAAATGTGCAATATATGTTTTAGTATCTTTTTTGCAATATATGTCATAGTATCAAATATATGAGTCTTAGTATCATATATGCAATTTGTAAGTAATAGCATCATATGTGCAATATATGTTATAGCATCATATATAAAATACATAAGCCTCAGTATCATAAGTCATAGTATCATATACACAATATGTCACAGTATCATTTATAAAATATACGAGTCTTAACCTACATACCCGCAAAAATTTAGAGAACTTTGTTACAGCAATCGGTTATAAGACTTCGTATCATAGATTCAATATATGAGTCTTAGAATCTTATGTGCAATAAGTCTTAATATCTTAAGTGAAGCATATGACTGTTCGTATTATATATGAAATATAAGTCTTAATATTATATGTGCAGTATATGAGTTTTAGTATTCAGCAATTATAGATTAACTTTTTGCAATCTTTTCTAAACATACGTCTTAATTTTTTTAAAATAGTTGATAATTTGCTACAAATAGTGCCAATGTTTGTGAATTAAGTACTTTGGAATTGTTTCCAAAACATTAGCTAATTGCCAATCATTCACATATTCCCGTTTTTATAATCTTGTAAATATAAAATTAATCTTGTAAATATAAAACTAATCTTGTAAATATAAAATTAATCTTGTAAATATAAAATTAATCTTGCAAATAAACAGCCTAGCAAGTAAAAAACTTCTAACATTTTTGTTATTAAAATTCTAAACATAGCGTTTGTAAAATCATTGCCGAGGGAGTCGAAGGGGTATACAGTAAAAGCGGTGTGAAGAGAAAAACAGTCCTTTTGACAAACTGTTTTATTTTGCAGGTATGTAGGTTAAACTTTGCCTGATTAATTATATTTTTATTATTCTGAATAAAAAGTTATCTAAACACTTTCTGCTAATAGGAAAAAACGTTTCTCTGGTCTTATTGGAAGGAGATGCTTTGTCGTGATTTTTAGGTAAAATTCGGATTGTGTTCGTATATTTTACATCATATCAACAGTTTTTAGATTATTTAGTGTTTCTCAACCTTTTTAAGCAACAGCACACCTAGGAGCAAATGTAAATATCACGACACACTTAGCAAAATGTTTAAAGGGTATACATGCAAATGTTATGAAAAAAACCTATAGATTTTTTTTAAAAGTACACAAACACACGATATGAACTTACTTTATTTCCATGTTTCTATTCAACTATTTGTGCAGATTAAGTGTGAAAGCCGTTTTTTTTTTTTTTTTTTTTGCGATTTCTTCAATGTTTGGTCGAATGTGAAATAAGCAGACCTTCATTTCTTCTTTGAGCGGAGTCTTTCTCGTTTTTTGTTTTTTTTTTTAATGTTATTTCGGGTTGAGAAGTCTAATTCATATTAATAAGAAGTAGAAAATAGCAATAGAACTGACAAAGCGTTTTTAGCTGTCGGATATTTCTTTTCATTTGAAATCCAAAATGTATCAATGAGTACCGGCCAATATTTTATTTTGAGCCTAGAAATAGTAGCCAATTGTTCTTCATATATATGAAGTGCAATATTAGAAAGAAGATTTATGAAGAGATTTCGAATCCAATCATACTTTTGTATGACAACATTTCGTGCGGCGGTTGAGAATCATGGATTATCTAATCCCGAAATCTATTTTTAGTCATACTGGATACTTTACGTAAACATTTATGCAGCCGTGATTATTCTTGGATTTCTAGGTATTCTGGTGGCAAAATAAGACTAGCAGATAAAGAAAAAAAAAACAAGCGAATGATATACATCGCATAAGTAGGTAAATGAGTATTTGCTAGTATTTGCTAGTCAGTCAGTTAAGTGCCATACATGAAACACGCTTGGGCGATCATGTCTTTTTCGAGACATGACTGACTGGGCAGAAGATTATCCCGCAGTAGGTTGCCATTGCTTTCTGCGGTAGACTGGCTGCCGACCAAGGCTATAGAACTCAATCTGTCCTCCTATTTAACCCATAACTGGAGGGAAGAGACGGATTAATACCTTTCCCAAGGGGATTTGTGCGTAAGTGAATGCAATGGATTCAACTGGAATAGTATTTGCTAGTATTTGGCCTAAATAGTAAAACGCATTTCGGCAAAAGGTGTAGATACTCTGAATGAACAAGAGAATGTAGGTTCAATTTCTATCGACAAGAATATTTTTCATAAGTAGGTCCGCCTATCGTCCAGTTCACACTCCTCCCTGGTCTTTTGAACTTAAGTAGAGCATTTATCTCTACTTCCTATTTAGGAGTAGGTCTCTGCTTCCTTGTAAAGTCTTTTCTTTCTATTTTAATCCCTTGCGTCTTAGTGACCTTATCGCCTTGTTTGGTTTGAATTGATTAAAAAATAGTACTTCACGATTTCTGGACAGGTTCTCATTAATTTATTTGTTTAAAGTAACAGAAGTGTTAACTCAAACTCGCGTAATGTCGAAACATGACGTTTATAGTCATTAAAATACTTGTGTCTATGGCATATAAACTGCTCACTATTAAAAACCCTATTCTGCCTTCCATCAGTATGGCTGATGCTAACCTCCAGGAGAATAACTCGTTGCGCCTTCTTCAGCTTACGTTTTAGGCTAACATGAATTGAAAAAACTAAAGCGAATTTAGTGCAAGGTCAGCTCCTAAGAAACTTGGTTTACTGTGTCGTGCTAGACAATTTTTTTCTTACATATCTATAAGTCTGCCATTCGTACATGTAAAAAAATATTGCTGCCACATATATTCCGGTGCTCCTAATATTTATCAAAATCCCTTTGATATAATCCAAAAAAGAATCAGCAATATTATTGGTCCTGATCTGGCGTCTCGGCTTTAGTCACTTCCCACCGCTGTAAAGTTGCTTCCCTGTGTCTTTTCTATAAATACTTTCATGATAACTGTTCGGATGAGCTCTTCACTCTAGTGACTATACTTTATGAATTTAAGAGCAGTACTAGAATCGCGACGAAGTCTCATCAATTACCAGTTGAGTTGGCTACATGTTGCCGCAAGTTCTATGTTAACAATTTCCTTTGTCGCACTTCTCGCTTTTTGAACTCCCTTCAAACTCCATGATTTTCAGCCAACTTTAATCTTCTAAAATTTAAATGAAATGTCAATCGTTATCTACTGTCCCTCTGATTACTTTTTTGTCCTCGCTCCTTAATAACGTTTCTGTTTTCTAATACTACCCCACCCAGTAACCCCTTGCGTCTTAGTGACTTTGTGGCATTGCTTGTGGCGATCGCGATTAAAAACAATACAACTTTTCCCTATATCCGAAAATAGTTCAGAGTGATGCCATAATTTTCTAAATGTTTGCAAACCTTAAAAAAATTTTCTGCCTGCCTCGATGTCAAAAGTAGAAGGTCGTAATTTAATGTGGCTAGATGGTTGAAATAGGGCCATCAATTTGATTGCTGAGACCGACGAATTTTTCTATCTAACAGTTATTTACAGACACTAGAAATAGCCTAAAAACTTTGTCCATCTTTGCAGTTTATTTAAAAGCAGAAATATGTTTAGAATGTGAGAACTTTTGTTTTCAGATAAACTGGATTTACTGATACAAGTCTTACTATTAACCCATAGCTTGGGAAGATGACAAGTAAATTCATACCTGTAACGGTTTGACAAGCCGCAGAAAACGAATCAATCAGTTTATAGGTAAACGTGCTCAGTATCAAGGATAGAGCGTATGCAAATACAAAAGTAGACACTGAGGTCAACACCGTGTGGCTACAGTCTGTTTCACGCTTCAACACAATTATCAAGTCATTAATGAAAATTACATTCTAGCATGAAACCGACTGTCGCCCTCAATGCCCACTTTTATATATATATATATATATATATATATATATATGTGTGTGTGTGTGTGTGTGTGTGTGTGTGTCCTGCAAATATAAGAAAACGAAGTAGAAATTTTGTCTGGAGTCATCATTAAGAATATAATGACTATATTAAGAATTTATATTTAGACTAACTTTACCGATTTCGAGTTAAAAAGTTAAAATTGAATTGAAAAGAAGAATAGTTATGCCATTTTATATTTTGCATCTAAGCGGATTTGGAGAATCCATTCAATTTTATACAAACAAGTGTTTGAGAAACGAAGTAATGGCTAAATCATGACATATAAGCAAATATTCATTTTACCATTTAAGCATTAATGTAAAAATGTAAAACATTATTTAAGCAAGAAATAAATAAAAAATGAAATACATCTATATTTTCACAAGCTTTAGAAAATTCCAGAATATTCAAGAAAAAATAGCCGAAGAATAAGTCTTGTCAGGGACACCGGAAATTACATTGATGCATTCTCTTTGACTGAAAGAAAAGGGAGAAAAAGAATAATGAGAGAGTAAATTACGAAACGATGAAATAACAAAGGCGTTCGATACATGTGCAAATGCACACACGTCCAGCCATACACACACCCGCGCGCGCGCTCCCACACACAAAGAAGAAGAAATCAACCTAATACCAAAAAAAGTGCATAACTTTTTGTTTTGTTTTTATAATAATCGTCTCACCCCAAGCGAGGCAGTACCGTCATTGGTGCGCAGGGAGTTACGTAATAGGCCAGCAAAGAGGAAAGGGAACAGGTTACAGTAGATGTCGGAGAATGACTAAGAGAATGATGCAAACACTGGTGTAAAGAGTACTGCGTGGGAGTATTGTGGAAAGGAAGAAGAACAAAATACGGGGTTGTCGAGAAAAGGATGGGATTTAAAGATTTAAGTCATGACAGTTTTTTTGTTTTTGTTTTTTTAATCATATCACCCCAAGCAAGGCGGTAATGCCACTGATGTGCAGGGGGCTACATAAGAGTGAGAAGATTAGAAAAGAGAAAAACCGGAAACCGCATCCTAAACAGGAAACGAGGGATGAGCCTCTTCACCTGTCCAATAGACGTGGGTGGAGTGTGAACAGGGCGATAGTTTAGTCTATCTACTTCAATTGAAAAAAAAAAGTGAGAAGATTAGAAAAGAGAAAAACCGGAAACCGCATCCTAAACAGGAAACGAGGGATGAGCCTCTTCACCTGTCCAATAGACGTGGGTGGAGTGTGAACCGGGCGATAGTTTAGTCTATCTACTCCAATTGAAAAAAAAAGTGAGAAGATTAGAAAAGAGAAAAACCGGAAACCGCATCCTAAACAGGAAACGAGGGATGAGCCTCTTCACCTGTTCAATAGACGTGGGTGGAGTGTGAACTGGGCGATAGTTTAGTCTATCTACTCCAATTGAAAAAAAAAGTGAGAAGATTAGAAAAGAGAAAAACCGGAAACCGCATCCTAAACAGGAAACGAGGGATGAGCCTCTTCACCTGTTCAATAGACGTGGGTGGAGTGTGAACTGGGCGATAGTTTAGTCTATCTACTCTAACTGAAAAAAAAAGTGAGAAGATTAGAAAAGAGAAAAACCGGAAACCGCGACGTTGCATTTAAACTCTTGGAGATTGTAGGGAGGCAAATATATGGAAAGGAGTTCCACAGACTGGAAGTGCGAGCATTATATATATATATATATATATATATATATTTCCCTCCTGTCTCGCTAAGGGGCTTGGGTTATTTTGTTTTCTCGTGTCTTAATGAACGATACTCAATTGTAGGTACAACAATAGAATATGTTACTGTCATTTTAGACGCCATATTGATATAAATATTTTGCCATCATTTTTGACGGCACGAGTCCACTCACAAATTCTGGGATGGCATTTTTTAATTTATCAAATGCATAATTTAATTTGGTTTAGACTTAAACTTAAACATGAAACTTGTAAGTAAAATAATAAAAAAATATAAAAATTACATTAACTTAAAATTAAATTAAATTAAAGGATATATTTTCTTAGGGACAGAAATTGTACGTATATTTCACAGAGGACCACCCGTGGTTTATTATTTTCGATAACGAAAGGCATTAAAAAATCATATATATATATATAATTTGTAAACTACCGTGTGGTAGCTTCAGGCGTTTAGCCAATAACTGATTTTACCGGTTTTTTAAGAACGGTCATATAACGCGCAATTTTCAAAATTAGAAAAAGTTATAATGTTTCATTCATGTTTGTATGACCCTAATAGGTATTTTATGGTATGATTAGGCTTAGTGAAATAAATTATTTTACCGTTTTTTAAAAGTAGAAACCTAGGTCGCGTAATAACTCGTTTACAAATGTAAAAGTTCTACAATATAATTGCATTAAACGCTTTCTGATACAACTGTGTACTGTTGTAATTCAAATATGACCATATTATGATTATATATATATAATTTGTAAACAAGTTATTAAATGACCTAGGGTGGCAATAAAATAAAAATAAAATAAAGGGTGGCAATAAAATCACTATACAGCTGTATATAATATATATTTTACCACTGGACATATATACATGGCATTATCCGTAATTAATTCACTTTTATTTTACCATAGCGTTTTATTGTTAGTGACTAGAATTAACCAGAACCATTTTACTAATAGATTTCTGAACTGTTCTGGAACGAGAAATAGGGGAGCTGCGTTCGAATTCCAGTTGAATTCCTTACATTCATTTACGCGCAGATACCCTTTGGAAAGGTATTAATCTGTCTCTATAGCCTTGGCTGGCAACCAATCTATCGCAGAAAGTTATGGCAACCTACTGCGGGATAATCTTCTGCCCAGTCAGTCATCTCTCTCTCTCTCGAGACATGATCGCCCAAGCCTGTATCACGTATGACACTTAATTGACTGACTGAGTATTTCCAGGATGGTAATAAAGTCACTATACAGTTGTATATAGCACATAATTTACCACTCGACACACATGATTTTAAAAGCAGTAGTTACTCACCGTTATTTACGTATCGTTCTCCACTAATGGGTTGAATACTCTTGGCTACTGGCATTTGTATACATTGTGTACTTAAGATGCTAAAATCTGATTTCTTCCGATAGCTTAGTGGTAAAATCTCCGACTGTTATATAATTTTTGTCTTCAAAAGAAAGAGATCATAAGAACATATGAAAAATTACATCACACTTTGTCTCATTTTGAATGAAACCTGCATAAAAGAGAGATTGCTGCCTAAGTATACAATATATATATATATGTATGTGTGTGTGTATGTGTGTGAAGGCCGAATACTCTGCTTGAACCATGCATTCAATAAATAAACCGACTCACTGACCCGATGTGTTCTGCAATTTATTGTGCGTAAAAGAAAGTCTCTTATAGGCAAAAAATGTCTATTGATTCGAAGTCGAGATAAACTTTGATCTCATAATAAAGATTAAAAATCAAATTTGGAATTAAATAGTTTCTTTTAAGACTATTTTACAGCTATATTATATGAATGTTTTGTTTTAGTTCATTTTTTATATTTATTTTTCATCAATATTATTTAGTTATTCATTCCAGCCATAATTAGTTCTGTCCACCATTTCTTTTTTCATTTGTTCTCTTCTTTGCAAAACGAGTTTTATTTTAACTGCTTCAAGAGCGAAAATAAAAAATGGCACTAATAAAAAAGAAAGTAACAACCCCATTAATATATTTTATTTGGATGTTCACAACGAATGTCTTGTTGTTATCGCTGGGGACGACGTGATAGCAAGTATCTTTAGTTCGCCAGCATTTTTCTCAATCTTTTCGTCATGGTCTAGACAGAGTAATCTTGAATTAGTGATATTAATACATAGTAATTATCTTCAATCAAATTCAGTGATACAGTACGTGTTCAGCTACCGCATTGACGTACATAGTCAAAATATTTCTCTACTACCCCCACTCATAAACAGAGATGCGAAGTGCTTCTCTTGGGGACATTTGCAACAGGTTAAGGTCAGACAACTGACTAGCAAATTTGTCGTACTGAACGGGATATTTATTGAATACCATAAATTAGATAGATCAAACTATCGCCCAGTTCACACTTCTTGCCCGTCTATGAAACAGGAGTAGAGGTTTATCCTTTGTTTCCTAGTTAGAACTGGGTTTCTGATTTTTCTTAAATATTTCTTCTTCTCTTTCAAGTCTAGTAACACTTTACTTCTTAGTAGCATTAACGCCTTGGTTGGGGTGACATGGTTAAAAAAATATGAACGTTAACACCTCCAGTCAATTAAATCCAGAAGCCATGAGAGCAATGCCTGGTGTAGAATTAAGTTATTATTATTTATTTATGCTTTGATTTTGTCATGTATATATTCGTTCCATCTCAGAAATATTTTTTCTTTCTGCAATATCAGGATTTTAGGCACCCTGTTGATGAGTATGTCTTTTGTCGTGTTAGTTCTCTTATTGTCACTGCAGCTAGATTCAAAATAAAACCCTCCGTATATTAATTATAATAGAAAAATTATTTTCTATACAACGTAAAAACGTATTTCTGAAGTTTTATTTATCACTAATCCGTCCTTCTTCTTCTTCTTCTTCTTCTTCTTCTTCTTCTTCTTCTTCTTCTTCTTCTTCTTTGTGCTGTGTCCCTTCAGGACGTAGGCGATCATGGTCTTTCATCCCCCCCAACCCTTGTTATCTCAAACGCCGCTCTGTCATCCACTTGCTGAATCCATGTCGAGCAATGATTTCCCCTGTCTGTATCAAATTCTTCAAGCCCCCTCCTCAGTACATGTCCCAGAAACTTCAGCTTACTCTTCCCGATGTAAAGTATAAGTTTCCTGTTCGTTTCCATCCTCTCCAAAACCTCATCAGTCTATAGAAGCACATATTGGTTATTTTTTCTTAATCTTTGTTGAGATTGTCTAGTATTCCCTGTCATATTGAAAGACAGTCATCACATAACAGTCCAATTCTCTTTTGTTTGTTTTCAACGAAATTTTCCTGCCTCATAGTACTGTACTTAACTGTTGGAAAGCGTTCTTTGCCATGCCAATACACCTTCGGATTTCAGTGTCGCACTTACCATCCTCTGTTTGAATACTTCCCGGGTATTAAAATTTCTGTAACTGTTTGGTTTTAGCATCCCCTACCTGTAATTGGCATTTTGGGATAACCATTATTGAAGTCTATGAGAAAGGAGAACCTGGAGAACTTACTACTTACAGGTCGGATAAATGAAAGGATAGACAGGGGAATGCATGTTACGTCTGAGCATATGGTTGGCGGAGCGGAGCTTAGAAGTGATACCAAGAGAAAAATATTGAGAGCGACTAAAGACAGAGCCAAGTGGAAGTCCATGATCGCCTACATCCTGAATGGACACGGCACATTAAGAAGAAGATACTTTCTGTGTGTTGCTGCCTTACACTCAGCGTTATATTCAGCAGCCAGAAAAAGTACGAAAACACCTTTAGAATCATTTCCCACAAAGCAAGGTAATAAAACCACTAAGACGCACGGTGCTAATCTGAGAAAATACATTATCAAAAAAAGCATTCAAAGAAATAAAAAGATGATGATTGACATTGCATTTGAATTTTTCAAGATGAAAATTGACTGGAAAAGAAGAAACCGAAAAAGAGTTCCACAAGCGAGATCTGCGACAGAAGAAACTGTTTCATGTACTGATTTCCGTTGCAAAATAAAAGAGCGTAAATGCAGGGTCATTAGCAAAAAGAGGAGCCCAAAATTTCAAATCCAAGTAGGAGATGCTAAAATCAAGCAAGTTCAAAGATTTAAGTGTCTGGGAAGTGTCCTAACAAAAGACGAAAAATGCGACACTGAGATCCGAAGGCGTATTGGTAAGGCCAAGTATGCATTCCAGAAGCTGAGTCAGTCAGTTAAGTGCCATACGTGATACACGCTTGGGTGATCATGTCTTGAAAGAGACATGACTGACTGGGCAGAAGATTATCCCGCGGTAGGTTGCCATTGCTTTCTGCGGTAGACTGGTTGCCAGCCAAGGCTATAGAACCCAATCTGTCCTGTTATTTAACCCATAACTGGAAGGAAGAGACGGATTAATACCTTTACCATGGATATTTGTGCGTAAATGAATGCAATGAATTCGGCTGGAATTCGAACTCGGTTCCCCGTTCCGAGCCGATATCCAATGCACCACAACGCACATCCTGTGTAGAGAAAGGAAAAATTCGCTAGAAACGAAGAGAGTACTGAACTGTTATGTGATGTTTGTCCTTCAATGTGGCAGCGTAAAGTCGAGGTACAAAACAGAACAACCACATCACATCTGAATAATTGCCATGAAAATATTTATAGGATAGACACAAAGAAGATATGTTACGGCGGGGAAAAGTGACTGAAAACTTGATGCCATGTTAGGAGCAATAGCATTGCAGATTCTATTTTGTATTTTATCAAGAATCTCTGAATACATATTTGAAGCACTAAGCCAAATGTGACTACAAACTTCTATACACAGACGAAAGCTAGACTTATATATATGTAAGACATTTTCTGGCGATAAACAGTTAACCAACTTTCCTCTCAGTAGAATTAGCAAGTGATAGTCGGTTCCTTGTATGATTAAAAAAAAGTACTTGACTCTTTCTGATATGCTTCATCTTTACAACACTCAGACTAAAATGTAGTATTGGCGCCATATTTGAACTGAGGCTACTCAAACCTCGATTTCTAACCTTGATAGAGTTCCAAATCCTTTACTCGATCTTGTGGGAGGAAACCCTCATCAGAAAAATTACCATAAAAATATTTATAGAAAAGACACAGGGAAAGTATGTTACGGTGGTGGGAAAGTGATTGAAGCTGAGATGCCAGGTTAGAACTAATAGCATTGCACAATCTTCTTTCGGTTTGCCATTATTCCTTATTTTGCATTCTACAAACGCAACATTGGAAGCTTATGTCGATTTCCATGGTAAACTTTTAGATGAACTTTATTCTTTTGTGCTACCAGCTCTGACCATTACAGACAAGAACCATTTTGCTACACCCACATGGTTGAATCATCCTTATTCTCTCCGTATTTTTTAGTAAAAAGCGCACTCCAGTTTGAAAGTTTCTTCCCATGAAGCACTACTTTGTATACCAGACTCCCGCGTTGCTGCTTTTCCGAGCACTAGAAACCTAACCTCCTCAAGTTAAGGGCCAATCGTAATTTATTATCCTTAATATCATTGTCTTCACTTCCTTTTAACTCCTCTTATCTTCAGTAAATGTTTACCTTGAGTGACTTTTGGGGCTTGAATTGAACGAAACTTAGTAAAAAAATTAGATATACGATATACAAATGAAAGATTCGGTTAAACATTACTTACCCTTCTGTGTTTCTGGCAGGTGATAGTGATGCTGGTGGAGTGAGTGGGTGTACACTTGGTCTCTCGGCATATTAATGAATGCAGACTGGCAGTGATGCAAAAGCAGAGGGTCGGCAGCGCGCTAAAACACTTCGACTGACAGAGCGCAACGTCAAAGACATTCCCGTTTGTGTATTTTTTGTCATTGAACACGTCATAAAAACTGGCAAAACGCCCATCACCTGTCCGAGGGCGCACCCAGTACAAGACAAGAGAACGGTGTTCAAAGCAGGCAAATATAAAAACAAAGATGAAATCATCCTTCGGAGATAGATTGAAAGAATCGACCCAGAAAAATTTTCGTGTGTGTGTGTGCGTGTGTGATCTAAATGTTTATATATATATATATATATATATATATATATATATATAGTCATCCGCAGACAGATCTGTTTCACTGTATCACAGCACATCAGTGCGGTTAGACTCCGATTGTTTTAACCCAGGATTGAAACCCAACCGAATTGGCCTTACTCGGCGATTCTACCTCTGGGCTATGGGCGCTCGGTAGATGGAAGCTGACTTTTAGCCTATCATGTATCGTACGCCAATAGCCAGAGAGCTCTAATTCATTACTGAATGAGCAATGCGTAGATGCTAGAGTAGCTACTGTTTTTTCAAAGTTTATCATTTTTCCAGAGTACTCAATCAGGGTGTAAGATATATATATATATGCGTGTGTGTGTGTGTATATATATTATATATGTATGCGTGTAAATGATATATTATAAATATAAGATAATATATATATATATATATATATATATATATATATATAATCCGCTCAAAAATATGTTCACGCTTCAAGAAAGGAAAAAATTGTATAGATATTGTAATAGTAAATTTATTTAGACATGACCAGATTAATACAAGTTACCTTTGGACTCTACAATAACAAAAGATGATCAAAATGGTGGCCTTTAGCTTCCAGACATTTATTAATACAGCGAACTACTGCTTGGCCAAGTTTGGCCAAAGTGTCAAGTCGGATTGCTGCACGGGCATTTTCAATTTAGCTTCTAGGGTCCGTCAATGTTGTCAGTTTTTTGCGATACACAAAATCCGTGAGGATTCGTTAATGCTTCAGCCATGGAAGTAATGTCATATGTCGAGAATATATTACAGTAAAGCGTGTTATCGAAATTTAATAAAACTACGAAAGACAAGTTTTTCCTTTCTTTAAATGCAAGAATAGCATGGGCAAGGGATCACAAAAACTAGACACCGGAACAGTTCATTTGATGCGAATATTATTATTGTGCAGTATTAAAAAAGAACCAATCTATTTTCATTTCGAAATATCCATTTGGCAATAAATGCTAAAAATAGTATGAAATACATCATTTCTTTTAAAACACTGAGGTAGCCTAATAATTGTAGCCGTTAGTGTGTATATATATATATATATATATATATATATATATATATATATATATATATATACCCGAAGGTATAGAAACACATATAAATATTTTTCTGGTGTTAATAAAACAGTGCTTTGTGTAATAAGTATATATTAATAAATATACATATTACCCTAATCTATAGCATGTCTCAGAGTTTTTAAGCACTACACAATCATCATGAGAATATTATGAACTGAACGTTTCTAGATTTGAATTTTTGGTTCTCGCTTTGTTTAAGGTCGTTATCTTCTCTTTTATAATAAAAACCGTTGTGTATTTGTTTGTGTGTATATATATATATATATATATATATATATATATATATATAAATATAGTGTATCGAGGAAGCAGGTAATTTACTAAGCATTTTCTAAGCATATACTGTTAAATATAAGAGACAATGAATGTCTATTATGTTTAATCATGAGCCGTTCTAAACATCCAAATGTTGGAGAATTTTTGTCTTTATTTTCATTTGAAATTAAAGCCAAAATATGATGTTTAGAACGGCTCATGATTAAACATTTATATTTAACAGTATATATAAACATAAGGGGTTTGTGTCATTATGTAAGATACTCAATTGTAGGTATAACAATAGAATACGTTACTGTCAGTTTAGACGCCATATTGATCTGTAATGTGAATGATACCGACTTAGCTGACCGCCTACAGTCACTCTCTCACCAGCGTGACGTGGCTTCCCTGTGCCTCTTCTATAAATACTTTCATGTCTTCTGCTCTGATGAACTTAAATCACTGGTGCCTCCCAGTTGTGAGTTTGCACGAGATACTAGATTAGCAACTAGGTCCCACCCTTAAACAGTGAAACCGAGGAAATGTAACCGCAATTTCTACTCCAACAGCTTCTTTTCTCGCACTTCCCGCCTGTGGAATTCCCTTCCGCATGCTTGCTTCCCTGACGGCTATAACCTCCAGGAGTTTACATGTAGGGTCAATAGACACCTCTTAACACACTAACTCACACCCATTCTCTCCATCTCTCTCCCTATGTACATCCCAACTAGTCTATCACCCTTCTTCTGACATTTCCTACACCCAATCGCCCAATGTAACCCCCTGCGCTATAGTGGCAGCGGAATGCCTTGCTTGGGATGACATGATTAAAAAAAAATATTGATATAAATATTTTTCCATCATTTTTGACTGCACGAGTCCACTCGCAAATTCTGGGATGGCATTTTTAATTTATCAATTGCATAATTTAATTTGGTTTAGATTTAAACATGAAACTGGAAAGTAAAACAATAAAAAATATAAACATTAAATTAAATTAAAGGATATATGTTTTTAGGGACATAAATTATACGTATATTTCAAGGGGGGGCTACCTGCAGTTTATTATTTTCGATGATAACGAAAGGCCTTAAAATATTACATATATATATATATATATATATATATTATTTGTAAAGGAGTTTATACGCGACCTAGGTTTCTACCGTGTGGTATCTTCAGGCGTTTAGCAATATCTGGTTTTACCGTTTTTATAAGAACGCTCATGCAACGGGGATTTTTCTTAAACGCGCAATTTTAAAAATTAAAAAAAAATTATAATATTTCATCCATGGTTGCATGAATTTAATAGGTTTTTATGGTATGATTACGCTTAGTGCAATAACTTATTTTACCGTTTTTTAAAAGTAGAAACCTAGGCCGCGTTTACAACTGAAAAATATTCAAAGTTCTACAATAAAATTGCATTAAACGCTTTTTAATACAACTGTGTACTGTTCTTATTTAATTATGGCCATATTATGATTATATATATATATATATATATATATATATATATATAAAATTTTGTAAACGAGATATTACGCAACCTAGGTTTTACCGTGTAATATATATATATATATATAAACAATGACATAATGTAAAAAATAATGAAATAGAAAAAAATAAAAAATAGAAAAAATAAAAAATAGAAAATAACAAAATATTAGATAAGAAATATAGATAGATGGATAGATAGATATTAATCAATATACATTTTCTTTTCCCCGGTGGCACACACCTACCCCATAAATAATATGGATTGTTCAAATATGTTTATAGTCAGCTAAACACACACACACACACACACACACACACACACGCACACACACACACACACACACACATATATATATATAAATTCAAATAACGTAACGTTCACCTAAAGGTTGCGCTGCTCAGGAAAATCATAGTCGTGCAACGGTGAGGTAAAAGATATACATTTATTTTTAATATATTAATTATAGCGCTGTTATTCTCCATCGAGCACTATTTTATCAACACCAATACTCAATGTACGTTATATATATATATATATATATATATATATATATATATATAGAGAGAGAGAGAGAGAGAGAGAGAGAGAGGGAGAGAAAGGGAGGGAGAGAAAGAATAAGAGAGATGGATAAATAAAAACATACTTGGAATGTACTGAAGAAATTTTTAAATACTGGCGGTTATACATTCCATCTAGAAAACCTTAAAAATGATACCAAACTGGATGACCATGTGTGAAAATTAAAAGAAAAAACGGCAAATACCCTGATATAACATGAAGTATATTTAAAAGGGCCAAACCTTACCACACTGATGACTTTTGCAGATTTTGCTAAGAAGAAAAGATAGCCATAATATTATTTCCAGAAAAAATTACTAAATGGAAGATCCGAGGTGATGCCCGGATGCAAACATGCCAGAAAATATATTTGAGGATCATACAAATCCGAATGAAAGTGCTTAAAGTCGTTGCAAAACGCCATCCCAATTTTAAATTTTTTGTTATTTTGAACTTTTAGTCATTCGTTCGTAAAGATGACTGTTGTACGTTTGAAAATAGTAAAAACGTTGCAGAATCAGTTGTTATAAAACGCCTGAAGATACTGAGAAGTTGAAACCAAGGTTGCATAAATAACTGACTTCCAAATGAAATATATATATATATATATAATTAAATATGGATATTATAGCATGTTATGGTTAGATTGCACATTATTGACGATAGATCGTATGTAAGTATCAGAGTTGAAACTGAATTCAACAATGACCGTTGATAGTTTCTTGATTAAACGCAATCTTAAGGCCATATAGTTTCTTAACTCGACTATTCAAATACGTTAGATAATAAGGCATTAAGTTCTATTACAATATCATAATGGTTACTGGGTAGGCGGTTATATTTGAAGTTATTTTATAAGCTTTTGGTTAGAAATTATTATGGATTCAAATGCGGCTATTTATAGTGTTATTTACTGTTGTTTTACTCATTATCATATAATATACCAAGTCATTTTAAAATCAGTAGATATCGAAGATAACTAATATATTACTGGGGGAAGGAATGGTTAGTTAATTTTAACGCCCTATAAAAATATTTTCGTCGTCTGATGAAAACCTTTCTGGGTTCTGTCAGCATGAATTTTGCTAACCTCCTGAAGAGTGACTCATTGCGACTTCTCGGTCTATCGTCTTCCGCTGACATAAAGTGGAAGAATTTTGTTGAATCAATTGCTAAATCTGGTTGGTTCTCTGTGTCGTACGATACAAATTTCTTTTCGACCGATACTATCTAACATATTTATAAGTTTCCGATTCGTTCATGCATTGAACATTGATGCTATTTATCGTTTGGTCCTCTCTTTTGTATATTTAACGATTCCTGATAAAATCCAAGCAAAGACCTGCAATGTTTTTAGTCCTGCTCTGCCAGTTTCTGCCACTTTCTTATCGCTGTAATGTAGCTTCCCTGTACCATTTTTATAAATACGTTCATGGTAATTGTTATGATCTTTCCTCTATGGTACCTAAACTCTATGAATTTAAGCGCAGTACTAGATTGGCAATAAGGTCTTATCATTTTACAGCTAAAACGGTTGTATGCAAGCGGAATTTCTATGCTAAAAGTTTCTTTTCTCATATTTCTTGCTTGTGGAACTCCCTTCTGGCTCCATGCTTTCCAGTTAAGTATGGTCTTCAAAGTAGTCAGAGAATGTGAATCGTCATCTTCTCATTTCTTAATTTCTGTTCTGTTATTGTTCTCGATCCTTAATAATGTTTTTCCTTTCTTTATATTTTTCACAGTAACTCCGTCTGTTGCCGTACTTAGGATGGAATTATTATATATATATATATATATTGATCCTCAGGATTATCAAATCAGTTTACCTAGATGCCATCTTCATACTTATTCATGCTATCTATGAATGAGAGGTTGTCTTTTTTTTTTTTTTTTGTCTGCCTTTTAGAATCTCATCGGATGCGTTTATCTCATCATCATTGAAGAACCCCTGTCCACTGAATCCTTATCTTAATATAACAAATCGCTATCCATTTCCATCTCATTTCCTCTATTGTAACGCACTTTACTCCGTCTTATTATTTTTTAATTAAGGCAAGGATAAAAAAAAAGGTGACTCTTATTGTAGAACTTGTCGATGATGCGAACCGTTTTTTTGTTGTTTTTTTTTTTGATATTTTTGAAAGACAAGCATTAAAAATGGAGGACTGGCTTGGCTTACCATGTGCACGAAAATGATTTTTAAGTTCAGACAGGTATTACAGTTATATCGACAAAAACAAAAACAGAATTACCTGAATAATTGTAATTTTCTAATAAGAAATGTCTCCCTGATAGCGGCTTTTTCTTTTTATTCTTTTTTAATGTTATCACATTCCAGGCATGCTTGCTCTCAACAAGGATGTGTGGTGGGCTGTAGTGGATAACAACTCGGAATGAGATGTCGGCGAGATGGCGTCGAATTCCGGTTGGGTTCGTTAATTTTACTTACGCGAACATATCGGAACACTATGAATTACATTTCTTCTCCCTCAGTCGTTGAATAGCAGGAGATACTGGATCCTATAGCCTTGGTTGGTAACCAGTCTACCGCAGAAAGAAACGCCAAAATTCTCTGCTTAGTCATGAATAGAAAAAGACAGAGTCGTCAAAGCGTATATCATGTATGGCATTTAACTCACTGAATGTTTTCTGCATTGAATACCATTGCTGCCCACTCGCTCTCCGTACATACATTTATATGTGCGTGACTGTATTCTTCAATATTTAATGTATATGCAAATTCCAAATTGGATATATTAAAATCAAGTAAATTTGAATATCTGAGAAGTGTTTTAAGAGAGGAAGGAAAGTGTGACATTGAAATCTGAAGGCGCATTGGGATAGCGAAAGGTGACTTCCAAAAAGCTAAGCAAAGAATTAAGAAATTGAAAAATATTTTGTTAGAATCAAAGGAAAGAGTACTTATCTACTTATCTTATGTCACTACATACATTCCTCTCCCCCTCTCTCCCCTCCCTCTCTCTCTCTCACACACACACACACATACACAATCGTTCTTTCTCTCTTGTACACTTTCTATTTTTATCTCTCTCTCTCTCTCTCTCTCTCAACTTCTCTTACTTAAACTATGCCTCTAGCACTCCTGCCCCTTTTTCAGTTACATTTATTTATTGCTATATCTCTCTTTATTGCTAAATCTATTTCTCTCTCTTATTCTCTGCCGTTTTTATTCCCTATTTCTTTTTCTCCTACCCTCTAAATATTATATCTCCCTCTCTAATTTCTCATTTCTAAGCTGTTCAGTTTCCTTTCTTTTAGTTGGTTTCTATTTCGCCAATTTTCTTCATTCCTTCTGAGATTTATGATCAGGTTTCCATATTGTGGGTTCCTTTTCGAAATCCTTATAAATACATCAATTCTTCAATGCGGATTGATGTCTCAAAACTTCAAAATTATTTTCCAGGTCCTTTCTTCTTCTTCTTCTTCTTCTTCTTCTTCTTCTTCTTCTTCTTCTGGTGCTGCTGCTGCTGCTGCTGCTTCTCTTCATAGTCCTGCTACTGCTACTCTTCTCCTTCTTCTTCCCCCTTCATCCTCTCCCTTCTGCTGTTGCTTATGCGACTCCTTCTACTTTCTTTATTCTTTTCTTCTTCTTCCCTTTTTTCTGCTGCTACTGCTTCTGCACTTACTCTTTCTCCTATTTTTGATCCTCCTTTCCTCCTCTAATTTTTCTCCTACTGCTGCTCCTATTTTTCTTCAGCCTCTTCTGTTTCTCTTTTATCTTTTTTGGCTGCTACTGCTGTTACTATTGATGATGATGAGTCTCCTCCCCGCCTTTTCTTCTCCTCCTTCTTCTTCTGCTGTTGCTCTTCTTTTTCTGCCAAGCCTCATCCTTCTTCTTCTTCTTCTTCTTCTTCTTCTGCTGCTGCTGCTGCTAATGATAATGATGATTCTCCTCCCACCTTTTCTTCTCCCTCTTCTCATCCTCCTCCCCTTCTTCTTCTTCCACTTCTTCTTCTTCCTCTTCTTCTTCCTCTTCTTCTTGTAGACCATTTATCCAGAACGACAAACAATTTCACATCCATCCTGACAACTTCTCCCCGACCGCTAGCTGTCACAATCCAATTGAAAATCAAGGACATTTTTCTTCCAACCGTGAAAATCTATGACTCTGTAAAAGATGTATTAAGATTATTTTATGAGCCTCACAATTCAATCTATGGTTATTGCAGTTGTGGATACACATGTTCCAGAGTTTTAGCTTTCCATAGCTTACATTAATTTTTTTTTTTTTTGGTCTAGGGTTTGTATGATGACTTGTCAAAGTTGGTTATTTCAAACTTATTGACACGTATGCTCTTCCGTAAAAATTATCTACTTCCCGTATCACGAAATTAACGACAAATCAGAAAAGATGTACGTTTAATGTGTCTTGTCTTTATTTGTTTCCAATATATTTTTCAATATAAATGGTGAGAGGCATGTATGTAAAAGGCGAATTGACTTGGTAACGTCTCCATTTCACATTTGGGATACAACTTCTACAGGAAATGCTTAAAGGAAACCACTACTTCTTCTTTATGCGCTATGCCTTTTCAGAATGTAGGCGATCATGGACCTCCATTTATCCCTATTCCTTGTCTCTCTTAACACTTTAATCTTAGTATCTCTCCCAAATCCCGTTCCGCCATTCACTTGCTCAAGCCCATCAAGTATTTCTTGCCTTGCTTTCCTCTGTCTCTCCCTATATCTGTCCTGTGAGTATCAGATTCTCCAAACCATCCTTCCTTATTATGTGTCCCCAAAACTTCAGCTGTCTCTTCCTAGTGTTAGGTATATGTTTCAAGGCCACCACTCTATTCTGATAAATTCTTTCAAAGAACTGCTGCTTTGTAGAACAGAATTCCGAGAGGATGTTTTCCTTTGACTTCTCTAAGTCTAAGGTTAACCGTTATCTTCTTGCCTTTTTTTTTTTTTTGCGCTATTACAACGCTACATAGTAACCCTCTAATTTGAGTGGCTCTGGAAAGAGTAATAACAGTTACGAGACTTGAAAAACGTATTTTTATTTGTTTTTATTTATAGATTTTATAAATTTCAACCGACAACAGCACTAGCCGCTCGGTCAATCAATGCTAAATGTTTCCTGATTGTTAAATGGTTAATATTAACAATATCACTAGAGATGGGGAAAACAGATACCACACTTTGATCACAGCGCAATAACTATTGACTCATAAAGAAACGTCGGATATATGTTATTTAATAGATTTCATCGTTACTCATCATATCCCTTCCTTACCATGGGTTTCCAGAAACAAAATTCTAGACGACCAGAGTCTGACAGCTGATCTGTCCATTGATCTTGCTCTAACAACTCAATGGGAAAAATGTTTTGTTTCTTTCAGTGCCTCAAAATCAAGCAAATAACATTGCAACATAACCGAGAAACCCTGAAATTTCTCTATTCATGAGGAACTATTGTAGTTTTAAAGGAGCTTCTTGATTATATATCTATCGAGACTCAAGTTAACTCCAGAACTCATAAACGATCCATCGCTAAAAATGCTGAAAAATTTGTTACACTCTGTTGCGCAAGATATTCTTCTAATTTATAAATCTATCATCCGTCCATGAAATTCAAAGAAGGGTCTCTAATGTCACCAATCCTGACCCCGTATCTCGACTTCAGTCACTTTCTCACCAAAGTTTTTCCTTTACCCTTTCTACAAATATTTTCATGACAATTGTTTGCTGATCTGGTTTTCTTCAACGCTTCGACAGTAAAAATTTAAGCGTGCTACTAGATTGGAAACTAGTTCACATGGTTTTATTGTTAAACTAGTTAGATACAAACGTATGTACTATTCTAACAGTTTCTTTTCTTCCAATTCTCATATGCGAAACTCCCTTTTGATTTCTTACTTCTCTGTCAACGTAATCTTCAAAAATTTAGCTGCAATATCAGCCACCATCTTCTGTCTTCTTGAACCCTGTTTTTATTGTTCTTTTCCCTCAATTTTCCTTATTAAAATTTTTTCCCTTGCTTTTACTCCCAGTAACCTTTTGCACCTAGTGGCAGTATCAACTTGCTTAGGCTGAAATGATTTTAGAAATTTGAATTTTGAACTTATATATGTGAGTAGTTTAATGGATGTATATAACGGCTCAGAAACAGTAATAGGAGAGCTCATTTCGAAATCTGTTACTGTGTTGCGTTCACTTTCACACAAAACGATACGGGTTTAAATAAAAGGGTGGCCTGGACTCATTAATTATAGGTAGCACCATGTCTAAAAGAAGGGAACTTCCCAACCGTGAAGAAGGCAAATGGAAATCACACTCACCAAAATGCATAGCAATTAATATATAATGGAAAAAAAATTATGTGGAGAGGGATGATCGTGCAATACGTGATACACACGTAGGCGATCATGTCTCTTTCAAGACATGACTGACTAGGCAGAAGATTTTCCAGTATTTCTTTCTGCAGTAGACTGGTTGCCAGCCAATTCTATGGAAACCAGTCTGTTCTGCTATTCAACCCATAGGTGGAGAAAAAAGGGATGGATTCATTATTTGCATGGGAATGAATGCAACGAATTCAACTGGGATTTGAACTCGGTTCTCCGATTTCCCATTACGAGCCTATATCCGTTGCGCCACATCCGGAAAAGTCACGTCATTAAAAATTGTCTTAAATTGTTTAGATTTTGAAAAAAGTCATTTTCATTATATATTTTAGCCAAGATGTTCTTTTTTCAATCTCATCTAAGATGAAGGAGAGACTCAAAGCATCAGAAATGGGGTTCTATAGAAGGATATTGAGGATACTATGGACCGAACATGTGAGCCATGACAAGGTTTTTGAGAAGATGCAAACGAAAAGGAAACTTATAATTAACATAAAGGAAGAAACAGTTGAAGTTTGTGGTGTACATAATGAGAAAGGAAAGCTTGGGGAACGGATAGAGAGAAAAAGAGACAGGGGATAGCATCGAGAGACATACTTGATGGGCTTGAGCAAGTGGATGGCGGAGGAGGTTTTGGGAGAGATACCAAGAGGAAAGGTGTTAAGTGCGACAAGGAAAAGCGAGTAAGTAAAGGTCCACGATCGCCTACGTCTTGAAGAGACACGCACATAAAATACGAAGAAGGAAGATGTTCTTTTTTATACTTTTTTATTATTGTTATTTTTGTTGTTGTTGTTGGGGTAATTTTTTGGCATTCTGTCACCTCTTTTAGTAAGAATGCTCATCAAGAGAGTAGCGTGAATCAGGAATAATGAAGTAGTGTCTGTGCGCCTCAACTCGTCTCACATAAATCCAACGACCGACACTGAACATTCCGAGTCTATTTATATCGTGGTATCTAGCTCAGTTTGTTCCTACACAGCAATCCATCTCAGTCGGTTCATATCACTGTTCGGATCTAAGAAATCTGTTTCCACAAGAGTTTCAAATTCCATGGACGCATAATATATTCAGCTTTCCATGTACTTTTTAAATGGCATGTGGTAAACATTGTTATTATGTGAGTGAGTATCAGTAGATAGATAGATAGATAGATAGATAGATAGATAGATAGATAGATAGATAGATAGGAATTAGATAGATAGATAGATAGATAGATAGATAGATAGATAGATAGATAGATAGATAGATATGAACGGAATTAGATAGATAGATAGATAGATAGATAGATAGATAGATAGATAGATAGATAGATAGATAGATAGATAGAGTGGAATTAGATAGATAGATAGATAGATAGATAGATAGATAGATAGATAGAATTATGAACGGAATAGATAGATAGATAGATAGATAGATAGATAGATAGATAGATAGATAGATAGATAGATAGTGAGCGGAATTAGATAGATAGATAGATAGATAGATAGATAGATAGATAGATAGATAGATAGATATGAACGGAATTAGATAGATAGATAGATAGATAGATAGATAGATAGATAGATAGAGATAAGAATAATCTTGGATGCAGACTGAATGAAATAAGCCGAAAATAGTGATAAACAGACCTAATTAGATAGATAGATAGATAGATAGATAGATAGATAGATAGATAGATATGAGCGGAATTAGATAGATAGATAGATAGATAGATAGATAGATAGATAGATAGATAGATAGATAGATATGAACGGAATTAGATAGATAGATAGATAGATAGATAGATAGATAGATAGATAGATAGATAGATAGATAGATAGATAGATAAGTAATAATCTTGGATGCAGACTGAATGAAATAAGCCGAAAATAGTGATAAACAGACCTAATTAGATAAGCAGATATGAATAAAGAAATAGAGAAATATAGAATGATATGATGAATAAATGAGAGAGAGAGAGAGAGAGAGAGAGAGAGAGAGAGCGGGAGGTGAGCGGGAGAACGAAAGAGGGAAAGAACAAGGAAGCAGATATATAGAATTACATTGAGACAGTAGTTAAAATCCCATCAGCAGTCTCCCAAAGTGACAATTATTCATCGTGTACGGCCAGGAATACATTAGTCATCACATATATGAATCGTAAACTATAAACATTAACTTCCCATTTATAATGAACTTCAATAATTCTGACGGAGATTCACTTCGCTTATTCGTAAGCAATGGTTTATGTTCCGCCGCGTAAGATGGATACACACCAATGACGTCAATTCTCCTATTTCCTTTTCTCTCTACCTTTTTTTTCCCCAACTTTCTCTTTTTATTCTGTATTCTTTCTTTCTTTCTTACACATTTTCTTTGAGTTTTCTATTTTTTTCTTCTTCATTCTTACTTGCCTATCTTTTCTGTTTCTTTTTTTTTTTTTTCACTGCATAACGAGTCATTCTTTTCTTCTTCATTTCTACATTTCTACTTGGTTCTTTCATTCTTGCTTGCTTTCTTTCTTACGCAGTTTTTTTTTCATTCCCTTTTTCAGGTGAATTTTCTGACTAGTCCTTTCTTTGTTTCTTTTTTTTTCTTTTGTTTTCTTTTCTATATTTCTCATTTTATCTTTAAAATATTCATATCTTTTTTATCCTTCGCCCTTTCTTTCCCCATTTCTTTCTGTTCTTATAAATTTCTCTCTTGCACTTTTTCATATGCATTCGTATTTTTCATTCATTATTTCTTTCTTTTGCTTTTTTCTTTTTCCATGCGAACTTATTATGCCGTTTTTTGTTTCTCCTTTGTTATTTCTTTAAATATTTTCTTGTTTCTTTTTTTCTGTGTTATTTTTTAAATGGTTTCACCCAAAGCAAGGCGGTACCGCCACTGGTGCGTAGGGAGCTACATAAGAGAAGAGTGAAAGTTTAAGCAGGGGGAGAGTGAAGAGAAAGACGAACCGGATGGGAATACCGGTGTGTAGACAGTTGCAAGGGTAGAATGAGAAAGGAAAAGAACAAGATACATGGGTGGTGGAGAAAGGACGAGAGAAGGACTGGAATCAAGTGGATAAGAGATGGGAATTGACACTGCATTTAAATTCTTGGAGATTGTAGCTGCCAGGGAAGCAAGTATACTTCTCCATTTCTTACTTTCCCTTTTTCTTTCTTATGAAATTTTCTCTTACGCTTTATCATACACATTTTCTCTCTGGTTCTTTGAGTCATTCTTTCTTTCTTTACTTTTTCTTTCTTTCTTGTGTATTTTTCTCTTTCACTTCTTCATGTAAATTTACGACGTCCTTCTTTTACCTTTCTTTCTTTCTTTCTTTCTTTCTACTTCTTGCATTTTCCTTTCACTGTTTCATATAATTTTATCCTTGCTTTTTTTCTTTCTTTCTTTGTCATTTTTCATACTTATTTTCCCCTTGGTAATTTATGACTTTCTTTTTTTTAAGCATTTTTCTTGCTCATTTTTTAATAATTTCTCTCGTTTTCAGGAAGGGCCGTCGCGTACTACCCGCGACCCACTTCCTCGACCAAGAGGCTTGGCATTTCTGATTGGGGGCCACGGGCAGTGCTTTCTGACCAACGCTATCTTATCAACACTTGCTCTTTGCTACCTACATTTACATACGTTACAAATTCCTCTAAAAACTTTGGCTCTAGTGATTACTGGCGGCTCAGTAATAGTGTATTAAATAAGTGCAGTGTCTCTATATCCCTTTTCTTATTTTGAGGTGTTATCATCCTCTGTTGGTAACGCTGAATGCTTTGCCCGTAAATTCTCTACTCTTGGCTCACCCAGCGTATCCCTGCCGAACTTCCTTCCACGGTTTCTGCTATCATCTATAACCTAGATACACACAAAGCATGGGAACCCGATGGTATCCCTGTAATAATCATTAAGATGTGTGCTTTAGAACTGATTCCTGTTCTCTCTAAGTTGTATAATAAATGTATCGATGCTTCCTGTTTTCCTGCTTGCTGAAAGTCATCATCTGAGGTTCCAAGTTTTAAGAACTCTGGTTAGCCGTTTGATGCTCTTAACTATCAGCCTATTAGTCTTCTAACTCTTTTGGGGAAATTCCTAGAGGCCCTAATCAATGCTGAATTGGTTTATCATTTCTCATCGCAAAGACTTTTCTCAGACAAACAATAAAACATTGTTTTTTCCAGGTTAACTGTTGATTTACAGAGCATAATTGCGGAAAGAGTCTATCTTGCATTAGATAAAAACGGTGAAGCCCGAGCTGTAGCAATGGATATCTCAAAAGCCTTTTACAGAGTCTGGCACGCAGGTATTCTCCACAATTTGAGAAGTTACGGTGTTTTCGAACATATTTTTGGGCTGATCCAGTCCTTCTTATCAGATCGTGAAATGAACGTTATCCTGAACGGCCAATCTTCTGAATCTTTTTGTATTACCGCAGGTGTTCCCCAGGGCTTCATCCTTGGTTCCACACTCCTTTAAATTTTAATTAACGACCTTCATTATGACATCAGATCTCAATTTGGCATCTATACTAACGAAACAATCATTTACTCTAGCCTCGATAGTAAGACTGAGCAGTTCGACAAGGTCAAAATAGCAGTTGATGTGCGAAACGACTTCAAGACCGTCGTTAACTGAGGCGAAAGATGACTTGTCACTTTAATGTCGCCAAGACTAAACTTTTCTTCATTAATAATCTAAGAGACCCTGCTCTCGCTTTCATCAGTATGAAAGTAATTCGTTGCCCTTTCACGGGCTAAAGTTCTCAGATGGCATGAAGTGGAAAGACTGTATTGAATCCATTGCTAGGTCAGCTACTAAGAAAGCCGGTTCACTGTGCCGGGCGAGACATTTTTTCTCTCCAGAATCTATCTTACATATCTATCAGTCTACCATTCGTCTATGATGAGAATATTGCGCTTATGTAACGTGTGTTTCCCCTACTATTTAACTTGAGTTCATTGATAAGAAAAATCAGCCATATTTTTGGTTCCTGATCTGGCAGTTCGTCTTTAGTCTCTTATCCACCTCCGTAAGATTGCCTTTCTGTGTTTCTTTTTATAAATACTTTCATGGTGATTGCTCCGATGAGCTCTTTGTTTTAGAACCTAAGCTATGACTTTAATATAGTGTCGACATCTTATCAGTTTATAGTTGATTTGGTTAAGTGTTGCTGTAACTTCTATATTAACAGATTCTTCTCGCGAAATTCTTACCTGTGAAACTTTATTCTTGCGTTTTAGTAGTTTTATTGCCTTACTTAGGTTAAAACCGATTTTTTAAAAAAAGGATGACAAATTCTTACTTACTTCTGAGGTTTTTTCTCATCAAAATCCGTCAATTTATTTTGCTCATTCAAAATTTCAGAAAAAAAAATATATCAAATTCACTAATTTTTATTATTTATAATGTTAAATTATTCAACTTTTTAACAAGAAAAGTCTCAAGTTGAGGATAAAATTTATGCAAAACATTGTTGACGTCTTTAAAATGGAATGATCTTTTAGGAGATTTAAGTTGTATTTAGATATGTTGTGTTTATTTTCAGGTTTTCCAGTTTAATTGTTCACCTTTATTGCATATTATCTTTACTATACATAATTAGGATATAACAGAATTTTTATTTTATTTTAATATTACCCTATGAAAACTGAGATGTAGTAAAGTGGGGGCCCCGTATCAAAGATTTCCATTTGTATTTATTCAATTTTCCAACTCCTTCGTTTTCATTTATGTTCACATATATTTATTCTCATAAGTTCTAGTTTTTTTTTTCGAATGCATTTTTTCTTTTTCACTTATATATATGGTCTTATACTGATATGTGTTTCATTTTCTACCATATTTTGTTTTTACTTATTTTTATCTCTTGTTTTCTAAAACATTTTCGCATTTATTTTTTAGCTACAGCAATTTTAGTTCTTATTCTTTCCTAATTTTAGTATTGCTCGTTTATTATATCACTCTAGTTCTTAATATTAATATTGCATGGTTATTATCTCAACATATAGGGATATCTTATCCTGCACTTAATTGATGCATTAATCGGCTATTACCCCGTTCTCTGGGGATATTTCATCTAGTTCTTAATTTTTGCATTGCTCAAATTTTACCTCGCTCTCTCGGGGTATCTCATCTAGTTTTTCTTATTAGAATTGCTCCTTTATTACCTAACTCTCTAGAGTTAACTCATCGATCTTTTAGTTTAAGAAATGCTCGGTTATTACATTGCCAACTAGGGATATATCGTCTATTTTTCAATTTTAGTATTGTTCAGTTACTACGTCGCCATCTAAGGATATCTAATGTAGTTCTTAATTTTAGAATTGCTCGATTATTACTCCGCTCCCTAGGAATATCTCATCTAGTTCCTTGTTTTAGTATTGTGCGGTTATTACCTCGCTTTGTAGAAATATCACATATAATACTTAATTTTAGTATTGCTAGAATGTTACCTCTTTCATTTAGAATAGCCCCGTTATTATCTCGCTCTCTAGGAATATCTCATCGAGATTCAGTATTCCTCGATTATTACTTTAAGGATATATTATCTAGTCCATATTTTAGAATTTCTCGGTTATTACCTCGCCCTCTAGTGATAACTCATTAAATTCTACATTTTAACTGCATCCGGCAGCAAAGCCTCTGATTAAGAGGTTGTGCGGAGCATAGAACCACCTCTTAATTGTTGATGTTTCCGTGTTCGCCCTAACCCGGAGTGGCAGCACCTGTTAGGGTCCCAACTATGGGTAAATATTTAACCCCAAAACTGTGGTCAAGACACTATGAAAGTATAAAAAATACACTTTTATAGAAAAATATATATTTTTAAATAATTTTATTATTACCAACAATACATTTTTGAAGAAAAATTATTACCATAACACATTTTTGAAGGGAAAAAATTCTCAGCAAAACATTTTGAATACAAAACTAGAAGACATTTTCAGTTTTCTAAAATAAAAAAGAATAAAAACAAAAAAATTCATTAAAAGTTGACTAAATCAACCTTCTCACTATAACCAAACATTAAAAAAAATACCTTAAAACCCGAATATTTTTGGCATTTGGCAGAGGTTGATATGCCATTAAACAAAACTCACAAACGCTACATGTTAATATTGCTCGGTTAATACCTTGCATCTAAGGATATCTCATCTCGTTCTTACTTTTGGAATAGCTCGATTATTACCTCGGACTCGAGTGAAATATCAACTAATTCTTAATTTTAGAATAGAATAGAATTTGGAATAGAATATGTCATCTAGTTCTTAATGTTGGTATTGCTCGGATATTACCTCGCTCTCTAGGGATATTTCATCTACTTCTTTCATTTAGAATAGCTCCGTTATTACCTCGCTCTCTAGGCTTTGCGTAATTCCCAGAAAAAAACTTTACCTACTCCGTCATGTCTACTTTTATACAACATGTGAGTTAATTTGTGTCGTTCGCATATATTATTGATGGCTTCACAGCTGTTAGTTTACTAGGTGACATTTGCTATTCTCTTTTGGTCTTCATACAATTCATTTTTATCCTATTGTTCAGGGCATCGTTATTGACCGTTTGTAGTGACTAGTGGCGTTTACTGGAAGCTGAGGGAAAGCAAGTCTTTTCAATTACACAATCTTTTTGGTTGTTTTCCCTGAAACTACAGTCGGGATGGTATCAAATCTTCTCAAAATTTTTACTTCCACCAAATTTTTTTTAGGCACTTCATGGTTGTGCCAAGTTCTCTGATAACGAGAGGCACTACTATAATTTTAACTGCTTTTTTCCATTTTCTTTCAAATCTATTCAACAGTTTGCTGGAATATCGGGACCCGGTGACTTACATATTTTTCTCTTGTTTTCTATTCGATCCAGTCATCTGGTTTAGATTGACTGATTTGATTTATATTATGTTATGTATGTTTTCCCTAAGAGAGAAAGTCTGTTCTTAGTTATACAGTTAGTTTGTATGATGAAACTGTTGTCGTTTGCACAGTTACCAGTGGATTAACATCCATACCCACTAATGTTTACTCTTGTTTTGATTTTAAACGAATACTTTACCTTAGCTGGTTATGCAATTATCACAGTCTACATATTTTTTATCTATCCTGGCCTTTATATAATGATTGCTTAAAGCGCTATTAATGGTGACCCAGTTTATCTCTTCATCTTTCCTCTCCGTAGCCGTGTTCATGTATATTTATTTACCATTGCTTCTATTCTGAATTCTCTATATAATGTTTTTTCTTCACATTTTTTAGTTATCATTTCCATGTTTTCTGAAATTGTATTCATTAGTCGATTCGTTACAGCTTATGGCTGTTCTATATCTTATGTTATTCTGTCTTGTGTACATGTTGACCTTCATGATCTTAGGGACGACGTTGTTCCATCTTGTGTATTTTTGAGGTCCTTGATTTAGGAGTTGATTTACTTCCGTCTTGTGTACACTTGAAGTCATTTGATTTGGGATTCTGTATTGTTCTCTCTTGCGTACTTTTCGACTTATTTGATTTAGGGTTGAATATTGATCTCTCTTGTGTACTTTTTGAGTCCCTTGACTTTACATTCGGCATTCCTCTCTCTTGTATACTTTTCGAGTTCTTCGATTTGGGATTACACATTGACCAGTCTTGTACACTTTCGAGTTTCTCGATTTGGGGTTCAACATTAATCGCTCTTGTGTACTCTTTGAGTTTTTTATTTATTCTTTCTTGTGTACTCTTTGGGTCTGTGCCGATTTCGGAGTCGACGTTGTTTTGTCGTGTGTAATCTCTGAGTCCCTTGATTTCTGACTTGACGCAATTATTTATAATCTAATGCCCACCAATAATAAATCTTAGTTGAACCTTTAGTTCTCTTGGGATCGTCTCACTGAAAAATATAAATCCGGTGAAAAGGAATATCCTTGTCTTACGCCCCTTTCTATTACTTGGCAAATACATTTTCCATCCGTATGCAATAGTTTTATCCCAATAAATGTTGTAGATTATTATTAATATTTTTATTATTATTATTATTATTATTATTTGTGTAGGAGATCATGGCTCTCTCACATTTCCTGTCCTTTGTGGCTCTTAATAAACGATGTATTTCTGTTAGTCCAAAATGCTGTTTGATCATTCATTTACTGAAGCTCACCAAGTACGCCTTGTTTTCCTTTGTCCCACTTGTGTTTAATCTATCCTTGAATATTAGATTTTCCAAGTTTTCTTTCCTCATTATGTGCCCTAGAAACGTCAGTTGTCTTTTTCTGATGTTAATTATAACTTCTCATTTTGTTTCCATTTTCTCTAAAATATTCTTGATCACATGTTCGGTCCATGGTCCTTCTGTAGAATCCAGTTTATGTTGCTTCAAGTCTTTACTTCATCTTTAGGGGGTTGCTCAGCTCTCACTGCTCATCGTCATAGAGGTATACGGATATAACGTAACTGTCTAGTATTCTCTTTCGTGATTTCTATTTCTTGATACTCTGTTTAGCTTCTGAAGACGTCTTCAGATCTCAGTGACGCACTCTCTGTCCGGTAGATTTTTACCTTGCTACGACTACCATTACAGTATGATGCCCTTTCTTCGACGAATCAGTCAGTTGCAATGTGTGGTACACGCTTGGGCGATCATATTTCGCTAGAGACATGACTGACTGCGCAGAAGATTTTCCCGCAGTAAGTTGCCATTACTATCTGTGGTAGACAGTTTGCCAACTAAGGCTATACAACTCAATCTGTCCTGCTTTTAACCATAGCTGGAGTGAAAAGCAACAGGTTATTTTCGCGTATGTGAATACAACGAATTCAACAGGAATTCGAACTCAAACCTCCGCTTTCTCGTTCCGAGCCGATATCCACTGCACCAGTTCTTCGACAAATAGTGTATTTTATATACTCAAATCATCTGCTATTTCTTTTTGTCTCTCTCCTATTTCGACCGCCTAATTGTTTTTACCTGTTTTTCATTTCCCCTTTCAATCCTTTCTTTTTGTTTACGCTGTTAATCTCTCACCTCCTCTCTCTTTTTCTGGATTTCATGTTATTTTCCCTCTCCCTCATTTCTCTCTTCTGTTCTTTTACTCTTCCAATTCTGCGTGTCTTTCGTTTACTTTCTCTTTTCTCTCCCAAAGCGGCGCCGTTTTATTTTATTTTCGTATGACAGATCATCGTCTCGGCACTTCATCTCATTCCATGTCTCTCAAAGCCGCGCCACTTTGATATGATTCTCTCTCCTGACAGTATTAATCACCTTCAAGCATTTCCCTGTCATTCTACTCGGATATGTTTTATTTGCACTGCTAACTAGACGAGCGGGCAAATAACCACTTTACATACATACTAATAAATACAAGGCTCTGTCAAACGACAGCTCAATTGACGCTATTTGATCAGTCATATTCAGGGAGCCAGTCAGAGACTGCACATACAGAAGTGAAGTATGGTCTTGGTTAAGTTAATGGTAAGCATTATGGTGAAAATAACTGTGTTCATACAGGAAACATTCGACATTTATTGTCCGAACAATTCAGTTAAGTGCCATACGTGGTACATTCTTGGGCGATCATGTCTCGAAAGAGACATGACTGACTGGGCAGAAGATTATCCCGCAGTAGGTTGCCATTGCTTTCTGCGGTAGACTGATTGCCGACCAATGCTATAGAACCCAATCTGTCCTGTTATTTAAACCATAACTGGAAGGAATAGATGGATTAATACCTTTCCCAAGGGCATTTGCGCGTAAGTGAATGCATTGAGTTCGGCTGGAATTCGAACTCGGCTCCCCGATTTCTCGTTCCGAGCCGATATCCACTGCAACACAACGCACATCCGAATAACTACCGTTACTTTATTAAGCATTTTTATTAAAAAGCATTTTAGAAAATTAGATTTCTAAATATCAAGGTTTAAATTTATCACATTGCTATCGGATGGACGCACCGTTTAATTGCAATTGTTCCCAAGTCCACCTTGATACGTAGTGTTAACACCTGTTAGGATTCCAGCTATAGGCAGATAGTGATCCCTGCTTAAACAAAAATACTATGAAAGTCTAAAAGTATACTTTAATAATAAAAATACCAGCAATATATATTTTATATAACAAAGACCGATAATTCATGACCAACATTACATTTTATCTATAGTTGAAGGTATACAACTCCAGTCAGAAGATATTTAGTTGAAGCCATAAAACTGTGTACAAAATATTTTTTCAGCATTAACCCTCTAGGGCCATTCGTATCATATTTGATACAGTATTTCCCTATAAGGAAACATTTGGTATTTCCCTATAAGGAAACATTTGGTATTCATTGACTGAGCAGTCAGTACTGCTTTCATTTGAAATTTATAAAATATTTCTCTTAAAAAAATTTTCAGGAAAATATTTCTTTCAAGGCTTGTTTTCATACTGTATCAAATATGATACGAATGACCCTAGAGGGTTAAATAACCCATGTAGGTGTTGACATGCCGACAAACAATCCAAACAACCAACCACACAATCAACATGAAAGAACTTTTCCGTGACATTAATCTATATAATATCCTACAATTTCTTAAATCAAATTGTATTCCAAAATATAACTTTAAAACATCTGCCACTTTGTATGCATACTTTTGAAACCCAATGTATATAAAAGCGTACATCATGGCTTGTCTTGATATTTTTTGTTTTTTGTTTTTTTGTTTTTGAGCGAGCAATTTGCATCCATTGATCAGGAGAGTTACTTTCTCAGAATCTTCGCCACAACGTGGTACATTTTGGAGTAATTAATGTTTTGATGACACGGTGCTGATAGCAGACACGGAAAAGAAAATGCAGATGGAAAGTGCAACATTCAGATCCAAAGACGCATTGGCTAAGGGCGCATTTCAAAAGTTAACCAGAGTACTGAGATACAGGAAAATATTATTGGAAACAAAGAAAAGTGTGCTAGACGGCTATGTGATATCTGTCCTTCTATATGGCAGCAAAAGGTGGACGATCTCCTGAAGGATAAAGATGAGGCTTGAAGCAACAGAAATGTGCTTATGTAGAAGTATGCTGAGGATACCATGGACCGAACACGTGAGCAAAGACAAGGGGTTGGAGAGAATGCAAACTAGAAGAAAGGTTTTAATTAACAACAAGAGGAGACAGCTGAGGTTTCTGAGACACATAATGAGGAAGGTGGTTTTGGAGAATCTAATACTCACAGAACGGAGAGAAAAAAAGAGACACAGGGCAGCGCGAGACATATTTGATGGATTGAGTGAATGGTTGGCGGAGTGAGGTTTGGAAGAGATACCAAGAGAAAAATATTAAGAGCGACAGGGGCAGGTAGAAGTCCATAATCACCTACGTCCTGAAAAAACACGGCACATGAAGAACAAGCAAGAACATGGCCTTGTGCTAGTCAAGCTACCAGTTGCATTTTTCACACCAACACGTTTCAGTCTTAGCCATAAAGATTTTTTGTTCTTCACTTCTCTATCACTTTCAAATTGGCCGTGCACTCTTATTCCTAGAATTATGATTATTAATAATAATAATAATAATAATAATAATAATAATAATAATAGTAGTAGTAGTGTACCCTTGACGTTAAAAATGACGGCCAAATATTTGAGAGGATTATTAGTTGTTTTCTTGCAATGAGCGTCACATGAGGGGATAGATATCTCAATTTGGGGTCTATTTCTCTCTGGGCCTTTTGCATTGGCTCTTTCCTATCGTTTCTTTCTTTATCTCTTGTTTTCCTCTTTGTTTTTTATTTTCTCTTTGTTCTTCTCTTTCCTCTTTCTTTCCCCCCTTTTTCTTATTTCTGTTTTTGTTTTCTTATCTTTCCTATCCTCTTTACCACGCACGAAAGTTTTTCCCAACAATAAAAGAATGTGAATTTTCATAAATCTTCTTTTAAAAAATAGCGGTTATTACAAATATTATGAACTAACTGATGAGACAATGTTTTTTCAATGTCGAAACAAAATGTAAAATTTTGTAGTAATTTGTACATGTTCTAAAGTATAATTTATAAATAAATTAAATGAAATCATATGCCGTTGAGAAGCTCAGTGGAAATGTCATTGGCATGAGGAGCATTACACATTCAGCTCGCTTCAGGTGAGTTTCAATTACTTTTCAGTAATTTACTTCTTCATTGCTCTATTTTATATTGACCACTGTTTTAAATTAACGTTTTGAATGTTGCAAATATTTTCTTCGTTCCTTATTCTTTGTATATATATATATATATATATATATATATATATATATGATTGGTTATTGGTCAGAGTCAAATTAGACCAGTAAGCATTTGTATTAAAAGTGCTCAATACATATTCAATGTAGAGTTTTAAATATTTTAATTTGTAAGTTCGGCGAATTACGCTACCTTGGATTCAACATTTCTGTATCTTAGATTACATATATATATATATATATATATATATATATATATATATATATATAAGAAGAAAATTACTGGAAAGTAACTAAACTCGCCTGAAGCGAGCTGAATGTGTAATGCTCCTCATACCAATGATATTTTGACCGAGCATATAACTCCATTGAATTTCTTTTATTGTTTTCCTCCCGAATTTACATTTAAATTTGGGGTCATCAGGAGAGAATGTGCACCGTTTCGGGGCCATTCTCTAAACGTTTTTACTTGCATACCGCCCCATCTCACTGATGGTTGTATACAAGTATGTTGTAGATATACTAGTTCAAATCTACAACACACTAGTATAACATAATATATTATTTAATTACATAGCTTTTGGTCATAATAAAATTAGACTAGTAACAGTTGCATTAAAATGTGTTCAATGCAGTTATATTGTAGGACTTTTGAATATTCTGCATTTATACACGAGTTATTACGCGACCTAGGTTTCTACCATGTGCTGGCTACAAGCAATTTGCGAATCGTCTGAAGACACCACATAGTAGAAACCTAGGTCGCGTAATAACTCGTTTAGAAATATATATATATATATATATATATATATATATATATATATATATATATATATATCGGGGATTATTATTATTATTATCATTATTATTGCTGTTGTAGCTATATACATGTGAGTGTGTTGCCTATTCAGAAATAAAAATAACTTGGCAATGTTTTGAACTGAACTAACTCCGTTCTTTCTACGTGTCCATGTGTGCAGCTGTCCATCTGTCTGTTCTCTGCTCTCTGTCACTGTAAAAATAGTCGAAATGTTAATACATCTAAGATTAATGAGAATAAGTAATTTCTTTTATTCTCATTTTCCTACTTGTTCTTGTCCTTTTATTTTCTCTTTTTAGCTCTTCGTCTCCTTTCTAACTTTTTCACTGTCGACATTTTGACAGAATATCAGGTGTTAGACATTATTAGCTGAGTTTAATCAATCATGTGCCAGCTGACACAGGCAAACGATACAAAAAAGAAAAAAGAAACTAGCGTTAGAAAAGCACAACCCATTGCCTTGCTAAAATAAGTTACGGAACGTCGTAAAATATTTCATTAGGAACATTAATGACAAAGTGGAAATTCTTCGTCTGACGAGTTCCATTCTTTAAATCTCTATCCAACTAAAATGATGTGTATTTGGGTATATAATATAACCAATTCAATTAGGTTTTGTTTATTTTTTATCCAGTTAGTTAAGTGTCATACGTGGTACACGCTTGGGCGATCATGTCTCAAAAGAGAGATGATTGAGTGTTCAGAATATTATCCCGCAGTAGGTTGCCATTACTTTCTGCGGTAGATTAGCCAGCATAGGATATAGAACCCAGTCTGTCTTGATATTTAACTCATTACTGGAGGGAAGAGACGGATTAATACAATTCCCACGGATATTAGCGCGTAAGGGAATGCAACAAATTCAACTGGAATTCGAACTCGGAACCACAATGCACATTTTATATTACTTTTGCTATTATGTATCCCGCATTTCAGGATGTTTGGGCGTCAATCTGAGGACAGTGCAAAGGATTCAAAAAAAGAGTTGGATAATATATGGAGTCAAGATCATGGTTTTTGAACTGATCACTAGTGATGGCGACATTATGCTTCTATTCTAATGTCGACGTTATACTTCCAGCTTCACATGGCCTCAGCCTAACATGGAGGCCTATATTAAGTGCTTTGAAGAGTTAGTGATGGCCTAGGTGGCTTGTGGAAGAATCTGTCTGGCAACAGGACTCTACATCATACCACACAAACAAGAGAACCCAGTCATGGCGACCACAAAACTCTTACATCTTCCTACCTAACTCCGTAGAATGATGAGTATGTGGGTGGCGTACCTGAGCGAGAGACCAACAAAACTTCTTTCTATCACCAAAGATGAACTGAAGACAAAAATTATGGCAGCGTTCACCAACTTAAACGAGGATACTATCCAGAAAAGTTGCAAGCGATTCAGAAGTTGTCTAGTGGCTGTAGTTAAAGCCAATGGCGATTTTATTGAATAAATTTGTTCTTTAGTATTTCAAGATATTTTTGTGCAATTTTGGTAAATATATCTGTTAAAATAAGATTTCAGTATTATTTTCATTTTTGCGTAATTTAGACAACAATTTATCCATCGAATGCTGCATCCATTATATTTAAAATTCTAACACGCTTCCGTACAATCAAGCATGAACGAGTATGAACTAATACGAATTGACTGACAATTGCGAGATATAGTGGAAATGCATATTTACCCAAAGTCTCCCCACTGAGACGGGATGTGACACAGGGTCGGGTTTAACGTGGGGAATCTAATCGTGTACACACGGGCTAAAGGGCAAAATTTACCCAGCCTAGTCCCCGGTTAAGCGGGATTGGCCAATATGCTTACCTATTTTTCACAACCGAGTATTAGGTCGTAGACAGATCCCCGATTGAGTCGAACTCTGTCTGAAGATATAAGCTTGTGCACATTTCTCAGCCGGGTCACTCTTCGTATACAGAGACTCAACTAAGTCTTTCTCTGACCGAAGACTGAGAGTTTGACTGACAGTTTCGAGTTCTCGCCGAGCTCAAATTATTTATCTAAAGTTCCACTAATTGAGACATACTCTTTGGCACAAAGTCGAGTAGACGGTGCCTCGACTGAGTCGAACTCGGCCCGAAGACACACACTCATACATACGTAAACACGCACATAAACATACAGGTACAAATTTCCGTGCGTGTTTTTATGTAGTCTATATGAAGTATATTCTAAACAACAATAAATAAACTTAAGCACAAGATGTTCAGATGGACATAAGCAGAATTATATATATATATATATATATATATATATATATACACACACATATATATATATTGTTACGTGTTAACTGTAACAAAAGAAAAAGATGATTGATCAAAACTCAGAGTTAAATCACCTACAAATATTTAATTGACGATAAACACAAAATGATATATATACAAAATTTACATTTTTTTTATTCAAAACAGAAATGCAAAGTTTATTACTTGCAGGCGAAGTGTTACGGAGACGAAGGAAGGATCAGTATCTTTACCCAGTTAAATTAGCGAAGTAGTTTAAGTGCTATACTTTTTGGAAATCCTTAAATGTGTATATAACAATAATTTTCAATATGGTCAATGAAAAGATAAAAAAAATCTATTTACCCTTTTAGTTTCAGGTTTTCGTTGGTCAACTTTTCTGAGAAATTCATTCGGTTGGATATAAATCCTTGAATCAAAGCCGGAATTGATAATGTCAGCGAATCCTTTTAACAACTAACTTCTCTCTTCCCCCAAACCTATTTTTATAGGGGCTAACAACCTAATTTGCATATTACTCGAAATCTCTCTTATCTACTGGGATTTTCTAGAACTTTCTAGCAAACATTGTATTCCTAATTTCTCTATTTAAAAACTAAATTAAATGAATTAAAACTTTTTTGTAATAACAAGTAGTACTCAATAGAATCCCTTACTATAACTTTTTAGACATTATTAATATTATTTTTTATATAAATGCATCCTTGTAACAATATATATATATTCTTATATATATATATATATATATATATATATATATATATATATATATACGGTTTTAATAACATTACAAATAACGATAAGGCTACCATAATTCAATTTGACATTATAGATTTCCACTCATTTATTTCGAAGGATCTATGGTTGAATAGCCTGAAGTTCGCTAAACATTGTAGATAAATTAAGCTCGGTAAATTGTAGATATTACTGAAGAAGATTATAAAATTATCTTAGCATCTAGAATATCAGTATCATCTAATAATAACTCTAATTGGATGAAAAGTAACTAAGACAATTTTGATGTCCCAAAGGGTGCGTTTGATTCTGCTAAATTGCAGATTTAATAGTATCTATATTTTGCACATTCTGTGTAGAATTATTGAACCAGAACAAATTAGATTGTATATGTATGATGAGCTTATTGTCATCTAATAGTAATGACCCTTTATGCTCTAAAATCTAAACGAAAATTATAAGGTCATTTTAATTATTTGGTTTTAAAATAGATATTTCTTCAAATCTTAAAATAGTTATTTTTCTGGATATTATCTAAAATAATATTTTCAACCCATATCATATAAATGGTGAGCCGCCTATATATATTAATGTTATTAAAAGTAATAACATTCTGTATAAAAACTCCCTTCATAAAAGTTGGCTTAAACAAAAATTATTCTATAAAATATCCCCAGTGAAACTGGTATTAATAAGTCTAAAAATAGGAAATCAAGTTTTATGTTTCAACCCTCTTTTTGCCAATTAACTAACATTAAAATCGGTCAATAACTTCTGAAACTGATCGATAAACATTTTAATACGTAAAACCTTAAATATACAATAAAAAATCATGTAAAATGTCATCGACATATGCACAACTTAGTTCGTCTATGGTTTGGATGCGCTTAACACACATTATTTTCGCTTACATATACTTACACTCATAACAAACATCTAATGTTTTTATTACGCGTTGGCACACACACTTAAACAGACACAAGTTTTTGTTGTTTTTTCTTCTACATTTAATATTCATCCATTGTTTTATCACACGTGATATGTATCTGACCAATGAAAATATACCTCAATCAACATACTGTCTCCGGAATATTTATGTCCTTCGTTTTTAATAAATTTCGGAAGAAGCTTGTTAAAAGTCAAACATGTTAGATTAAAGACACTTTTTCCTACTCGTTCTTTACTTATTCAATTCTTATATATATATATATATATATATATATATATATATATAAGAATTGAATAAGTAAAGAGTAGGAAAAAGTGTCTTTAATCTAACATGTTTGACTTTTAACAAGCTTCTTCCGAAATTTATTAAAAACGAAGGATATAAATATTCCAGAGACAGTATATATATATATATATATATATATATCAGCATGCAGTGTGGGTATAGAAGAACCCAGAGGAGTATCCTGTACATACAGTGGTAGGATAATTCTCTAAACATATATGCATATAAATACATATAGAGCAAATATAAATAAATGAAGACAGACACGTTATTTCATGGTGAATCGGAATTATGGGCCTATTTCAGGCGAACCATCCTCAGCTTCTGTCTTTATTTAACAAAGGATTTTACATGAACTTTACACGATGGTTCGCCTGAAATGGGCCCATACTTCCGATTCACCATGAAATAACGTATCTGTCTTAATTTTTCTTATATATATATATATATATATATATATATATATATATATCCTAAGACTTCATATAATGAGCATGCATGATGAAAAATGAACGAAACTTAATAAAAACAAAGTTTTATTGTTTAATTTTTTATGTTATTATTAAGAATCGAGATCAACTAATTCCATTATTTTTTTATTGCGTTAGCTTCAGACCATAAGTTAATTGAGGAAATTGTTTTTGCTTGTTTTTGCTGCGAAAAATATACTGATTTAGAAGTTCTTGTAAAATACGAAAAAATTATCGAATTTTAATGACATTTTCAGGAAGTATTCACAAATTAATGAAAACTTTGGCAAAAACTGTATTTTTCACATTTATTACCCCCACTACAGCAGGATGTGCGTTGTGGTGAGATGAATATTGGCTCGGAACAAGAAATTGAAGAGATGAGCTCGAATTCCAGTTGAATTCGTTGCGCAAATTCCCTTGGAAAAGATATTAATCCATCTCTCCCCCACAGTTATAGATCAAATAACAACGCAGAATAGGTTTTATAGCCCTGGTTGGCAGCCAGTCTACATCAGAAAATAATGGCAACCTAATGCGAGAAAATCATCTGCCCAGTCAGTGATGTTTCTTTCGAGGCATAGTCGCCCAAGCGGGTATCACGTATAGCACTTAACTGTTTGTTCTTCCCCACATCGCTTTTTTTGGATATCGAGAAAAACAATTATATATATATATATATATATATATATATATATATATATATATATATATAATTGTTTTTCTCGATATTTTTTAATATATTCTTTACATATAATATATTAACTTATGCTACTTTGAACATCAACTTTGAGGAAATATATATTCTCTTTACTTCGCTTTTCGAGAAATACAGTATTATATATATATATATATATATATATATATATATATAAATATCGAAAAAAACAAAAATTTATATATATATAGGCAATCATTTCAAATCCTTAAACGGAGAGGATAATCCAAATAGACCTATTAAATATAAATTATACAAAATATAGATCCATACGGAGAGCTCAACGGGTTCTATCCAGAGCAATATGTTATACATAAAAGAAAAACTGAACGCATTATCAACTATCATTTATTTTGCCGCTTAATTTTTTACTTACCCGTCGAAATAAATTATAGTTAATGAGCGCCCTTAATGATGCGTCGAGTTTTTCCTTTAAATATATTTATCTTCTATAAAATGTTTACAAAGTTATAAAAATATGTTTTTTAGGTGGGTGAAGCACATTTGATATAATTAAAATATAATTCCGCGGTATATAACAGCTAACAGATGCTTTAGATTTATCATTTATTACAGAACATTCAAAATGTCTAAAAATGCTCGACAATCTTGACATATTTGGGAAAGACATTAAAATAATCAAGAATCTGTACTGGCAGTAAACTGCCTGGATACAGACAGGAAATGTGTTCACTAGATAAAAAGAAAGGAGTGTAAGACAAGGATTTATCTTCTCATCAGATCTATTCAACCTATACAATGAGGCAATTCTGCTGGAACTAGAAGTCCAGATAGGATTTGTCATTGATGTCTACAGGTTGAACAATATAAGATACACAGATGATACAGAGCTGATAGCAGACACGGAAAGAAAACTACAGAAAACTACAGAAACCTCCTACAGAAAAAGAAAAAAGAAAGCGAAAGAAAGAACTAAACAAATTAGAAGATAACTGAATGCATGGTCATCATTAAAATCAGGAGCCCAAATGGCCAACTACAAGTCGGGGATATTATAATCGATCAAGTACAGAAATTTAAATACTTGGAATCTGTTCTAACAGAGGACGGAAAGTGCGACACTAAGATCTGAAGGAGTATTGGCATGACCAAGAATGCATTCCAAAAAAAATGAGTAGACTATTGGGAGACAAGGAAATTACGACGGAAACAAACTTTCCCGTCTTTGTCTCTTGTCCACTATTCTGAGTTGAATAATAACTTGAAGAAAATCCAGTAACCGTTTCACAATGATACGCGATAATCTTTCAGATTTGCAAAATTGCAGCATATGTATCTCAATCCATTTCATCACTAGTATGAAAAATGTCTGGGTCTTAAGTTATTTTAAGTCTATCTCCCATTACTTTTACAATCAAATTCCTCCTATAATGACCTGATTTTCTATTGGTTAGCTGAGATAAACCATAAAGCTCACAAAACTCCCCCACCTTAATTGTCTGGATTTGGTAGAAAATTGTGTTGCTTTCTAAACTTCCATATAAAATAATTCCTAAGAGAAAAAATATTTCATTGACTGATAGGTTTTTAATTAAAGTTTTCAATTAAAAGTTGAGACGTTTCAAGTTGTCTTTCAATCTGTCTGTTGCATACAACTATATATATATATAGTGAGAGTGGGATAACCATTCACTTAGCTGGGACCCTAACAGATGCCACCATCCCGGGTCAGAGTAAACCTGGGAACAGCATCAATTAAGAGGTGGTTACACGTTCCTCAAACCTACTAATTAAAGACATTGCTGCCGGATATAGATTATAAGGACGTTGTCAGGACTTTGTCAGTTTTGCGAAAAGATCTGCAAATCACTAGATGGTCTAAAGAGGTACACGAATAGACTTCATTAAGACAAAATAAACTTGAAAACTCTTATTACATCATTCATTTGTTTCTTATAAGTTGAAGCAGGGTTAAAGAGTAACTTGCGTGTACATAAACGTGGCAATGCACTGTAGGTTGCCTTCACTATCATAATGGAATATATATATATATATATATATATATATATATATATATATATATATATATATATATATTGTGGATTCTATTATCGTGAACAATAAATGAGGGTCAGTAATGGCTTGCTTTGTGTAATTGTGAAAAAAATATGGTCATGGAATACATTTCATTCATGCTTTCTGAATGCTATATTAGCCCAGCCTTGCTGCGGGAGACAAAGCCACATTGAGAGACGAAATTTGTTGCAGCAGGATTTTGATAGCATCTCTGCTTGACGATGCTGATCACGGTGCTTCAATTTACTATCTTTAAAGCCCTTCAACTTAATGAGACATATCTTACGCCACTTCTTTCGGGTAGATGCTTCTGTCTATCTATCTATCTATCTATCTATCTATCTATCTATCTATCTAAGTCTGTTCATATCTATCTATCTATCTATCTATCTATCTATCTATCTATCTATCTATCTATCTATGTTAGACACCTTGAGGTGGTGCAATCGATAGCAACCTTATCTCGCTATAATTATTACAACTGAGCAGTGAGTTCTATCCTCACTGGGTGCCTCTTTCTTTTGAATCTGTGCCACATCTGTTCCGCTTTGAAGATATATATATATATATATATATATATATATATATATAGTGTTATATTGTAATAATTGTTACTGCCATAATTCCTGCTTTTTACTGATAGCAAAGAAGTTTTGGCTAGGTTATGTTCGAAATCCTCGTCGCCAGTTGATGGTGACCGGTGATGGAACCACTAAATGATAACGCGAAACATGGTGGTATGGTTAACAACATAGGTACAAGAGAACAGAGTAAACATAAGCTTGGCTTACTAGTGACTGACAGACAGATAGACTGTGCTGAGTTGAACTGAACTAAAGCCACGTGAGTGATTAACACTCAGTTAATATAATGGTAGGAAGAGTCCATGGTTAAGTGGGTAACGCCCCACAACAATTAGTAAGACATATTTCTAAATCGATAATATTTCCCTCAATCCTCAAAACATTATTACAACTTGAAAAGGTTTTCTGGCTTTTATTAACCTTCAAAGAATTAATAAGCCATAGAAAAGGAATCAATTCATAAATCAACATTGATCATTTTATATTATATTGGCTCCTAGAATTTTGATCATTTTTTGCAATGAATTCTACATAATATTTTAGTACGATTTAAATTTGTTTTTTTTTTTTTTTAGTTTCTTGTGATGCGCTGAAATATATGTGCACGAAGTCAGCCTGCGAGAGAGTGTGGTGTATATGTGGCCAATGTAATAATTTAATGTTTCCTCTTGAATTATCAGCATTAGCGATAAAATCTTTCAAAGGACATGAAAATACAAAATCAATATTATTTTCTCAATGGGGTAAATATTTGAGGTGTTGAATTATAGATAAGATTTGGGTTTTCTATGTGCTGTGTCCCTTCGAACGTAGGCGATCATGGCCTCCTACATCACCTTATCACTTGTGACTCTTAACACCCTTTCTCTTGTTACCTCTCCCAAATCCTGCTCTGCCATTCATTTATTCAAGTCCATCAAGTGGGCCATGCATCTCTTTTCCCTATCTCTCATTTCCTCTATCTATCAGAACACTTAATATCTATATACATCATGCGCACCTCCTGATATCAGCGTACCTAGTTTTCCTTTCAAGTTGCGCAAGTATGTTTGGGAAAGGCATGAAACCATGAAATTATTATTTCATTCTTCTTCTTCTTCTTCTTCTATGTGTCGTGTTCCTTCAGGACGTAGGCATCCATGGCCTTCCACATCTCCTTATCCCTTGAAGATTTTAACAGCCTTTCACTTGTAACTCCTCCAAAACCCTGCTCAAACATTTACTCAGGCCCATCAAGTATGTCATGAGTTGTTTTCCCCCTTCTCTCTTCCCCTCTATCTGTCCTGTAAGTATCCTGCAAATATCAAATTCTCAAGCTCTCTGTTTCCATTTCGTGTCCATCCTCTCAAAAACCACGTCGTTGCACAATGTTCTGTCCATGGTATTCCCAGCATCTTTCCGTAGAACCACTTTTCGGTTGCTTCAAGTTGCTTTCCTTCATCTTTGATAAGATTGTCCAGCATTTGTTGTCATATCGAAAGACAAACATCACATAACAGCCCAGAACTCTCTTCCTTGTTTCCGGCGAAATCTTCCTGTCTCTCAATATTATATTCAGCTTCTGGAATGCATCCTAGGCCATCCCAATACCGCTTCGGATCTCAGTGTCACACTTTCCGTCCTTTGTTAAGACCCAGTTGTTTAAATTTCTGTACCTGCTTGATTTTTGTCTCTCCTGCTTGGATGTGGCATTTTCGGCTCCTTTTTTTACTGATGACCATGCATTCCCAATACCGCTTCGGATCTCAGTGTCACACTTTCGGTCCTTTGTTAAGACCCAGTTGTTTAAATTTCTGTACCTGCTTGATTTTTGTCTCTCCTGCTTGGATGTGGCATTTTCAGCTCCTTTTTTTACTGATGACCTTGCATTCCCAATACCGCTTCGGATTTCAGTGTCACACTTTCCGTCCTTTGTTAAGACCCAGTTGTTTAAATTTCTGTACCTGCTTGATTTTTGTCTCTCCTGCTTGGATGTGGCATGCATTCAGTTTCCTTGTCGAGCTTTCTTTCCACTTTCCGTAACTACGTCCTGTAGGAGGTCTTGTAGTTTACTTTCCCTGTCTGCTATCAGCACTGAATAATAATATAAAAATAAATAACAAAAGTGACAAAAAATTTCTAAGATCTGTTAAGATACACAGGATGGTCTAAAATTAGTGTGGATTTAGGTGGAATCTGTCTGTGGATCGTTTATATTATTACAACGCTGTTCATTGTTTTCTACAATATGGATCCCCTCCACATTATTCAAGAGCAGTCCGTGAATATCTTGATTAAATATTTCCTGAGAAATATATTGGCCGAATAGGTCTAGTTGATTTGAAAAATTGCATTAAAGATGCATTTCAAGAAATTAATATGTAAAAAGATTTGTGTAAATATGTTTGTCGAAGCGAGAGGCATAGACTTCAAAACTGTGTAAATTGTGATGGACAACCTTTTGAGCACCTGCGTTGATAAAATTTAAGAGCATTTATATTATTGTACGCAAAAAAGTTAATTGTCAATGCAATATTTGTACTAATAAATATAATTGCAAGTGTAATCTCAAAATAAATGTTCTCATTTACTGTCCACCTACTTTTGGAATACCCTGTATATCTAGATACACCGGTCATAAAAAAATCATAAACATCCTTGTATCTGACACTTTCGATGTAGAATATTTAACGTCTTTTGATCTCAATATATCAGAAATCAACAGCAATTTTAAAATTAAACCCTAACCATAAACCTCACAGAATAGATATGAAAGTTACGATCCTCCGTGCTATGAAATCTCCAGACAGCTCTTCGTAGTTTAACCACTCTTTTGTGAAATAAAAATCTTAGGGCAGAGCCCATATTTAAACAAGACACTCCTCGGAAAGATGTGTTTTTAATTGCGTGTTCCCTTTCCTTAAATTTGCTTCTACTGAAGGTGAAAGATCCCAGTGAATCCATGCTTTTTCCAACGAGAAATTTGAAAGTTTTAGATAATAATTCGAACAGAAAGTTGAGGCCCAAATCTGAGAAAATAGGGACCGACGTTTTTGCTGCCAATGGATAGACTAATAGATAAACCGACATTTTATTTCCGCCTGATGCAACCGATCTAAGAAGCAAAATGAAATATAAATAAAATATTGGAGACTTTTCCCTACCCTTAAAAGTGATTTAAGAGCTACACCCTTCTTCTTCTGCACTACTCACTAATCTTCCAGCACTGAATACACCCGAGAGTTACAATTTACGACCTGTTTATATCGGTCCTAGGCCAAAAGGTAGCCATTTTGGTCGGCAGTAATGGAAAAGCGGGAAGCTTGGTATAGATGAGTGAGTTTAGTTTCCTGAGGTCCGCTATGGAGCCAGATGAAATTTTTGTTGATAGCTCCGAAAAATTGTAGTTTGAAATGTCAGTGTTGGAATCATAAATCGGCTGGGCCGCTTTTGTTATTTGCTCGCTTATTTATGCAGGCGTTAAATAACGACAACAAGAAAGAAGAATGAGAACATGGGTCGTCAGATCTATGCTGGAAATAAATAATGAAGAAAAACGGCGGAGAAGAGGAATATTAGATTAGTTTTCTTGGAAAGAGGACAGATGAGATCTGCTTTCTTGTATGAATGGAAGATATGTACAATGGTAAAGCCTGGCACAAGGTCGGTTCTTTTAAGGTGCGAAAATATTATAATTGCTAGAATGGGATTTGGGAAGACGACAATGAAATTTGATACACTGCAGGGAAGGACGAAAGGAACAATTGTAAAACTGTGCTTTAGAGTGTTGTAGCCATAAAAGAAAGAAAGAAAGAAAGAAAGAAAGAAAGAAAGAAAGAAAGAAAGAAAGAATAAAAAGAAAGAAGAGGGTATAGAGGAAAATAAGGAATTAAATCTAATAGAAAGAAAGAAAGAAAGAAAGAAAGAAAGAAACAAAGAAATTGGTAGAAGGAAAAAGAAGAAATAGAAAATGAAGGTAACAAGAAAGAAAGAGGATTTAAGGAGAAAGAAAGAAAGAAAGAAAGACATCTAAGGAGAACGAAAAAAAAGAAAAGAGTATATGGAAAAAGAATGAATTAAATCTAAGGTAAAGAAAGAAAGAAAGCAATGTATGGAGAAAGAAAGAAAATAAAATAAAATAAAATTAATAATGAATGAAAGTATCCACTACAAAAAGTAGACGAAAAATAGAAATAATGAAAGAATGAACTAAAATATGGGGAGTTTAAAATTTCAAATTAAAAAAAGCGTATTTTCGGGAGAATAGTCACGTCAAGATTGAATTAACTAAGATAAGCATTTGTTTTAATAAAATTAATAAAATAGAACAAGATAAAGAAATAGAACTAAAAACGTCTTTAGCAATCTAAAACTGAAACTGAAATGATGATGAACTCGCATTATTCTCTGTAATTTTTAAGATTAGTATCCAATGATACGATTGATGGTAAGGAGGGGACAACCAAAAACTAAAAACGTTGCAGAATAAAAAAACAAATCAGAGATTACTAATACGAAGACTACTGCCGGTGGATCTGGACAAACAACGAGGAACACGTATATAAATATAGTCATATTTCTATTCTTCGACGTTGACGGTTGCATGGAGCAGGGGAGTAACCGGAGAGAGTTCACGCATACGAAAGAATTGTCGGGAGTCGTTAGCCAGTCTCTCTATCTTCAGCCAAAAAATCTAGACTTTTATAGTTTTAAACCTCTCACACGACCCCCCTCTTTACCGACGCAATGCTGGTTTTTCAATGATCTCTGTTAACACCCACGCATTGCTTTTCCAGTTGCAGTTTGTTGACATCATCTACGGCTGGATATATATGTCAATCACACCCTTGTCTTTTGCTGATTTTTAGATACAGTCAGATGTATCTGTCAACCTCACGCTTATCATTTTGTCGATTTTACCTACAGCCGGATGTATCTCTCAATTACATCAACTGTTCAAGATAATTTATTACAGAATATAAAATCGCGAATTCTTCACCTACTTCTCTAATGAATTGTTTTAAACATTATATTTTATTTCTAAACCTACATTTCCAGTTTTCAAACTTCTAACTTTACATTTCTACTGATTGAAAAAATGCTAAAACCTACACCCTTGTGCAAATTAGTTGAGACAAAACTATATAATGTTTTCCTAGAAAATTTCACACTTTCCCTGATCACGTATACATCATCTCTTAGCGTTGTTTTTCTCTTCCGACCGCATTTTCCTTTACCTTTTAGCCTGATAGATCCAGTTTGTTTCTTCGCCTTGATAACACGACTGACAGTTGAAAGGTTGACACCAACAATATCCGCGATCTCTCTGTAAGGCTTGCCAGTATGTTATTGCAGCGCTATAATTTTCGTACGTTTTCTTGGAATAACTCCAATGCAGAAAATGGCCGTAGGACAACTAAAAGACAGTCGAGACAATAGTGTCTGGGTGTGATAAAAATCTGATGCTATAACGGATGACGCAATATTTTTCAAGGCTAAACAAATTTCATCATACACCTCGAAAACAGATTCAAACTACTGCACATCACTGTAGATGACCAAATTTGAGAAAAAATATAAATGGATTACAACCTGTCACTCCATTGGGTCTAAAACTGACCGTATGGTGAAAGAAAGGAACCTGAAGCAGTTATTTGAATTAATTTGCGTCTATAAGGATGTAGAATATGTTTAATTTGTTTATCTATTCAACATTCAGTTAAGTGCCATATGTGATACGCGCTTGGACGATCGTGTCTCGACTGGGTAGAAGATTTTTCAGCAACAGGTTATCATTACTTTCTGCGGTAGACTGGTTGGCTATAGAACCCAATCTGTCCTCTTATTTAACCTACATCTGGAGAGAAGAGACGGATTAATACCTTTCTCAATGGTATTTTTGTATAAGTGAATGCAAGAAATTTAACTGGAATTCGAACTCCATTACATAACTCCGTCCGTACGATCCATGTGCTGTGTAATTCACTTCAAAATCGCGAAGCTATTTGACAGAAGTTACTCAATAAATATGTGAAATGCTGAGTAATTAATTATTTGAAAGTTGCAATTAATCGGCATCGAAAAACCCTGGTAAAAGGTTTACCGAAAGACTGAAAACTGATTTTGTGAATTTATGTGACGATATGTATAAAAGATTAGAAACTCAATGATGCTAAAAGTTGTATTTATTAAACTCAGAAATTTATTCGTTACTAAATATTTTTTCCTATTTGCCTTGTTTTTTCCTCCTACTTTTTCCTATAATTTGTGTTATCTGTTTTTGGAAGGGATATATTATTAATCATTTCCTGGAGAGATCTCTCAAATTTTTTTACAGGCAATGTTATACCGCTGGAAAGCAAGGAGGAACATGTATATATAAAAATATATTCTTATATTTTTTATTCTTCGTAGGTGACGATTTTGTGGAGAACGAGAACAGCCGGAGAGAGATCGCACATACGAAGAATCTGTCGGGAGTCGAAAGCCAGCGGGAGTTCACTTTTTTTTTTCATCCAAAATTCTAGACTTAAAATTCCCACGCATTTTTGTTTTTTCGGGTTGTCGATTTATTGATGCCATGTACAGCTGGATATGTCTGATAATCACCTTTTTTTCCGGTTGTCTTTTATCTATGGCCGGATGTACTTGTCAGTCACACCTGGCGGTCAATTGCTTTTCAAGCCAGTTGGCCCTTTGACATCATCTACTGTCGGATATATCTGTCAACCACCCTTGATCATTGTTGACCTTATCCATGGCCAGAGATACATGTCAGTTACTTCTGTCGTTCAAGGTAATATATTACAACAACATGTATATGGTTGTCTAATTTCAAAACTTTAAGAGCGTTTGAATTAACGTCGCTGGTTGGTTAATAAATGCTAATGTAAAAATTTGAATTTGGAACCTAGTTTTTGTACAAAAATGAATCGATTTCTGAATGAGCTGATGTTTGCAACATTTCAGATATTTTTTTATATTACTATTGAATCAAATGGATTTTTATACAATTTTTCAACGGGGTTTCAAATAGTGTGACTATTACTATCGATGTTGAGAATCGTTCTTTTTTCTGAAGACCTGAATTATTTTCCAAGATCCAGAGGCTTACAGCTACATGTTAAAACACCGGTTTTTGTTCAATCAGAGAAGCCAATCAATGTCTAACCTGGCCAGAGGAATGACCGCTTGGAAAAACAAGGTACTGTAAGCTTGGGTCTGCCAGTGGCCTGGATGATGAAGCAGATTAAGTTTGTTTCTATCATTAATCTCATAAGGCGCGTTTACGAGGAACAAGAAAAAATATATTCAAAAGTTCATCGAAAAATTTTCAAAATATTTTTTCGCATCAAATCTTGTGGCATTTTCTTCAAAAGGTTTTATTGATTCGTTTTCTCCGGTTTATCAACTCTGCATCAACTTTGCACTTTATATATGTTTTAGAGGTACAGTTTTTATTAATTAACACATAGCTGGGCAGAGGGAAAGAGATAGATTCATATCTTTCCTAAGAGTGTTTATGCGGAAGGAATTATAATTAATCAAATTGGGATTAGAACTTGGCTAATCAATTAACAATTCCGAGCCTTTATCTATTACACCTCCGAACGTCCAAGTTCACAGCACCCAGGCGGTCACCACTGAAGGTACTGAACAGGCTCGACTTTGCTTAACTTTGATGAGCTTACGGGAACCAGAGTTATACCGTAATGTGAATATAAAATGTATACGGTATCGGAAAATAGTTGATGTTGCAATAAGTCATTTCAAACAATGGCGAATACTCAATTGAATAAATTAAGGTGTGTATTATGTTTTGATCATAAAATTGAAAAATACAAACGGACATTATTTAGCATTCAGCCTTATATCAAGATTGATTTGTTTTTACGGTTTAACAACCTTCTGTGAATAACTTTTTTTAAAATTTCGCTTTTCGTTTTTCAATTTTCTAATTAATCTTAATTATTAAGTTGATGACGGAGTAAATTCTTGGCGAGTTTTACGACAATAAAATATCTTTCTTATTCTTTATAATCGTTTCACCCCATACAAGACAAGACTCTCATTTGTGCGATGAGGGTTCGAGTGAGAGAAAAGGAAAGAAGATAAGGTACAGGGAATGTCGTAGAAAGAATAAGAAAAACATAAGAGTCAAGAAGATGTATTAGGTTGTTACAAAAATAATAGCCGATTTCAGAAACATAATTTTATTATTGAAAAAGTAACTGTAGAAATGTTGAAATTAGTCAAAATACGAGCCTTGAGCAACTGTGTATTTCTGCTATCGATCGACGAGATTATGTTTTTCATCGTTGATAAAAAGTTATTGGCCGTGATGCAACAAAATCTTTGAAGGCTGATTCCACCCTTGGTTTGCACCTAAAGGTTTTACCGTTTAAAAATGTTCTAAAGTGCTTAAAAATGAGAATCAGTAGGTGAAAGATCAGATGAATATGGAGGAGGTGATAAACTTTTATATCCCAAGTCTGTGAGTTTTTACAAAGTCATTCTTACAACATATAACCGCGAATTATCGTAGAGCAGAATTGCACCACCTCGATTCACCAATGCAGGTCTCGTCTCATTTTTTTCAGGTGTGCATGCATTTCCGCAAGTTGGAGTAAAACTTTGTATTAATGCTTTGATTGGCTTCAAGAAAGCTGTAGTGGATAACACTAATTGCAGACCAACAGACTGTCATCATAATCTTTTACTGATGCAACTTTGGCTTTGGGAAATGTTTGAGGGACTCCTTACAAGGAAGCCATTGACCTGATCGTTTACGGTTATCATAAAAGATCCACTTTTGATCACAAGTGACTATTCGGTCAAGAAAGGGACCATTGGTGTTATGCAGAAAGAGCATCAAGCGCACTTCAAAACGCCTAAGTTTTTGATTTTCATTGAGGAACCAAATTATCGAGATTATTCACCTTGCCAATACTCTGCAAATGGCATGAAACAGTTGCAGTGTTGGCACAAAGCATCTGAGACATTTCTCTAACACTTTGACATAGGTTTTGCTCAACAACTGTTTGCAATTGTTCGTTGTCAAGACTGCATGACTGTCCTCTACCTTCTTCATCTTCAACGCTCTCATCACCAGTGCTTAATTTTCTGAAATCACTTTCGTACTTCCCAATCTCCCTATGCTCTGTTGATATTGTACAGAAGTTCAGGAGGCACTTTACCTAAGTTTGAACTCATACATTAAAAGTAAACGGAGATCATGTTTTGTCATGCCCATAATTAAGAGTTTCTATGCTTTAAGAATATTTATGTCTGAAAATAAGTTAAAAATTATTAAAGAGCACAAATTAATTATTATGTATACCAAAATTCACTTCATATATACTGTGAATAATATGTCAGAAATGCCTTTTCGAAATACAACATTTCGAACGGCTATTACTTTTGTAACAACATAATAGAAGTTCCACTATTACATTGTTAAATATATGAGCTTAACAAATTTAACAAAATATTGCAGTAACAATGATAAACATGAATACTTGCCGTCATTGTGAAGTACTAATGAAAAAGTTTGGAACTGACAGTAAAACAACTGTTACCCACTTTTATCTTCTTTCGTTCATTCTTTCTTTCTTTCCTTTTCTCGCTGAAACAAAGTACGGTCTTTTTCCTTCTTTCCAAGCAATCAAAATGGAATAGTTCGTTATTAATTAGTTATATCAGGATATAACGGTCGTGCAAACTAACAAAGGAAGGAACAAACACTATTATAGTAAGCATTTCTTTTGTGAATGAATATTGCTTTAACAATTATATAAAACCATAACGAAGGGAAACGAAGAAGATATTTAATACAATTTTCTCATGATATTTGTACATAATTCGACTGGAATTTAAACTCAGGTCTTCGATTTCTCATTCTGAAGTGTTATTAATTACACCACCCGCACTTTGCTAATAACAAAGAAACTTATCTGAAACAATGAGAAAACAGTAATCTGAAGCTTGTGTCTATTGGCCTGTTACGATAAACAAAGGTTGTTTTTTTTTCTTTACTGTGTCGGCAGCGAAATTTACAGGTTGCGCGCTAGAGAGTTTTACAAAGTTGTCTTCTTTGTCTTCAAAAACGATCGCAGATGTTCTGCCATATGTCAACCAGTGGCATGTGTATAAAGCGCTTCGTAGACTTTTCAGCACATCTCTGACAAGTGAGTGACATGTAACTTGCAGTCGTCTCCACCGATAGAGTGATTGACACGGCCGTCGTCATCATCGCTCTCTGACATGTCTCAACATTTAGTTTCCATTAGGCTTGACGACAGCGATTATTTCTCAAAATGTTACAAACATACACAGACACACACACATATCACATCACATCACATGTATATAGGGGCATTCATATTTTACTAACAAAATTTCTCGATTATTCAGGCCAGTAAATGTTAATATGGATTTGCGTTGTAGTGCAGTAAATATAAGCTGTGAATGAGAAATCGGAAATCCAAGTTCAAATTCCAGTTGAATTCGTTGCATTCATTTACGCGCAATTACATTTGAGAAAGGTATTAATCCGACTCTTCTTCCTCAAGCTATGGGTTAAATAGCAGGCCAGATTGAGTTCTATAGCCTTGATTGGCAAACAGTGTACAACAGAATGTCATGGCAACTTTCTGTGGAAAAATCGTCTTTCTAGTCTTTTGAGATATGATCGCCTAAGCGTGTATCATGTATAGCACTCACCGACTGACTGAGATGTCCAAAAATATACTGTTTATTTATAAAAAAAATAATTACTAGTGGTTACCTCAAACTGTTGATTCTAGTATAAGTAACTTCACTAAATCGCTAAAAAACAGCATAGTATGAATAAAAAACTTAATAAAAAACGAACTTTTTCCATCAAAATATTTATATTATTATTAAGAGAAAAGGTCAAAGTATTTTATAATTACTTTTAAAAATCTAAAACGTTTGAAGGTTTTAAAATAATGCGTCACAAATGTGTATTTTATTTTTGCAAGATTTTTAAAACCGAGAATTAACTTTTGTATACAAATGTGTCTATTGCTCAAAAATGGCCGAAAAATTGAAATTTTTTTTTAAATCTCAAAATTTTATATATTATAATTAGTTTCTTTCATATATTATATTATAAATTTTAGATTCCAATCAATATAATTTCTGTATACACCAGAGTATTTTGCTTACTGGCAATAGTAAAGTTAATCATGTACCTTTCAATTAACACTAAAATAAATGTTTTAAGAAAACTTTTTTTTATTTTTAAACATTCAATTTAAAAGTTAGTTATCAAAAATGAGTGGCGATACCTACTCTAGTATATATGATAAAATATAGTTTTATGGTCTGCTATATTTATGGGCTAAATAGAGGAATCATTGAAGTCGACATCAAGAGCGGGCGGTCTTTTTCATGCTTAAAGGCATTCGTCATGATCTGGCTAACGTGCTTTCTACCAATTACAATTTTACTGCCTGACGATACATGTTTGGTAGAAACTGCATTAGCAGGATGGTTAGTTTTCCAAATATTGTTGGCCTTACATTGCTATACATGTTCGTCTTTTAAAAATTGAATGAGGCGCGTTTTTATTAATTTTAGCCATTATTTGGCAAATATTACTTTCTGTCAAAAGTTGAATATTTGAAAATATATGTGCGTGTGTGTTAATCACTTTAAGCGTTATTTTTAATAGATACACGTATTTTTTAAACATTATATTTATTTTCATCTACCGGTCTGAATGTGTGAGAAATCGTATTAAAGAAAAACATACGCTCTCTAGCAGAATCCGAACCTGCATCCATCGGGACTGAAGGAGCTACCGTTAGAAAAGACACGTTCTAACCAACTAAGCTACAGGGAACTATACAAGAGCGAATTATGCCTTTAAGCAAAACTTCTCACGTCATAGATCTCCTGAAATATTTCCTATCTGCACAGTTTCGAGTTCAAGCGTAAAAAAGCGAATTTTTCCACAATATATATATATATATATATATATATATAGTAATCCGCACACAGATCTGTTTTGCTGTATCACAGCTCATCAGTATGGTTAGACATCCGATTGCTTTTAACCCAGGATTGAAACCCGACTAAATTGGCATCAGTCGGCGATTCTACCGCTGTGCTATGAAGGAAGGTTGAAGGTTGAAGGAAGCAGACTTTTAGCGTATATATCATACGCCAGTGGCCAGAGTGCTCTAATTCATTACTGAATGATATATATATATATATATATATATATATATATATATATATATATATGTTTTGTGTGGGGGGGGGTGTTTGCACCAGAATCTTTCATATATATGTTTCTCATTTGTCCGTGCATTAAATATTGCCGCCCTATTTGGACTGGTACTTCCGCTAACTATTCATAAATTCTTGAAAAAGAAGAATCTACAAAGTTATTGGTTCTGACCTGGCATCACGGCTTCATTTCCATTTCCATCGCCTTCACGTAACTTCCCCATATTTCTTTTTATAAATGTTTTGGTGAGCTTTCGTCCTTGATACCCCGACTTTACGAATTTATGTGAAGTACTAATTTAGCAGTTAGATCTCATTTTACCGTTCAAATTACTAGATTTAACCGTAAGTTCTGTTTAAAAACATCATCAGTTGGTTAGTGATCTTCCAGAATCCTGTCACTATTTTCGATCTTAGGCTGTCTATTTAGTGCCGTAGATCGACGGTATTATTAGATCCATCATTAAATAGTGATAATATAATCAGTCAATTATTAATAATAACGCGCCTTTTATCTAATCCATAATATTTCTAACGACCTCAGTATAAAGAATCAAGCGTGAAACTGTTTAATTTTTTTATTGCATTATTTCTTGGATTATCTTAAAAGAACTCTGAAGCGTGTCTTGTTCCGATTTGTGCAGGAATCGATACCGCCTTCATCCATTTGTCTTTTATTCCGATTAACAGCAATTCGCTTTCTCGTCGATTAAACCTTCTTAGATACGTACAAGGCCTGTAATTTTATTTCTCTTTTGTATCTGTCATGTGCCTTTTTTTAATTACATTTTTTCCGCCACGCATCACCACAAGTACGTTGTTTTTGTTTTGTTTTTTTGTTTTTGTTTTTCCTCTCCTCTTTTCATTTTTGTAGGTCTGCCTTTCCTTTTTCTCAGACTGATAGCTGCTCTTTCACAGATCGCATCTGATTCCAACTTTTTCTCATGCTATGTCTTTTGTCACCGTACCTTACAGCCATTTTTCTCTTTAACTTTTTTGGCGGGAGTGTAATTACTGGAATAATATGTTGTTGCGATAATACATTTCGTCTACTGCACCAGTTTGCTCTCTTCATCAGAAAAGGAAAGAAGGATCTGAAGTAAGGCTGTCTAACAGTACAATGAAGATACTCATCTATTTACAAAAATCGAAGAAGCTGATATTATGTCATTCACGAGAATGACTCGCCTCTTTGCATTTTTTTATATTCCTTTTTCATGCCTTTGTAACTTGTTTCGTCTTTGTGTTCAATGACTGGAATGGATCTGTTGTCTCCTCTAAAGATAGACCAGAATGATGACCCTTGAATATTATTCTGTAATATTTCTATACAATAGTTTTAACATGAAATTACCGATATATATATATATATATATATATATATATATATATATATATATATATTATTAATTCCCATCGCTCCAAAAGTTCGTGCCCAATTTTCATTGTTAATATAAAATTACCAAAACTTAATACTGATGTTGGTTTCCGAAACAGTTTCTTTCATCGTTCAGGTGCGAGTCAGACTTTGTTGAATTTTGATGTTTTTTCTAGAAATGAGTGCCTTAAAGATGGTGAAAATTGGCACTTTCACCAGATGATGCTCTACGAATTTTGGAAATGATTAAGCGTCGGAACTGCGACAAAAGATATTCAGAATACTTATTTCATCTCTTTGGACGGTCAAAAAAAGGGTTGCCAGTGACCTTCCAACACCAATAAAGACGCTCTGCTGGCATCGTGGAGAATAAGCCGAGTTTCGACGGAATAGATTATTAAAAGTGTGAAAAATGATATCTCAACTGCGTTTTGTCATTTGAAGTGACTTAGATTCAAGGCAAACAGCTGATTTTGGTAAAGATTGAAAAATATCATTTTCTACCGCGACAACGCACTATGGCTTGTTGAAAAAACAGATCTTGCAACAGTCTAAACTGTTAAAATTGGAAACACCGTGTTCTACTGACTAGGTTTCTTCTGGTATATATTTGTTCCGGTTTCTGGAGAACAATTTAAATGGCAGCACATTTTACTCTGTACATTCAGTCGAAAAATACCTCACAGCCTTCTTTCAACAAAGCACATAAAGTTACTAAAATTTCTGATTTCTTTAAAAAATCAAATTGAATATCTCATAAAAATAATTGCTTGAAGCATTTCCCTTTCTGTTTCTATAAATAAGTCTAACTTGAAAAACCCTTACTGATTCGTATTCTGTAAAACATGGCTCGTTCATAAAAACATAAAATCATTAATTTCCGTTAATCTTCCTTAGAGAAGCTGTTGCAGTTAAGGACTAAATCCTCATTTCAATCCTTTTTTACTATTCCTTGGCCAAAGATTACAGACACAATCTGTGAAAGATAAGCGCTCTTTGAGGGACGTTGCTAGAGAAGTAAAGTAAAAATTGTGCATCAGCTTACACCCCGGAATCAAATCATTAAACAAGATCAAATCAAAACAAGTTTACTTGAGTAGAGCAGAATCATAGTTTAAGTCTCGTCTTGAGCCACTTTATTTTGGGATTATACTGTTTGATCAAAACGTTTGACGAATGTAATGATCAATAATTTTGTATTAAAAATAGAAATAATGACATATATTAAAATTTATAAAGAAAAAATGTATAGTATTTTTTATAATCATTTCACCCCAAATAAAGCAGGACTGCCACTGGTGTGCAGGGGGTTACAATTAAAGAAAAGACAGGGTACAGGGGATGCCTAAGAAATGATAAGAGGTGGATGGGATTTAGGAAGGTAAATGGCAAATAACGCATTTAAACTTTTGAAGATTGTTGCTATCAGGTAAGCAAATATATGAAAGGGAGTTCCACAGGTGGGAAGTGTGAGAAAAGAAACTGATAGTATAGAAGTGGAAGTTACATTTGACTATTTTGATGATAAGCAGGTGAAACCTAGAAGCCAGTCTAGTAGCACAAGTAAATTCATGTAGTCAGAACACCAGAGAAAGAAGCTCATCAAGGCAGAAGCTGTGAAAATATTTGTAAAAAAGATAAAGGAAAGCCAAATCCCATCGGTGAGAAAGTGACTGAAGTTGTGAAATTTGCATCCAAAAAAGTAGTTTACATAAAGAAGAATTTGCATAACACAAAATAATTTATATAACAGTTCTTTCAATTTACAAATATTATTTTCTCATAAAAACCCATTTTTTTCCTTAAGAACAAAACAATTTTAACAACTTTCTTTTAGAGTACCAGTTCATATAAGTCAATTTCTTTGCAACAAAAGATATTTATTTACTTTGAAATGTTTAAAATTCAAAATATCAAACGTTCAAAGGAACAGATGTTCTCAAATTTGAGATAAACTCACTGGTTTATAAAAGACATTAAAATGGGATAAATTCATAAGCCTATAAAAGTTACTCAAATACGAGATAATGCATGTGTTTAGAAAATATATTTGCATATCAAATTTAAAAGATTCTTTTTATTCAACAGCAACAGTTGTAGTAGCAGCCTTTTATCATCCCAGGTCACTGTGTTTTAGTCTAGGTGGTTAAAGCCTTTCTTTCCAAATCACAGCTTATACATGTTCTGTTGAGATCAAATCCCTTCTGACTTTGCAGTCAAAACTGTCACTCTTATATAGCAAACAGATAACTCTAAACCAATTATTTAGTTGGTATATACACTCCTGATCAAAATTTTAAGACCACTTAAAAATCTTTAAAAAGAAATATTTTTTTACGGATAGATTTTAAACTCCTCCCACTTAAGGTTACCAATACTACAATCTAAAAGGTTATGGAAACAAAAGGCTATATTCCAAACATTTTATTTAGAAATTTACATTTTTATAAAATGAGGCGATTTACACATGATCAAATTTATAAGACTAGAGACAAAGATTCTACGAAATTGTACAAAAAGTGTATGAAAACATTCAAATTTAATAATGAGTTCTACCTCCACTGCTTTTGATGACTTCAAAAATTCTGACGGGCATGCTAGAAATAAGCGTTTCCATTAAGGTGCAGGGGATGTTGCTCCACCTTCTAAAGATGGCTTCACGAAGTTCATTTTTTGTTGAATATTGTTTGCCATTTCGATAAACATCTCTTGTCATTCATCCTCAAACATTTTCAATTAGGTTCAAGTCCGGTGAGCATGCAGGATGTCCCAAGAGATGGACCCCATTTTCTTGTAGAAAGGTCAAGGTCCGTCTTGCAGCGTGGATTGCAGCATTATTCTGTTGGAATAACCATCCATCCACACACAAACGATGGCCCTCCATCATCAATGATGCTTTTTGTAGCATGCTAACATAACCAGCCGCTGTTTGACAACCCTGCACCACCTGGAGCTCCATCGTCCCTCTGTAAGAAAAGGCACTATGACGTGTGGAGAAAATTTCAGGAGGCATGTTTTTGTTATGCCAATATCGTTGGAAGCCATCAGGACCATCTAGATTTAATATTTTCTCATCAGAAAACAGGACTTTCTTCCACTTCTCAACGTCCCATGTTTGGTATTCACAACCAAATTTTAAGTAGTCCACCTTGTGACGTGGAAGCAGCTGAGGAATTTGTTTACGCTTTTTATTTAGCATTCCTTTTTGTCGTAAATGTCGTCTGATGATTACGGGACTGCAATCAGCATCTGTGACTGCCTTAATTTAACTAGAAGGAAGTCCCGCCTCTTTCATAACAACCCGTCTTATTCTCTTACTCAATGCAGGAGCAATGTTTTGGGGCCTACCAGAGGATTTTTGCTTTTCCATAATTGTCGCTGTTCTTTAGAAAGTTGCAAATCACAGTTTTACTGCGATTTACCTTAGCTGCGATCGCCCGCTGTGACAAACCTTGCTTATGGAATTCTAGAATTCGAGAACGCTCAACTTTGGTAAGTTTGCTTGCTTTAGGCATGGTAACACCTTTACGCAGTGATTGCTAATCTCTAACTGAACTAAAAACATTGGAATTACAATAGATCTAACAATTTATACCCCTGGTCTTATAATCTTGATCTTGTGTAAATCGTCTTATTTTATAAAAATGTAAATTTCTAAATAAAATGTTTGGAATGTAGCTTTTTGTTTCCATAACCTTTTAGATTGTAGTATTGGTAACCTTAAGTGGTAAGAGTTTAAAATCTATTTGTAAAAAAAAATTCTTTTTAAAGATTTTTAAGTGGTCTTAAATTTTTGATCAGGAGTGTATATAGACTGCTGAATTTAAAACAAAGAACTATGACCGCAAAAGTGAATAATGCGTTTTGATTTAAGAAATTCTCTCTCAAAATTACAAGGTTAATTTTGATCTGCGCTTTGCAATTGTTTCATATACTTTGATTATTTCTGAAAAAAAAAAGTCATTAAGCCGACTGTATTCTCTGCAGTAGCGTAAGGTATGTTAAAAAGTCTAACGTTAGACACAAATGTGAAGTGTACCAATGTCCACATTTTTTACTCTAGTGTAAACTGGGTTAATGTCTTCGAATCAACTGAAGAAAAGTAGACCACTGATTACATTTAACTCAATTATAAAGAGGACCTATTGACTCAAGTGTAAGCCAGATCTATGTCTACTTTATTTAACTCTTAAACCTATATTTGTTTGAATCAAATGTAAATTGGACCCATACCTACTTTTTCACAGACGTGTAAACTTATGTAAACCTATCTTTTAACTATATTGTAATTTTTGTTCACAAAATATCTATTCGACATTAAATGACTCCAAAAGATAGAGACGTTAATTTAATCAACCTAACACCAGCAGCACTATCTAGCATTAGTCTACACCAGAACAGATGCTCTTTTGGTTTCACTAATAAATTTTGCTGTATTGAAGCTTTTAATCTCACACTCAACGCTCCTATTTTCATTTATCCTTGTATATTTTGCAGTATTCAACCTGGTCGAATGAGCCAGCTCCATCAAATGAACCCACAGCATCCAAACGAAAGCTGTCTAATCGTAGCCGAAGTTGTATTCATTCATACGTGCAAATTCATTGGATTTTCAGTGCAAAGACCAATAGTAGACTTAAAAAATCCACAGAAACATTTACTTGTACTTGTACCTGTTACAACATTTACCCGGTTGAGTCGGCGCCGTCAAACGAATCCACGGAATCTGAACCCAACTCATTCCGAAGTACAAACTTACTGTAGGAATTTCAGTAGGAATTTTTATTCACATGCGGTCACCGAACGCTTATATGCACAGTTTTAGGATAATCTTAGACTGGTTGCCACCCAAGGACCGTTTATTCTGCTATTCTAACCATCGCTGGGAAAAGTTTAATTCTTACGTTTCCCTATGGTATTCACACAGAAGTGAATGTAACGAATCTGAATGGAATTCGAATTCGACTTTCCGATTCTGTAATACCATCCGCTAACCATTATTTCACCGTGATTCCCCCTTTAGTTTGTTTAATGACCAATACATAACCTGTCCTACTATTTTGTCCATTTGCGGCGGGAGACTACATAATTGCGAAGTGGAACACAAACTACCTCAGCTGCAATTTGAACAGGGAATTTTGGTGCCATTTTCAGTGTTTTTAACCGTCAAGATACCTGCAGCTCATGTCGTTTTGAAGTTGCAACCCATTAGGTTATTTCCGATTGTAGCCACAGATTGAATATATTTTCAAATTCCCCCTTTACACTAAACGCGTAGTAATTATATTTTAATTTTTCTAGTCTGAGTGAGCCATTCCTCAAGACAGCCTTGCTTTCGAATCAGAAACTAAAAATAAATAAACAAATCTTAGGCAGAAATAGGCTAGAGAGAGCAGTTTAAAGAGAAAAAAGAAAGACGTGAAAAATCCGACCCACACTGCCCACATTTCTAAACGGAAATTGGAAACGATCCGAATCAGTCCTCCTCCTTAAACTCTTTTACACCAATCAAACTTTGATGTGGAATTTACAGACGTCTCCGTAAGAGCAGTACTAAACAGTGCGACGTAATCAGGGAATTGCATAAAAACGGCACACCCGGAATTGCTGAGGGGCAGAAAAGAAAACTCGCAACCGAGTGGAGGCGAAGAATACAACGCGATTTGCAGTCCTGATTACAGATTGAATCAAAGACTTTAATCTCAAAGGCCTCAGAGGTGTAAAATAGTTCTCTGGCATATTCTTTGATAAGTTTCTATTTCAATCTACTTATATCATTGCTTTCAAACCTGCACCATATTTTTTTCTTTTGTTTTGTTTTTTTCTCCCTTTGTTTCTCTTGCTTATTTTTACTTTTCAAGACATTTTTTTACGTTTTCCTTTTTTTACCCTCTTATATAAAGGTAGGATTTTATGCGGCAGCTTCTTTTTGGCTTGACATTGTTTCTAAACGGAATGTGCAACTAGGGCTTATCTGACTGGAGAGGTTTCATGTGGGTACAGGCGACAGTGAGGATTGGTAGGTTGGGAGGATGCCGCGAATGATAAGATGAGGCTGAGACTTTATACCCACACAAAAGAGTAACCTGAGCATTCAGTGACGACAACCGCATGTGAGCAAGCAAAAGACTTCCAATTTTAAAAAAAGAAAAACAATTGTTTACCTAGAAATATTTTTAAATACATTTTAGAAAAATATATATTACTAGCTATCTATTTTGAAAAAAATCAATATTTTGTAATTTTTGTAGAATAAATTACTAATGTTCCTAAGAAAATTAAATTTTGGCATTAAATGACCCATAAGTAGTTGATATGCCGCTAAAAACAAACAAAGGAGTCTAAAATTTTTATCGGCAATAAATAACCCATTGCGGATGATATGCCGTAAAACAAAATAAACCAAAACCTTGAACATCAAAGATAAAACAATTGCATGGTATAGACCGTCTCGAGCCTGGTATACTGTGGTGGGATAGTACATATTTACTGATGACATTTGAAAATCTATTATTATTCGCCAGAGTGGAGTTTAGTCTGACGCAAAGTTAAAACAGTGGGGAGGATCTTGAAATTTGAACTTTAACGAATTGACCTGCAATGTGTGTATTAATAGGGATCTTAAGTTAAAAGGGCACAGGAGATATTAGTATTTAACTAACGGGCGAATTAATAAACTCTAATCTATATCGATGGTTGTATTAGTTATAAGAAATTTAGTATAGGAGATTAGGTGATTGGATATAGAATAAGCTGTTCTAGGAACAGATTTGTCTAACACCGTTGGGTGCTACCAAAGCAAAATATTAATCTATGAACATCAGTCTTACTCTTAAATAGCCTCAGCAGATTTCGGTTGTCCTGTGAGAAGTTGTCGTCCTAAGATCCCCAAAAACTCTTCCACGGCGCATACGATCATTGTTTCCAAAATGGCGACGTCGCAAGTGGGATCTCAATTTAGGAAACAGAAAGAAATCTGATGGAGCCAAGTCTGGTGAATAAGGGGGGATGGGTAACAATTCAAAGTCATATTTGGCTGCTTAAATTACTGCAACCTGAGCAGTGTAAACAAGTGCGTTATCCTGGAGAAAGAGTACACCTGCCATTAGCTTACTTCTGGGTTTCGACTAAATTGCTTCTTAATTTTACTGCATAGTATGTCCATTCCCCTTTTTCAGATAGTCTATCCTGTTTACACCTTCAGAATCCAAATAAACAGAAATCATCCCCTTGCTAACAGACGATGTCTGCTTACAATTCTTCGGGTACCGGGGTATTTTCATATTTTTGCTTTGAATCTTTGTTTAGGGTTTGAAGTGGTGAATTTTGTAATACGCCGATTGTTTTTATTGATCAAGTTTTCAAATAAATATGGCTTCGTGTGCAGAGGGGGAGGGGTTTAGATTTTACTAAGTTTGCATAATGCCTATTGAAGTAATCGCTTTTGGAGTTAACACGCTGTTTCAAAATGTCATGGCTCACCAATGATATATAACGACAAATGTGGCTACCGCATTGGGTTTATACGCATTGTTCCTATTCCTCCTGACTTAGACATCAGCTGAGATTTAGAACGATTTTGCTTCTTACATTGAGAGGAGGACGCCTTGATGGGGTGCAATGGTTAGCGAGGCTAGTCCTGTTAATCATTTCTCCGGGGTAGCCAGTTCGTCCAACCCTAAATTTGACATTAAATAACCAAACAAGCGTTGGCATATCGTAAAATCATCCAGCCTAAAGATATTACGCTTTGCATGCGAAAGAACACGCAAGCGCCTCGGCGTGGATGAAGTTGTAAGTGAGCTCATGATTAGTGAAGTCATGGTTAGCGAGGTAAGAGTTGGAGAAATAATGGTTAGTAAGGTAAGGGGTACCAAAGTAGTAGTGAGAGAGACTACGGTTAACGAGGTAATCATTAGTGAATTAATGGCGTAATGTTCAACAAATTAACAGCTGGCGAGGTAATGGTTACCGAAGCAAGGGTTAGCGAGGTAGTAGTTGGAGAAATAATGGTTAGTAAGGTAAGGGGTACCAAAGTAGTAGTGAGAGAGACTACGGTTAACGAGGTAATCATTAGTGAATTAATGGCGTAATGTTCAACAAATTAACAGCTGGCGAGGTAATGGTTACCGAAGCAAGGGTTAGCGAGGTAGTAGTTGGAGAAATAATGGTTAGTAAGGTAAGGGGTACCAAAGTAGTAGTGAGAGAGACTACGGTTAACGAGGTAATCATTAGTGAATTAATGGCGTAATGTTCAACAAATTAACAGCTGGCGAGGTAATGGTTACCGAAGCATGGGTTAGCGAGGTAGTAGTTGGAGAAATAATGGTTAGTAAGGTAAGGGGTACCAAAGTAGTAGTGAGAGAGACTACGGTTAACGAGGTAATCGTTAGTGAATTAATGGCGTAATGTTCAACAAATTAACAGCTGGCGAGGTAATGGTTACCGAAGCAAGGGTTAGCGAGGTAGTAGTTGGCGAACATGCAACAAATGAGGAAGTTCTAAAAAAGATAAGAACTGAAAGAAAAACAAATACACAACTGAAAAATGTATGAGGAAAGAAGGCTTGAAAAATTTAGCACTCATAGGACCCCTCGAAGGCAAGAGAAACAGAGTAAAGTAATGACACAAACAGCTTACGCATATGTTTGTACCGCTGTGAGCTACAAAAGACAGGGAGTTGGGAAGAGTCATAGTTGCCTATTTTCTGAAAGAAACTAGTGTCCTTAATCGGCTACCCTTGTGATGAAAAGTTACGTTTGACTCTGGTTAATTTCAATGATCATACAAAAACCAGAAAGAAGCCAAGATTAACACCGTACTAAAATGTACCCGGATATCGTTTAGCTTAGTTCAGGATAACACCCAGGGTATGATTAAGGCTAATATACTTCTTATCTCGGGTCATAAAATAACGTGGTTTAAATAATAACCACCTAATTTATACTCGTTTTACTGGTAGTATCAAAAACTGTTTTCTTAAGTCGGATGTTACATGAAAATTCTAACCTACAAACGAGTAAATGTTCATCGAATCATTATTAAATTGTGGACTGGAGACTTTGCAAACAGAATGCAACAGTGGTCCAAAATGACCCCACTTCGACCAAATCCTTTTGAGCACAATCAATCGGCATTCAAATGCTCTTCTTCTATGTTCCATGTGCCTTCAGAACGCTGACGATCATACCTCTCTACAGTTTTCTGTTCTTCAAAACTCTTAGTAAGTTTTTTTTTTTTTTTGTAATCTCTCCTAAACCCTGTTCTACCTCGACTGGGTAGTTTCAAAAGAATATTAACCTCATGACAAGGAGCTTGAGCAATTTTTCCACGGTGTTATCGCAAAACTTACTTTAAACTGACCTTATTTCACATTCGGTAGCGAGTGTTCGCACTGGGAAAACAATATATTTAACACTGTTCTGTTATCCATTTACACAAGCTCATTATGCGCTGGTTTCCTGTCACTCTTAATATGTCAATATGTCCTATGAGTGTCAAATTATCCAAGTCCCCTTTCCTAATTATCTGCCCTAGAACTATTTCTCTCTGATGTTTCTGAACTTTCTCATTGCCTACATGTTCAGTCAATGATTTTCTCAGCATACTTCTGTAGTCCATATTTCTATCGCCTTAACTTTCTTCTTAAGAGACTCTATAACATTCACTGTTATATTGGAAGACTGATATAACGTGATAGTCATACACTTTTCTTTGATTCTAACGATATTTTTGTTACTTTGCTTAGCTTTTGTAAGGCATCTTACAAAATTTAAGCATTAGAGAACTAGGTACTCTCCAAATTCAGTGACAAAACTAATAACAGCAAATTATATTGAGCTTGTCAATTCTTACATGCCAAATGAATGACTTGATTATTTTTTGAAATGTGATAATACGTTCTGTACAAAAATCGAAAGAAATTTTGATATGTACTTATTTAGATATGATGTGAAGTTTATTTTAAAATTCAATGACCTACGGTTAACGAGATAATCGTTAGTGAATTAATCAACAAAAATTACCTTTTTAAAATTTATATCGAATCGTTATACAAGATATCATTGCCATAGAAATGTTGTGTTATTTGTTGTAAAAAGGGTTTGAGGTAGATTTTTGACTGACTGTACAGAGTCAGTATTTTTGTTATTTGTTCTGTATAGAATTAAACAAATCCGAAGGAGCCAAATTGGGAGAATTTCAACTCTTTCTGCTTCTGAAATGTCAATGTTCAAATGGTGAACGGATGGTGAACGGATGGTGATTTTCAGACACTTAAAAAACTTTTCCATCAAAATCTTTGGTTTATTTTTCCGACAATAGCAAGTAAAGTATTATCATCAATGTCGGAAGATTGTCCGTGGCTGGGGTTGATCATTTATGTTAACCCTGACGAAATCTGCCAAACCATTTTTTGACTGCCCGAAGGGCTGGAAAAGATCCAAACAATCCTTCCGAAATGTTTTTTTTTTTTTTATTCAAACACTTACTTCTTTCTGAAATTCATAGTGCATAATATAGCAAAAGTGTAACGTTTTTATCCACAATCTTTAAGATATTCATATGTGGAAAATGTATCAATATTCAACAAAGTAACCTAATGCTGGATCGAATTTCAATGTCGCATTTCCCGAACCCTGTTAAAATGTTTAAATTGTTGCAGTCGTTTGATTTTGGTATATCCGACTTCTTGGGCTGTTCCTTTCACTGAAGACCATGCTTTCTATCTTCTTGCAATTGATATATATTTCTTTCCTCTCGGTTTTTTTTTTCAATACCTTCTGTGAGAGGTCTTAAAGTTTTCTTTCTGTGTCTGCTATCAACACTGTCATCTGTATATCTTATGTTGTTATGATTGTAGCCGCCAATAACGAATCCTGGAAGGACTTCTAATTCTCTCATAAATCGTCTCCCTGTATACATTAAATAAGTCCAGGGATAAGACACATCATTTTCTTACAGTCAGTTAAGTGACAGACATGATACAAGCTTGGGCGGTCATGCCTCGAAAAAGACATATCTGACTGGACAGAAAATTTTCCCGTAGTCATTCGCCATTACTATCGGCGGTAGATTGGTTTCCAACCACAGCTATAGAAATCAATCTGACCTGTTTTTAACCCATAGGTGGAGGGAGAATCGACGGATGAATACCCTTCCTAAGGGTATTTACGTGTAAGTGAATTCAAGGAATTCAGCTTGAATTCGAACTCTACTCTTCGATTTCTCGTCCCAAGCCGATATCCACTGTACCATTCCCAAGAGTGTTTACGCGTAAGTGAATTCAAAGAAATTCAGCTTGATTTCGAACTCAAAATCTCCAACAATTTCAAGATATACACAAATTATTGGCAGGTTCAAATGAATTAGGATGTGAAATATTTTTTCATTGGGAACACACCAGATTAATCAAAAACGTGACTTTGGCTTATAGATTTTCTATCAATTTTATTTTTCTTATTGATGGTATACTCAATACAAGGCCCAAAGACCACTCAAGATAGAGTGTTACTGAATAAGGGAGGAGGAAGGAAGAATTAAGAAATGCATATTATGAGGACGGTTAGGATAAATATCGGTAAAACTCGAACTTGAAGACACCAAAATTGTAGCTGTCAAAGAAGCATCCTCTCGGGAGGCTGTTTCCCAGAGCAACGGTTCTGGGTAAGAATTTGTTTAAGTGAAATTTACTCCTTATGAAAAGGGCACGAAAGTTATATGGGTGCTTTTCCACTGTGGTCATAACATGGCTGGTCCTACCTTTGAAGGTCTAAGGAATGTAACCCATCCTAACATCTGTCATAGTTATAACGATAGAATAATGAGTGGCTTAAAATATTTCTTCTGTGGAATAAGGCTTGTAAGTTAAATGATAATTCATCATCCACAGGGCCATGTAAGCTATATGGACTCTCTTGTGGCTGGACAAAAAAGGAAGAGTTTATGGAAAAACGCTAGAATTGTTTGAATCAATTGTTTTTAATCATTTCACCCTCAGTGTGGCAATAAAATGGACTGACCTATTGAGGGTTATTATGAGAAACATACTATTAAGGAGAGAGAATAACAAAATATCAAGAATTAAGGGCAAAAAAAGAGATAACCATTTATAATTATTTAAAATTTTTCATAAACAAAGTTGGGTGGGAAGCAATAAACTGGAACAGAGTTCTACAAGCAAGATGTGTGATAGAAGAAACTGTTAGAATAGAATTTACGGTTGCATTTCGCCAATGATGAGGCATTTCCGCCAGTCTAGTACTGCGCTTAAATTCATAAAGTCGATGTATCATAATGTTCGACAGAACAATTACCATGATAGTATTTATAAAAAATGAACATGAAAACTATATTACTGCAGTAGGAAACTGAGATGCAGGTTATGACCATTAACGTTGCTGATTCTCTTTTGGATTCTATCAAGGATCTCTAAATGTATAGCAGAAACACAAGACCATGTAAGGTAGTAATATTCAAAACATAAAAGAAAGGTAAATTTATAAATAGATAAAATAGATTCTGACGAGAAGAATTGTCTGGTAAGACATAGGGAACCAACTTTCGCAGCAGCAGATCTAGCAATTGATTCAATACAAATTTTCTGATTCATTTCAGTGAAAAATGTTAACCCCAGAAAGCGCAACGAGTTTACTCTTCTTGAGGTTAGTATCAGCCATAATGATGGAAGGCAGAAAGAGATCTTGTTAAAATTAACAAGCCATTACTTACCCCTGTTAACAGCAGAGTGTAGGTCATTTTTTTTAATCAGCTGTCAATGTGACTTTATCTAACTAATCAGATTTAATTTTAAGAGAGGACTAAATAGTTATATCAGCAGCATAGATACTGTGGTGATAACTCTAACAGTTTCTTTCCGTTTGTGGAACTTCTTTCCGTTTGTTTGCTTCCCTGATAGCTACAATCTCCAAAATTTTAAATACATCGTCAATTGCCATCTTCTATCTCCTTGATCCCTCTTTTAACTCTAAAGGTTTACTGTGTGAGTAATCACCAAAATAGAGGTTAGGAATAATAGTATATCAACAAGTACATAACTCGCAAAGTAGATACACTGATAGTGAACTGCTAGTCAGTATAATCTCTCTCCTCTACTAGTTATTTACCACCTCCCCACTAGAGCGGATGCCCAGGGCAGATGCGAGACAAAATGAATTAAAATGTGAATTTAAGCACGACCAAAAATACCCCGTAGGCACTGCTTAAAGTCGAGTCGGGCTCTTGTCTATTTACCTCAGACGAGACTCTACCTTTCGGAGGAGCCTCGTCTGGGTTCTTCTTCGCTGGGAAGCAGAGAGTTGACCAACAGAGAGTTTGGATCAAGTGTAAGAAGAAAGGGACATTTCATTCCTGTATATAGATAGGTATGCAACAATTCCCATCCTTCTTTTATCCTTTCCTTGACATCCACTATACCTTTTTTTCTCACACTGTAACCCCCTGCGCACTAGTAGTGCTCCTGCCTTGCTTAGGGTGAAATGGTTATGAAAAAAATATAAATAAAATAACTGATACCATCAATTAGTTTCAGCGCCAGTTCAAGTATAGAACCCTATAAGACACCTGCATTACTGTAGTAAGACCTGGAAGAGTTGTCGTTCAAGATAACTTTCATTTTGCGATGTGATAAGAAAGACTGAATCAGTTCAAACATTCATTCAGAAATACTATAACCTTTCAGTTTGTGATAAAAGACTGACATGTCAAACTAAAGGTAATTTTTTAATGTCTGTCTTCTGAGATGCGAGGAGACCACATAACTCTATTCGACAAACGTTTTTACTTTTATACATTTTGAGGCAAACATTCTTTGATGAATTAGTTGGTGCAATCAAAATGGAAGTCTACAAGTATGACTCATCGAAGATGTTTACTTTTCAAATGCCTAAAACACCACGCTGTACGTGGGTGTGTAAGCATTGATGTTTAAATAGATACAGCATGTAACTGCTTGATAAAAGATACAAGATAGAAAGATAATCTCTCTCTCTCTCTCTCTCTCTCTCTCTCTCTCTCTCTCTCTCTCTTTTCAAGACTGGCTCAATCAATCTTTTTAATTGATTTTATTAAGGTGACAAATTTTCAGCTAACATTTTTCTGATTTGAAACCTGCTAATTACTTCTATAGTTTTTTTTATTTTTTAAAAATTTCATAATTATATTTTTTTAAAGAGATTCACTAAGTTTCCCGACGACCATTTTTTTTTTTACATGCAGGTTTACTATTGATTGAATTTTGTAATAAACGGAGAGAAAAAAAGAAAACAAAACTGTTTTCTGAAATTCGAAAATTTGTCATCAGATTTCAAACTGAGATATCTCTGACGTATTGATATTTATCAAACCTCGGCTAGTAAGGTAAAAGGCCAAGCGAGGGAAGGCAAATACGGGGATCATTACTCTTCATATTAACCCCGGAATATTAAATACGCACCTTTCCGTTCCCAAATATTCAATAAATAAAATGATTTTGAAGATCCAGCTGGGTACTATGAAATGATTAAAATATACGTATAAATTCATCTAATTAAACATTTTGCACGGACACATATGACTCTTTGTCGCCATCCAATTATACTGTTCATCACATTCGGCAAGTCAGAGAGATTGCAGTATATGTCTTTTCAAATCTGACTGATATAGGTATTGGCTTGTCGTCCTCTGCTTGCTTCTTCCATGTGTAGGTTCCCACATAAGACTCTATACCCTTTCACTACATTTAGTACTTGACAAAGATTCCCATGCACACTGGTAAAGCGAATCCTTTATGTAACATTCCCCGCTACTCATAGCAGAACTTGCTATATTAACCCGAGAACATTAACTATGGTTATATAGTACGAAGCGCAAATGACGCCATTTTAATTACAATTTAATTATATTTTCAGTACCTGATTTTCTTAATTAATTAATATATTTTTCAGTTCCTATTAATGTTAACACAAAGTACAAATTTTGAAGTGCCTGCATGTAAAATATTTCAAATAAAGATTTATATTTAATATTTTTTTGATATTTTCAAAATCGGGTATGATATACTTTAATTGATGGTTAGTGTTTCAGGGTTAAAACTCTTTCATTAACTGATTACGCAATAAGATTTCACAAATTTTCTTGATATAGGACTGGGTTTGTCGGCCTCTGCTAGGTTTTCCTTGTATAGGCTCCCACAGAAAAACTTCACTAATGATTTTGTCTTGCTCTTCTAATCTCGCTCTAAGCTCTCTGATGAAGTCTGATACTGAACGAAAGTTTCCGTACAATCTCGCAATGGTCAGACGAACACTCCGTGAGATTCAAAGCGACGTCTCCCTTGAATTACTTAGCTCAGCATCAATGTGAGAAGGAACATTAGCTCAGCTCATCTCTTACGCAGCCACTACACAATTCGTCATTCTGCAATCTTATCCCTAGTACGGTATCTGAAAGGGAGCTATCCTTTTCTAAAGAATATCCAATAACCATGTCAGCACGGTCGTCTTTCCAAGAGGTATTTTAAAAATGCCCGCATATCCAGGTACATATGAAGTCATACAGGATCTTCTCGGGTAATAGAATGAGTAATAAACAACCAGTTGTGTTGGGGTAACCTCAAATTCCTTAAAATTTCATAAAGAGTGGAATACAAAATAAAAGGTAAAATTTCTTTTTTAGCGAAATAGCTAGCCAAGAAAAAGAAATTGAAATTTATATATATATATATATATATATATACTTATAAAAAAATATGTAATCCGAAAGCTTAGACTGGATTATTAAAAAAAAATATGTATCAATATAGTAATTTTATTTCTTCATTTAATGACAATGCTATTAAGCTTATCAAAAAATATGAAAACAATTTACATGAAATAAATAGACAAAACTTGTCCATATTATTTAATGAAACATGCATTAATATATATATATATATATATGTGTGTGTGTGTGTGTGTGTGTGTGTGTGTGTGTGTGTGTGTGTGTGTAGTTGAGTTGTGATGTTGCTTAATGCCAAACATGTTATTTTTTCAGTGTTTTTTTTTAATCATATCACACCGAGCAAGGCGGTAACAAGGGATGAGCCTCTTCACCTGTTCGATAGATGTGGGTGGAGTGTGAACCGGGCGATAGTTTAGTCTACTTCAATTGAACAAAAAAAAGAGTGAGAAGTAGAAACTTTAAAAAAAAATGAAAACGTAAATTTTTTTTTTCTTCAAGTTTCAACTGGTAAAAAGATATTTTGACAAGCAGGTGTTTTAGTATTTGCCTATATTTCTAAGATGGGGTAGTATTTACAGTATTGACATTAGTCAGACTATTGTTCTCGTCTTTGTTGCCATTTGTTCGACGTTTCGGCCTTTGTACGCTCCGGTCTTCTTCAGGTGTTAGGAATTTCGAACCGAACCCATTATTACAATCACTGGGATATATGAACTCTTCCTTACGTAGTAATGCCTCTTTTAGTAGTCATGCGTTATCTCCCTCTAACCGTGTAAGTTAATTTTTCACCACTGCTGTAGCCAGGTATTGAACTCACAACTCATTGGTTCAAGTGTCCTTAAGGAGTGGAGATCATATACCCCAGCGATTGTAATAAACGGTGCGGTTTGAAATTTCTTCCACCTGAAGAAAGCCGGAGCGTACAACAGCCGAAACGTCGTACAAATGGCAACAAAGATAAGAACAATAATCCGAATGATGTAAATACAGCAGGTGTTTTGTTGTAAAGTTCTTGATATCGGGAAAGAGATAGAACGTTAATAGGATTAATGTAGAGAAGTTTGTCACTCAACTGAACAGACTGAAAAGAAACCCTGAGATGTAATATTATAAACATTTTGGCGATAAAACTTTGTTTATATTTAGTTTGGGGCCATTTTTCGTCATACTATCCTTTTTTTTAGTGGTGCCTTCACGAAAATTTGAAGTCGGCTTCACTCTGCTCAGTTAAGTGACAAACTTCTCGTTAATCTTATATTGAAACATTCTTGATGCACTTACATCTTTGCTGGACGGGTTATGTTGCAAGGCTGAGTGTTGACAGAATACTCAAGATCCTCATGTATAGCCAGCTTGACAGCGGACAAGATAGTGTTGGACTGCCGCGTTTCAAATATAAAGACAAGCTAAAGAGTAAGCTCTTTGGGAGAGTTTATTATATATATATATATATATAAATATATATATATATATATATATATATATATATATATATATATATATATGGGAGTTGAATATATGGATTGGAATCCTACAAGATGAATAGAAACGAAAAAAGGTGTCTTTAATTTAATGTTTAACTTTCTTAAGAATCATGTTAAAGTGAAACATGTTAGATTAATCACACAATTTCCTACTTGTTATTTACTTATTCTATATATATATATATATATATATATATATATATATATATATATATATATATATATTAATAAATATACATATTATCCTACGTTTCAAGCATGACTCAAAGATTCATGCATTGTGCAATCATCAGGAGAGTATAACATTTTTCGATTTGAATTATATAGGAGAGTATGTATATTTATTGATATAGGTACCGCAATTAAATCGCTGAAAAAACAGGATATTATGACGAAAAATGGCCCCAAACTAAATATAAACAAAGTTTTATCACCAAAATGTTTATCATTATTAAGAGGTTAGATCAAAGTTAGATTAAAAAAAATTAATTCCTTCTAACACGTTCGGAGTTTTAGAAAAAAATCTTATTTTTCTTTCGTCTGTTAGTTACCAAAATTTTCAAGGGTTTATTACGGCAAGCGTAATCTCAGGCAAATCACTTTTTACCGGTGAAAAACACATTAATTTGGAAATTCTGGCAAAAATCAAATCATGGTCAAATTTCGATGAAAATTTCAGAACTTATTCATAAATGACTGAAATCATTTTTTAAATAATTATTTTTAAAATCTTGGTAAAAATATTTTTTGACATATGATACCCCCCCCAACTAATTAATTTCCTGAAATGTCTAGAAATTCGTGAGTTTTCCCATATACCTAATATTAATTAAACTCAGGAGTCATTGGGGAATGCTAATCAACTGTCTTTTATTTTTTTCTAAATTAGCACATTTTTAGAAAATCTGCTCCCAATTGGAGTAGAAGAGACGGTTAACATTTAAGTATTTCAATAGTAAAAGGGTAAGACATAGGTGCCAGTCTTGTAGCACGCTTAAATTCATGTGGTCAGAACACCAGATAAAAAAGTTCATCATATGTTAGGTGTTGGGCTAGCAGCTTTACAACAATTAACACCGAGAGTGATGGGACTGTGATCATATACTCCACTGGAAATTGACAGGATTAAAGAACAATAAAATTATTATAGATATTCATATATATGAAGAGTGAGAGAGAAATAGAGAGAGAGAGAAATAAAGAGAGAGAAATAGATTTGAAAATAGTGTGATAATTTCTGAGAAATTTGATGGATTAAAACAGATCCATAGATTCATCCATACACCTAAATTATGTGAGATAGTAACGGTGGGTTCAAGCTCCGAGCTGGCTACTGTCGATCAGTAACTCAACAGCGCTAAATAAAGAACGAGACGCGATATCCCTATATATGAACAATCTACCCTCGTAAATTAAACAAAGAGTTTATTTGAAAATTTCCTGAACGTTACGGAGACACCCGAGGAAGGCCGGAGAGCACAGCGGACGAAACGTAATATTAAGGCGGTATTAGTTCGAATATAAATAAAGTTTAATATTTTTGGGGGGCATTACTTTATCTAAGTTCTATGCAGCTCAAGAAATGAAATCATTGACTAATTTTATCAAACCAATGATATATGTTTGACATATTGATGGTACATTTGTATGAATGGGTTGGATGGAGTTCCTTGGTCTTAGTAAAAACAATCTGTCCAGAAAGAGATTAACCAAAGCACTGGTATAAAAAAATATCGTGTGATCAAACTTCAGGTTGGTATCTGGTAAGAGTAAAGCCATCATGTGAAGGAGGAGAAAGAACTTCTTTAAAGTTGATTGTGCGTAATACATTTTGTAATAAAATTCGTTGTCGAGGAACTACACTCTCTTCATAATTGTCCTTTGCCAGAAAGGAAGAGTAGACTGATAAAACATTAGTTCGAATGTGAATAGATAGATAGATAGATAGATAGATAGATAGATAGATATCAGTATAAATATATATAGAGAGAGAGTGTGAGAGAGAGAGAGATGAACAGAACATCATAGATAGATAGATAGAGAGAGAGAGAGAGAGAGAGAGAGAGAGAGAGAGACATTATACATGTATACGAAAGAATAATAATGGAAACGTGTTAAATCGTAACACACTTCGATAATGGAAAAAAATTGGATAGAACAAAATCTGTTTTGAAAATTCAATCCAGTGTATGTATCAATATTTGATAAACCAATTAGTTTGTCTGTGGCATTTCATCGATATTTAGTTCTTTATTCGATAACAGTAGAAGAGGTTCGATTCGTGTGACTATCTACCTAAGTGAAGAGAACGTTAATGGACAAAAACCGCCAAAAACGCAACGAAACCTGAAGAAAAATCAAAATCCGGAAAATAAGAATTACTTTTAAGATGAACATGAGATTTTGAAGAGGTATGTTCCAAAAGGATTATATTTATTTTAAAGTAATCACCCTCAGCTGTATGGATCCCAGTAATAGTTTTTGATGGAGTAACTTTTAAAATAGAAGAACGCTGTTTTTTTTTTTTGTTTTCTATTTTTAGTTATTTCCTTTTTTTGGTGGGGGGGTTGCATTAGCTTATGATTATCAGAACCGATGACCGTTTCTGGTCACAGAGCTTCTGTGCACACCTGACAAGTTCCCTCTCCATATCAGCTTTGAAAGCCTATGAAGTACATATTCATGCACATCGTTAATTCAATAAGTAGATCGGACGGAGCCCACCGCAGTCGATGTCCTCCAACTTAAAGACTTCCCTGGTAGATAGATAGATAGATAGATAGATAGATAGATAGATAGATAGATAGATAGATAGATAGATAATGAACACAGTGTGATAGATAGATAGATAGATAGATAGATAGATAGATAGATAGATATTAACAAATTTATATATATATATAGATAGAGAGAGAGAGAGAGAGAGAGCGATGAACCGAATCTCACAGATAGATTGACAGATATTAACAGAACTATATAAATAGAGAGACAGACAGACAGACAGTGACAGAGACAGAATGAGAGAAGATATGAACAGAACCTCATAGATATATAGATAGATAGATAAATAGATAGAAGCAGTCTCTAAATATTTTTTAAATCCCATCAAATACGGCAACTTGCCTTGCACCACTTCCAGTGCAGGTGCATGCAAATATCTGCATTTGCACGTGCATTATCACGTACATGGGCAAATATTGGCGAGAAAATTCATACACCACTTCTCTTCATTTGCGATTTCTTCTCAGTTTTACCACTTTTTTTTTGTATGGGTTCATAAAATTGATTAAATAAACTTTTTGTTAAACTAAAAGAAAAATACAACAAAGGATTTTCTTTGTAGAAAAAGAATCAATTTTATAATCAATTTATTTCTAATTAATTTTTGATGTTTTTTTATTTGCTTAGCATCTTTTACTAACTTTTTACTTCTTTTCATCTTTCTAATTTTTCTAACGAAATTTTTGCAGCGAATGATTACGTTTGCAATTTGATCTCATGTTTAATTGCTAGTATTTCATTTTTTTCCTTTTCTGCGATGAATAAGGCCAGCCTGACTCACAGATTTCAAGATTAACCTGCGAAAATTCTGTAACAAGAAGAAAACAAAATATCACAAGGTTTAAAGAAAAATACGCAATAAGATTTCGTGAATTTCTTAACAGGTCCCTCTTTAAATCTTAGAAAACAGAATTTGATAAATAAAGAAAATGAGAGAAAGAAATATTGAAAAAAAATTGAAAGCCCAAATAAACTATCATACAAACTCGGGAAATAAAATCAACAGGATCAAGGGGAGATAACCATGAAAGTTTTCGTTCAGCAAACAACGTCTGAGCACTTTTTCAAAGCTGGCACTTTTTCAAAGTGTTTGTAGAAAATCATATATTCGAAAGAGACATTATTTGAAAACAAGTTATCCGGGCGTCATTTGTCACGATGCATGAAGTATAAGTTCAGTAAAATTATTGTCACATTGACCTATCGACGAAGGGGATGAATAACCTGTGGCGCATGCGCTATACCTTCTCTATCTATCTATCTATCTATCTATATATATATATATATATATATCCGAGTGAGTACAGAACGAGGAAAGAAATTTTTTTTCCCGTCCAAAACATTAATTTAAAACAGTGCTCGATATATGATGTATAGAGCTGTGAATATTTATTATAAATTATGTTTTAGAACATGTACATAAATTTTTCTGTATATGTCCTCTTCTCTACAATCATATGTTTGTTTCTTTCCTCCTGATGAAATGTTGGAAACCCAACATTGAAACAAACATATGAGTGTAGAGAAGAGGACATATATAGAAAAAATTATGTACATGTTCTAAAACATTATATGTGTGTGTGTGTGTGTGTGTGTGTGTGTGTGTGTGTGTGTGTGTGTGTGTGTGTGTGTGTGTGTGTGCATATATATGCATGTATATATGTATATATTAAAATTAGGAGAATCAGCCGATTACACTACAATGGTTTTAACATTTCGGAAGAATAGATTAACTAGTTACATAATACACTGACCTGCCTTTTGGTGAGTCTGTGGTATCGGTTAAGACAAACTTAGGCATTTTAAGACAAGTTTAGACAGGCTAAGACAAGCTTTGTACCCAGTTACTGCCTAAGACGCGGGGGCTGGGTAATCTTTGACCGGTGAAGAGCGTTCGCATTCGGTTTCCCACATAAAACTGACCTTGTGTCACAACATGCACCAGTGGGAGAGCAGGGTAAATAAAAATTGATAATTCAACGCCTTTTGGTGAGTCTGTGGGATCGGTTAATACAAGCTTAGACATGCTAAGACAAGTTTTGTACCCAGTTGCCGCGTAAGCCGGGGGTCACCTTTGACCACTGGTCCGAGCTTCCGCGTTCGGGTTCCCCCACACAAAACCGACCTTGTGTCACAACTTGCTCCAGTCGTGGATCAGAGTAAATAAAAACTGATTCCCTAACGTTTTAGTTTGAACAGGAATTTTAAAACCCATAGTAGGAAGTTTAAAATAAAGCGTGGAGTTCGCCTAGACTAGCGAAATAAATAGTATTGTATATACTTTTATCCGGGTTTATACGAACCCAAAATATTATGCGTTTTAAAATTCCTGTTATACGTTCAAAATAAAACGTTAAGAAATCAGTTAAGCTATAAAACCCGACGATACCAAAATATTAAAACCATGGTAGCGTAATCAACTGGTCTTCCTAATTTTAATATAATATATTAGTAAAGATTTACATATTAAATTTGTATCATTTATTTTTTCTTTAAATGTGTATTGAGCACTTTTTCACACAACTGTTTACTGGTCTAATTTGATTTTTACTAATAACATTTATAGATAGATAGATAGATAGATAGATAGATAGATATGAACAGAATTTGATAGATAGATAGATAGATAGATAGATAGATAGATAGATAGATAGATAGATAGATAGATAGGAAGGAACATAATAAAATAGACATGAACAGAATTTGATAGATAGATAGATAGATAGATAGATCGATAGATAGATAGATAGATAGATAGATAGATAGATTATTAATAATAATAATAATTACTATCTGTTCTTCTTATCTATCTCATACTGTACAACTCTTGGAATTACCCAACTTAACTTATTCTGTTAATTATATTAATATCTATGTTTTTCAATCTTATTTCTTATATATCTCTATCTGTTCCTGTTTATCTCAGTGTATATTATCACACCTTAAACTATAATTTTACCATATATATTTTTATGGATACTTATATATATTTATAGAGATATAGGTTTCATTAAAAATGACAGACAATGTATTATCATTACGTTTTTTATATAATTTTTCATGTATCCGTAGAATTCTTTTTTCGGAACTCAAATTATATAAGAATTGTCCAAAGATTTTTGTACTTTCGAGCGCTTTCAGCTATACGTTTAGCCATTATCAAGAATTAATTTTGTTTTACTTGTAAATAAACATGTGAAAGTTTATGCATATAGAATCTTGAGTATGTTAAGCTCCGAACATAACACGCACATCGTTACCGTGTTCATAAATGATGTTATTAAGTGTAGAATTTCTCTTTTTTATCAGTAATGCCTCCATTATTTTTATCTTCTTTTGCATGTGGATGATGCTATAATGAATATATAATTAACGAGGATATAACAGACAGATCCTGGACGATCTTGATGTAGTAAGACACACCAGATCTACTGGCGGCATCTCCCCGGTATATAATTAAAATGTACTGTTCAATTATAGAAAAAGTCAAACTATCCACTCAAATACGAGTATCCATTAAAAATAATGTTCAAGAAAATGAAATTAAAATATGTGTGTGTTGCATATGCATATGTCAAGTTATACTGCGGGATAAAGTAATGTTTATGTATTCTAAGTACGAATTTGTTGAATGTTTCTCATAAGGAATGAGTAAGAAGTGGGCAAGGTTTTATGTGGTATAACTACACGACAGCAGGAGTTTTGCAGGGCTGGTGTTATTGCTGATGGAGAGAATGTAAAAATGTTGCTTTGAATTGTTAGTGTTGAATATTTCTTTTACTACAGCTATATATGTGTACCGGCGTATATTACTTTTCATGGCGACTTCGTCTCTTTTATTGTTTGGGTGCATGCGGCTGCAATAAAAGTAGCTTTATTGTGTTATTGATTTCATTACATTCTGTGTTGTTTTTATGAAGGTTCTTTACAGTCCATTTTATTTGTTTGTCGACGAAATCCGCCCTTTATTGTTGTATGTTTGATGTTATTAAATATATGGTTATGAACACACTAGAATATACAGATGGGCACATTAGAATATATAGAAAGGCTTGAACAGATAGATAGATAGATAGATAGATAGATAGATAGATAGATAGATAGATAGATAGATAGATTAGACAGAGATTTGAACAGAGATAGATAGATAGCTACATACATACATATATACATACATACATACATATGAACATACTAGATTAGATAGATAGATAGATAGATAGATAGATAGATACATACATACATACATACATACATACATACATACATACATACATACATGCATACATACATACATACATACATACATATTGGATTAGACAGAGATTTGAACAGAGATAGATAGATAGATACATACATACATACATACATACATACATACATACATACATATGACCATACTAGATTAGATAGATAGATAGATAGATAGATAGATACATACATACATACATACATACATATGACCATACTAGATTAGATAGATAGATAGATAGATAGATAGATAGATAGATAGATAGATAGATAGATAGATATGTCTTAACCGTGTTAACTCTAAGACGCAAGGGGTTACTGGGTGTGAAAGAATTAGAAAACAAAGAAGCGTGAACAAAAATGTAATGAAGAAGACAGTAGATACCGATTGATACTGCATTTAATGTTTCAAACAATTAAGTTCCAGCCTGGAGCCGGAAGAGAGTTCACCACGCAAGAAGTGCAAAGTAAGAAACAGTTAATATAGAACATACGTTTACATCTAGCCAATTCAACTGTAAATTAATGAAACATTGTTGCCAGTCCAGTACTGTGCTTAAATTCATATAATCCCAGTACTACGAAGAGCTCATCCGAACAATTACGACAAAATTATTTCTAGGAAAGTTTTGCCAGATCAGAGCTAATAATATTACTGATTCTTCTTTGGAGTTTATCAATGATTTCTAGATATTTAGCAGGAACACCAGACCAATAGTGGCAGCAATATTCTATGCATAGATATATAATAGACTTATAGATATGTAAAATAGATCCTGGAAATTGTCTATCACGACACAGTGTACCAACTTTCTTAGCAGCTGTCCTAGCAATTGATTCAACATAATCTTTCCACTTCATGTCCGCCGAGTACGTTAGTGCAAGGTCGTGCAACATGCCACTCGCTTAGAGGGTAGCATCACACTTTTTACCCAACAGCTGCGTCAGCGGTAGGTGGGAAATATTTGAACTTTGAACCGAGCGTCCGCGCTTGCGTTCCCCACTTTAAAAACTGACCTTGTGTCACAACTCACTCTTGTGGGGGAGTGGGTAAACATGAAGGCAGAAAGGTTTCTCTCAGATGATTAATAGAGAGCAGTTCCGTTTTGGAGGTTTTATAGTTAACAAGCCATTCCTTGCCCCAGATAATTACAGATTGAAAGTTGTTTTTGACATCAGGCGCCAATTTGACATTATATCGAAATATACACATTTACATGTTGATTAGTTGGTAGATTTCACAAAATATTAATCCACGCTGGGTCATGTAAAGTCGAAATATATCTATTCTATTATTCTCTCTCTCTCTCTCTCTCTCTCACACACACACACACACACACACACACACACACACACACACACTCTGTCTGTCTGTCTGTCTCTCTCTCTCTCTCTCTCTCTGGTCAATGAAGCTAGAGGCCAACTGAATAAGAACTAAATGAAAAGTGAAATGGAATTCACCATGCTGATTGTAAAGTTTTACTCAATTTAGTGAATATTTTGATGCCAGCCGATTTTGTTTGTCTCTGTTAAGATTGATTGACTTTTTATTTTTAAATTGTGTTTTATTCTCCTAAGCTTTAAAATCTAAAAGTTAATACTTATATATGTATTTATTTTCTAATTTTTGTCGCATATAATGTTTGATATTTTTTTTAATATGTGTGTCTGTTAAGGTTTTAGTTCTCTCTTTTAGAAGTCCGGACAGGAATTTCTAAGGAAAGACGTTAAAATTCTCTTGTAGTATTTACTAAGGACATCATGACTTTAAAAACATTAACTTTTATTTATTTATTTTGCTTTTTTTTTATTGGAGTAGATAGACCCTGCTATCATCCAGTTCATACAGTTCCCTCTTCTTTTGGACAAGAGTAGAGGTTCATGCCTTGTTTCCGGATTAAGAAGAGGTTCCCGGTTTCTCTCCTCTTTTTATGTCTTGATAGTAGTGTTGTTGTAAGCTTTTTGCAATGTCTGTGTATGGTGGCATCGTCTCTTTAATTCTGAGGGTATCAAGCTGGCAGTTTCCTGGTTGCTGCTTTCGACTGGTAGTTAGGAGCCCGAATTCTTGCATAATGTCTTGAGAGGCTGCTCTGATCAACAGTTGAATAATATCGGGTTATTATGTAGTGGTATGGCGCAAATGGATGGGGTGTCCTTTCAAGTGCTTCCGGTGGGCAAACCTGAGGCTACATTATGCTGCAATCTGCGCCAGTTTCGTTCCTATACATGTTGCATTTGACTATAACTGTTACTACTACTCTAGGCCCCTCCCTACTGAAAAATATCACTAATTATGACATCGCACAATATAAAAAATAAAACTAAACCAGCTAAACATAAATCACCTAAACTTATTAACATCTCTTTTTCGAACGTCTGTGACATCCGTACCAAATTTGCAGCGTTGAATCTTTCATCAAAGTAAACTCACCTGACATCTTATCTTTCCTTGAAACTAACCTTGATCCTTCTATCCCTTCTTCAGATTTCTACAAAATACAACGGAGAATCTGTAATGTAATCCATACCGACTTGGCTGACCGCCTGCAGTCACTCTCTCACCGGCGTGATGTGGCTTCTCTGTGCCTCTTCTATAAATACTTTCACGGCTTCTGCTCCGATGAACTTAGATCACTAGTGCCCCCTAGATACGAATTTGCACGAGATACTAGATTAGCAACTAGGTCCCACCCTTTTTCAGTGAAACCGATGAAATGTAACCGCAATTTCTACTCCAACAGATTCTTTGCTCGCACTTTCCGTCTGTGGAATTCCCTTCCGCTTACTTGCTTCTCCGACAGCTACAACCTCCAGGAGTTTAAATGTAACGTCAATAGACACCTCCTAACGCACTAAATCGCACCCTTTCTCTCAAACACTCTTCCTATGCACCTCCTTACTCGTCTATCACCCTCCTGACATTTCCTATATCCAATCACTCTATGTAACCCCCTACGCTATAGTGGCAGTGGAATGCCTTGCTTGGAGTGAAATGATAAAAAAAAATATCGCTAGTTACCTTCCCCTCTTTAGGAAGGATTCCAATGTCTACATGCATGGAATTGGTATTTATCTCAGCGAACACCTCCCTCTAGTTAGGGTGATTTCTCTTGAATCTCCTGATCATTTCTACGTGTATCTCCGTCTCTCACTACTAAGCTCGGTTAGCTATAATGTCTTTCTTTACCGCTCACCTTTATCTTCTGACGGTTCTATACTTGACAGCATCTCTAAAAATATAGATATGGCCAGAAATCCTCCTCTGCGGTTCCTGCATTTAAGAACGCTAGAGAACCCTCAAGTCCCTTCATTTGTCTCTTTATCAGCCTCCTACCGATTTTTGGCAAAGTGATCGATACTATTATTAATGCTGAAGTAGTTCAACATCTCACAGCCCATGGCCTCTTCTCCGATAAACAATATGGTTTCCGCTTCACCAGGTCTACTGCTGATATGTTAACGACCATCACAAAGTCTATATATCAGGCTCTCGATAAGAACAGCGAAGCTCGAGTTATTGCACTAAATCTCCAAAGCTTTTGAAAGACTCTCGAATGATAGCCTTCTACGCTAGCTACATGGCTATGGTATAATTGGACGATTATTTGACCTAATCAAGTATTTCCTTTCAAATCGCATAATGAAGGTAGTATTGATTTGGCATGTTTCCAGATACTATCATACGAACGCGGGTGTCCCTCAAAGCTCTATTCTAGGTCCTACGTTTTTCTGATCGTAATCAACGATCTCCCTGATGTAATCAGATCCCAAATAGGCATTTATGCTAACGATACAACAATTTACTCCCGCCTCGATAAGAAATCTGTTGATGCGGACAAAGTAAATCTATTGAGCTTGAAAAAGACCTCCAAATACTGGTGGACTGGAGTAAGAAATGGCTCGTAAATTTTAATGCTTCCAAAACGAAGCTGCTATCGAAGACAACCGCTTCTACCCCTAACCCATCAAAATAAATCAGGCTGGTCTCCCTGAAAGCAAAACACTGCGTCTTCTAGGTCTAAATCTATCAGCCAACCTCAAGTGGAATTACTACACTGAATCCATAGCTAAATCTGCTATCTGTTGCTCAGAAAGTTGCTTTCCTTTGTAGAGTTAGGAAGTCTTTCTCCTCTAAATCTGTCTTACACATATAAAAATCTACCATCCACCCGTGCACTGAATAATGCTGTCACATCTGGTCGTGTGCCCCTGATATTCATCTCGAACTTCTTGACAAAATCCAACGAAAAATCTGTAATGTAATTGATCCCATCCTGGTAGCTCAACTTCAGTCACTTTCTCACCGATGAAATGTAGCTTCTCTCTGTCTCTCCTACAAATACTTCTACGGCTTCTGCTTTGATGAGCTTAGCTCCCTGGTGCCTCCTCTGCATAAATTAACTCAAGTTACAAGACTAGCAACTATGACCTACCCTTTTACAGTGAAACCAATCAAATGTAACCGCAATTCCTACTCTAACAGCTTATTTGCTCGCACTTCTCGCATGTGGAATTCCCTTCTGTATACTTGCTTCCCTGAAAACTACAATCCCTAAAAATGTAAATGCAGAGTCAATTGTCATCTCTTATCTTTTTGACTTACATCCTTTCCATGACAACTCCTATATGATGTTCTTCTTCCATTACACTCCACTGTCATGCAACCCTCTTCACACCTGTATTCTCAGCCTGTTCTTACTCATTCTCTGACTTCCTGTGACATATTCCTCTTTCTCATCGTACCTTATCTGTAACCCCCTGTAAACCAGTAAAAGTTCTGGCTTGCTTTGGATGAAATTATTAATATATATATATATATATATATATATATATATATATATATATATTTGTGTATTTATGCAGAAAATTTTCTTTTAAACATGTCAAATTAAATAAATTGCAAACAATATGTTTGCTTATTTTTAATAAGATCCATTCATACTCACGGATAATCTTTCGTGTATTACAATCAAAAGATGTCAGAAATGAGCTGTAACTTTGACAGATGTTATTTTATTTCATTTCTTAAGGTACCCAAGTACTTTCAACCTTTTTCCGAGGTCATATTTAAGGGTGTGAGTTATGGTAATAAATGTAACAAGAAAACTGTGTTGCTAAAAATTACTGTACATTTTTTCTGCTTCAAATGTAACGGTTGACAAATTGCTAGCGTTCATTAGAACGTGAAAATTATCTAAAATAGAATTTTTTAAATGTTGTAATATCATGGTCATGTATGTGCTAAAGCCTGAAAAACTGTTCTTTTTACAAACATTTTAGAACAATACTACAGTATTCATAGCTGATTCTATTGACGGCCTAAGTGTTTTAATGAATATTGCCTCGAGAATCAGTAGTTTGCTTTTGTTGTTTTCTTGGTGTAGAATAGTTGTATCATCGATCATTATTTTTTTATATTGTGAATGTAGAGAGGAATGTTGTTGTAGAAGTCTACAAATTGATGAATGGCCGGACAAATGTAACGTAAGACGTCTCGTTAATTTAATTGTTTTAAATCCAACATATATATTTGTTTTTTCCATTCTCCCAAGGGACATTTGAATTGATATATAATGTTGGTTTTACGTAACACATCAGTTGGTGGGGAGGAGTTATTACGGATAATTAAATCAGTAGTATTGTACCTTTTATAATATATTATTAATTTTTTTATTAGGATCAACGGGAGATATATTAGTACGAATGAGATTTTTTATTATTTTTTCATTTTGTTTGTAGTTATCGTGGATCTGGTTGCAATAGAAGAGTTTGATATGTTTAGGGTCTTTTGTAAAATTACCATATTTTGTTTAATGTGTTTTGTGGTTTTTGAAATATCGTCTTATTTCTTCATCTACAATTTGGTTTGGGAAGTCATTATTAATGAGTGTCTGCTTAATATTTGTTAGTTCAGAGTAAAATATCTTTTTTGTGGAGGATTTGATTTGTGTTAATTAGTTTGTGTATAAGTGGTATTTTGTAGTAGTTAGTGCATTCACTTTTATAGTTGAGAGTGCAAGAGTTTTTTTATGGTTGATTTTTTTATATGGGCAAGTAGTAAATGTGTTATTGTTTGTGTCTATTAATATATATATATATATATATATATATATATATATATGTAACCAAAATAAAAAATAATCTATAATTTACAAAAAAACTTGAGGAAAAATCTGATCGAAAATACAAAAGTACTATTGAAATCACAATATGAAAAACATCTCACTATAAGAGAGGCACTATATATCAAACAATTCTCTACTACCGTCAACCTTACATTATTTAACAGTGGAACTGGTGTTTGAAAGTTTTTATTTTTTTTAACAGTAAAATGCTCACGCGATTTACAGCCATGCGTGTCGCGTGATAGCTTTTAAAGAACGCCCCATTTTCAAAAACACAAACTAAATTGCGTTACAGTCAAGACATAAGAAAAAATATCGAAAACATATTAAGAATAGCCAGTGAATTGGCTGAGAGCGCTTGAAAATTTGATAATTATGGAACATTTTTATATGCCTTATCTCCACCAAAAACAATAAACGTAAGAATAATGGAAAAATAAAATCTAAAATTAATAAAATCACACTTATCGCTCGTTTTTAACAAAACAAGTATATATATATATATATATATATATATATATATATATATATATATAAAATCATTTCGCCCCTAGCAAAGCAGAACTGCTACTGGTGTACAGGGAGATTCAGGGAGATTATATATATATATATATATATATATATATATATAGTCATCCGCAGACAGATCTGTTTCGTTGTATCACAGCTCATCAGTACGGTTAGACTCCGATTGCTTTTAACCCAGGATTGAAACCCGACCGAATTGGCGTCAGTCGGCGATTCTACCTCTGGGCTACGGGTGCTCGGTAGAAGAAGGCAAACTTTTTAGCGTGTATATTATCATTATACATGCCCAAAAGCCTGAGTGCTCTAATTCATTACTGAATGAGCGATGAGTACAAGCTAGAATAGCTACTGTTTTTCAAAGTCTACCATTCTTCCAGAGTGCTCAATCAGGGTGTGAGAGCGTATATATATATATTCCTTCCCCTGTATATATATATATATATATATATATATATATATATATATACAGAGAGAGAGAGTGTGTGTGTGTGTGTGTGTAATTAATGTTTACCTATTGTTCCTTTGTCAGTGGTTCACGAATGTTGCATCTCTTCAAGGCCTTAATAGTAAAATTCCATTTATTAACATATTTTCTCCGGTTTTCGGTTTTACTATCCAGTTCCTGACGCTTTGATGTGTTACCTTCCAGAAATAAACCGACCGACTGTTTTTTCTTTCCTTTATGCGAAACAGTATTTGTTATTTTTACCGACATACAGATAATGTCATATACAATACTTAAATAATATATATATATATATATATATATATATATAACTTAGCTACTGGCATATGTTTACATGGTATGTCACACGCTAAAGGTCTGCATTCTGCTTCCGAATGCCCATATCTCAGAGGTAGAATCGCCGATATGACAAATCGGTCAGGTTTCAATCCTGGCTAAAAGCAATCAGATGTTTAACCGTACTAATGAACTGTGATACAGCGAAACAGATCTGTCTGCGGAGGACCATATATATTAATAAAAAATTATCCAAATGTTGGAAAATTTTTGTCTTTATTTTCAACTGAAATTAAAGTCAAAATACAACGTTTAGAACGGCTCATAATTAAACATAACAGACATTCATTGTCTCTTATATTTAACAGTATATGTTTAGAATATATATATATACAGAGAGAGAGAGAGACGGACAGACAGCCAGACAGACAGAGACAGAGACAGAGGGGGTTTTTTGTACAACAAAATGCTAATATACACTTAAGGAGGAGGACCATGGTGAGAAATCTATAAAGGAATGCGGGGATTCTTGTTCTGCAGATCACCTTTCTGTTTTGCACAGAGGTCGTTCCACCTTATTATTCTGTCGGCTTTAACGATATTATCAAACCCTCCTTCTCTGTGCAAAGCTTCAACTGGAATTATTTGAGTCTCTTGGTGAAGATTTGTGACGAAGGGGATTTTTGTTAACCCCACCCCACCCCGCCTCACCTTCTTCTGGACATTACCTAATTTTTCCTTAATTTTAATCTTCCTCCGACAAATACCCATACAAGTTTTGTCGGACGAAATTTTTACCTCAGGTTTTTCTATTTTTATTTTTAAGCATATCTTATGATCTTTTTTATATCCACTCTTTCTGTTTTTAAGCGATATCATTAAACTATTTGTCTTTATATTTTGTCATTGTCCTCCTTATATATATATATATATATATATATATATATATATATATATATATATATATATATATATAATGTGTTTGATATACGCGCGCTTTAGTTGCTTTAAATTCATTTTACTGTCTTATGCGTAAGCATTTTCGTGGATATTAAGAAAATACGTATATATATATATTAATATATGAGTATATATATTAATATATACTTATTTATTTATTTATTTTTATAAGTACATAAGGGAAGCAGTATCGAGTATTGTCTACTTCCACATACCAAACGCTAAATAAGTTTGCCACGTCGTTCCTGACTTATTGAGCCCCGCTTCTAACTTATCACGTCAAACGACTTGACAGGTATATATCTTCCGGTATTTCCTTAACAAAGTTTTAGCACGCATTTCAAATCCTTCGATATACGGGTCGCTTCCTCATTAAACTCATCGTTTAAGAGTGAAAAGATTGGAAAAGAGAAAACCGGGAACCATATCCTAAGCAGGGAACAAGGGATGAGCCTCTTCACCTGTTCAATAGACGTTGGTGGAGTGTGAACCGGGCGATAGTTTAGTCTATCTGCTCTAATTGAAAAGAAAAGAAAAAGGAGTGAAAATATTGGAAAAGAGAAAGCCGGAAACCACATCCTAAACAGGGAATATATATATTCTCTTTATTTCGCCTTTCGAGAAAAGAATTTTTTTTACTTATTTACTTTCGGAGAATGGGTTTAATTGCATGAAGATTGTTTTTTAGTAATTTTACTTCAAGCAGAGTTTGATCCTCACTAGGTAACCCATATCTTCGGCTTTGTATCAAATCTAAGCTACTCTTAGAAAAAATCGCCAGGACAACTCTACTTGGTGTAATGGTCAGCACGGTTGACTCATTAGAACAATTACGACTTAGCAGTGAGTTTGATCCTCACCTAGTGCCCTTTACTTTTGACTTGAGTCATGTCTGAGCCACGCTTAAAAATTACCATCCCAAGCAAGACGATACTGAGGTTACTGGGAGTGAAAGAGAATAAGAATACTTTAGTGAGGACAAAGAACAAAAAAAGAGCAGTTTTTAGGAAGATAGAGGATTGACGTGACATTTGTGTTTTTTAAGAATTTAGGTGACAGGAAATCAAGAAACCGGAGGAGAATTCTACAGGTGAGAAATACGAAAAAAATAAACCATTAGAATAAAACTAACGGTTACACTTAGCTATTTTAACAGTAAAACGTTTAGACCGAGTTACCAATCTAGTGGCCCGCTTAAACTCAAGCAGTCGATATACCAAGAATATGAGCTCATTAGAACAATTGTCATGAAAATATTTATAGAAAAGTCGCAAATAAAGTGACTGAAGCCGAACTGTTAAGGATCGAGAACTTTATAAACCCTTTTTTTTATTTTTTTGTTGTTGATGTTTAGAATCTCGAGATACATAGCAGGAGCACCTGGCCAGATATGGTAGCAATATTCAAAGCACGGACGAATATTATAAATATGCAAGTTGGTTCTGGTGTATAAAAGTATCTGTCACGACACAGTGAACAAACTTTCCTAGCAGCAAGTCTAGCAACTGTTTCAATATAATCACTCCACTTCATGTTAATGGAAAACTAAAATCTTGACTGATGATTGTTTTAAGAAGTTCAGCCAACATATATTCACAAGCCGTATATCAAAGGTCAAAGAGCCGAATGTGGCTCGCTTGCCGCGGTTTGGCTACCCCTGTTGTAAACTCCTTCAAGTCGACAAGGATAACCTGTGCATTTATCTTTTTGAAAACTTTCGCCACACTAATAGTCATGTCCTAAAATTGTTGACGTACAGGGGCAAGGTCTCTGTCGGTTAGAATATGTTTTGCAGTAAGACAAAAAAAAAAGCGCAAGGACTTGCTCTCCTGGAAAATTATTATCGGCCATACTGATTGAAGGTTGATTGACTGGCTGTTTATCTGGTTGGTTGGTTGGTTGGTTGGCTAGCAGGTTGTTTGGATGATATTGATACTGATGATATTGATTAGCAGCATATCAACCCCTATGAGGTGGGGGGCACCTCGACATTGGTGTAATAGTTACCAAGCTTGTCTCGCTTGAACTTAGTACAGTTAAGTAGTGAGTTCGATCCTCACTGGGTACCTCATACTTTCAACCTATGACACATCTAAGCTGCGCTTAGAAAATCGTTATCAACTTGTAAAGGCTTTTTAATGCCAAAATCTATGTATTTTGTGCGCAAATTTATGCCTTCAACCACAGATATTTTGCGCATAATTTTCTACTTTGAGGTAAAAAGTATGCTTTTTAGATATATAGTTTGTAGGTCATAATTGTATTGTTGGTATAATTAATTTTTTTATTTATAAATTACTGATAATTTTATTATTTTATTTTATTGTATTTGTTTACTTTTTAAAAATGTTTTATTGATTGTTATTTTGCTATTAAAATGAATTGTTAGTTATTTTATTATAAAACTAGCTGTATAGCCTAGCATTGCTCAGGGATTTTTAGTGGTTATGTTGAAATGGTAAGGTCAAGTGCTTATTCAAAGAGCTCCAGTACAAGGTCGCTGTGACGCGTAAGTTAAAAAAATTGTAAAGTAAGTATTGGTTTTTGTTGTATTTGTAAAACAGGATTCAAACTTGGTCAATTTTCCCAATAAATGGGAATTATGTTTGTACAATTGGAAGAACAGTGGGGTGTTACGAGAACCTGTAATGTAATGTGATTACGTAGTGATGCAAAAAGAAATAGATGCATTTTCCCTGCAACATCAGAGGGATTGGCACCTTGTAGAAAATGTGAAATTGTTATGGCATATCGTAAGTTAGAAGTTGCAAAAAAGACCCGATTTTTGTTGGAATACAATTAAGCGTTTCGGATAAATAAACGATCGCAAAATACATTTCCATTGATTTTTGCCGCACCCTGTGTGGCAATTGAAAGGCCTTGATCTACCATTGACTCGATTTTGGTTGATTTTGAGTGAAGTGTCTTGAGAAAAATGCATAAAAGTGCACAAAAGACTACCCGAAATTATGTTTGTCGTCGATTCTTTTGATGAACCTTTTACTTTGTGTTCATCAAAGGTTGATCTACGAGTTACCCGATTTTGGTTGAATTCGCATAAGGCGTTTCGGAGGAGAAGAGTTTGTAAATTCTAAGCTTTTCGATTATTTCTGCCGTACCCTGTAAATCGATTCGAAAAAAATTGCGTACATTAAAGGTTCATGTCCTGATCAACAAGTGACCCAATTTTGGTTGAAATCAGAGCAGTGGTTTCGGAGAAGTAGGGTTCGTTATATTGGAGACAAACAAAGAAATTTTAGAAAATTACCAATAAATTTAAATTTACTATAGTTACCGCTTATATTGTCAGATAACATGTATTGGCGTCTGTATTTGCAAAAGTCGGCACGTTTATATACCCATAAAATAAATTAATTAAAAAGAATACTGGTAGTCGCTGAATTGTAGTAAGCTTTTCCATTTATGGTTAGTAAATATAGTTTTTATTTTTGAATATCAATATCATTTCCTTTATACAAATTAATTCAGAATTCTAAAAAATTTAAAGGTTTATGAATTATTTTAATCAATTTAAAAAAAATGAAAGCAGTTTTTGTAAAATGTCATTGTTCATCGAGTTTTGTCTTACGGTATAAAAGTTCATAAAAGTTCATGAATTTTATTTATAAAAGTAATTAGATAATGTTTTAGTATTATTGATTTTTTTTTTTTACTATTCAAAGCAGATTTACAGTAACTGGTATTCCTGTTTGACCAAAAAGATTTGTTGATTTGAATTCTCTTGGGATTTACCCTTATAACTCATATAAACATTAATCATTACCAAAATGAATTTCACGAAATTTTATAAATTAAATAATTTTGAGGTAATAAATTTAATAAAAGAATTTTACTAAGTTTTTGTAAAAATTAAACATTTTAAAAATATTTTAATTCCTTCGTGAATAAGTTCTGAAAGTTTCATTAACATTTGAAAATTATCTGTTTTTTGCATGAATTTCCTAATCAATGTGTCTTTGACCACAAAATGCCACTCAAATTGACCATACAAATGTATGACCCCATTTTAAAACCAAAAAAATAATGTTTTTAACTAGGATTTTTAAAGTTCTAAAAAGGATGAAAAACTCATTTTTACATCAAAACTATTTTTAGCTTTTCCTCTAAATAACAGCACAACTATTTTGACGATAAAAATATATTACGTTTTGGGCATTTTTCATCATTTATGCTCATCATTTAGCAAATCTTTGAATGTAGATATGTAAAACACTTCCGGGTAGACTACTTGTCAAATACGTGCTTACAAACTCAAGCCTAAATGAGCAGTATTTTCATATAGACTCAAGTAAAAATACAATATCAATATCTACTTATAAACTGAAGTATAAATAAAGTTATTTATAAATAAATTCATTATTTCCATTTTTCGGAATTTTGTCCTTGTCTTTATTGTGATTTTCACAACGTTTCGGTTGTTGCACGCTTCAACTTTTTTTTAGATGGCTGAAAATTTTGAACTGAAACCTTTATTTTGTTCCCTAAGGTAGATTGCTCTCGTTTTATGAGCCATGCAACTTCCTGATGTCTTAGTCATCTCTTTTTAAATCAACTCTCAATTTTTTTTTCGTCACTACTGTCGCCAGGCTTTTATCCACAGATCCACGGACACATGACTCCAGTGGATAAAAGCGTTAGTTGGATCCAGTGACTTGACTCAAAGTGTTGTGAGTTCAATACCTGGCGACAGTAGGTGCAGACAAATACTTAAAGATTTGAGTTAAATAGAAATAACTAAGACATCCGGAAGTAGCATGACTTGTAGAACAAGAATACTCTACCTGAGAGATCAAAATAAAGGTTAGTGTTCAAAATTCCAGTCACCTGAAGAAGAAGCGTACAACGGCCAAAACGTCGTAAACGTGACAATAATGATGAGGGCAACAGTCCGAACAATGTAAATAGATTCATATAAAAATTGTTTAAGTCAACTTTTATCAACATTGTGCGTTGTGGTGCAGTGGATATCGGTTCGAAACGAGAAATTAGAGAAACGAGTTCGAACTCTAGTTGAATTCATTGCATTAACTTACGCGCGAATATCTGTAGGAATGATATGAATTCGTCGCTTCTCCCTCCAGCTATGGATCGAATAGCAGAACAGTTTGGGTTGTATAGCTTTGGTTAGCACCCAGTCTACTGCAGAAAGAAATGGCAATCTACTGCGGGAAAATCTTCTACCTAGTCAGTGTTATCTTTTAAGAGACATGATCTTTCAAGCGGGTATCACATATGACACTTAACTGACTCACTGAATAAAGCAAAATGTTTTGCTCGTAAATTCTCTTCAGGTACTACTCTTGACTAAGCTGGAGATTTTGGCCTGACTTTTTACTTCAAACTGACTTTCTATTGAGTGATAAGCATATAACTCCGTTCATGTTTTCTGCTATCGTCTCTGAACCTGATCCCCACAAAGCATCTGAACTTGATGGTATTCCTGCAATAATCCTTAAAAGATATTCTGAAATAGACTCTGTTCTTTCTAAACTCTACAATAAATAAATTGTTGAGTATTGCCTTCCTACATGTTAGAAATCCTTCTCTGCAGTCCAAGTCTAAGAACTCAGCCCAACAGTCTGATATTTCTAACTATCGGCCTATTAGCCTTCTACCACGTATTTTTTTTTTATTCAAATTACAGTTAAATTCGTTGCATTCACATTCAGCTATGAGCTGAATATCAGGACAGATTGAGTTCTATAGCCTTGGTTGGTAACCAGTCTAGTGAAAAAAGTAATGGCAACTTACAGAGGGAAAATCTTCTGCTCAGTCAGAATGTTGAAACATGATTGTCCAAGCGTGTAACACGTGTGGTACTTAACTGACTATCAGCATTAAATGATGGTTGATATTACGTAAAATATACCAACAGAAGCGAACTAATTATTTAAATTGCATTCAAATTATAAAGCTAATTCTTAGCAAACTACTCTCTATCAATCATCTGAGAGGCTCCTTTCAGTCTTCCATGAGAATGATTGATGCAAACCTACTGGAAAGTGTCACGTTGCACTTTCTCCGGCGAACATTTTCCGCTGACATGAAATATCACGATATTTATCGAGAGTAATTTGATAAAATCAAAAGAAAAATCAGCAATATTATTGGCCCTGATGTAGTGTCTCAGCTTCAATCACTTTTCCACCGCTGTAGTCTTGTCTTTCTGAGTCATTTCTATAAATGATAAATTTGATAAAATCAAAAGAAAAATCAGCAATATTATTGGCCCTGATGTAATGTCTCAGCTTCAATCACTTTTCCACCGCTGTAGTCTTGTCTTTCTGAGTCATTTCTATAAATGATAAATTTGATAAAATCAAAAGAAAAATCAGCAATATTATTGGCCCTGATGTAGTGTCTCAGCTTCAATCACTTTTCCACCGCTGTAGTCTTGTCTTTCTGAGTCATTTCTATAAATGATAAATTTGATAAAATCAAAAGAAAAATCAGCAATATTATTGGCCCTGATGTAGTGTCTCAGCTTCAATCACTTTTCCACCGCTGTAGTCTTGTCTTTCTGAGTCATTTCTATAAATGATAAATTTGATAAAATCAAAAGAAAAATCAGCAATATTATTGGCCCTGATGTAGTGTCTCAGCTTCAATAACTTTTCCACCGCTGTAGTCTTGTCTTTCTGAGTCATTTCTATAAATGATAAATTTGATAAAATCAAAAGAAAAATCAGCAATATTATTGGCCCTGATGTAGTGTCTCAGCTTCAATCACTTTTCCACCGCTGTAGTCTTGTCTTTCTGAGTCATTTCTATAAATGATAAATTTGATAAAATCAAAAGAAAAATCAGCAATATTATTGGCCCTGATGTAGTGTCTCAGCTTCAATCACTTTTCCACCGCTGTAGTCTTGTCTCTCTGAGTCATTTCTATAAATGATAAATTTGATAAAATCAAAAGAAAAATCAGCAATATTATTGGCCCTGATGTAGTGTCTCAGCTTCAATCACTTTTCCACCGCTGTAGTCTTGTCTCTCTGAGTCATTTCTATAAATGATAAATTTGATAAAATCAAAAGAAAAATCAGCAATATTATTGGCCCTGATGTAGTGTCTCAGCTTCAATCACTTTTCCACCGCTGTAGTCTTGTCTTTCTGAGTCATTTCTATAAATGATAAATTTGATAAAATCAAAAGAAAAATCAGCAATATTATTGGCCCTGATGTAGTGTCTCAGCTTCTATCACTTTTCCACCGCTGTAGTCTTGTCTCTCTGAGTCATTTCTATAAATGATAAATTTGATAAAATCAAAAGAAAAATCAGCAATATTATTGGCTCTGATGTAGTGTCTCAGCTTCTATCACTTTTCCAGCGCTGTAGTCTTGTCTTTCTGAGTCATTTCTATAAATGATAAATTTGATAAAATCAAAAGAAAAATCAGCAATATTATTGGCCCTGATGTAGTGTCTCAGCTTCTATCACTTTTCCACCGCTGTAGTCTTGTCTTTCTGAGTCATTTCTATAAATGATAAATTTGATAAAATCAAAAGAAAAATCAGCAATATTATTGGCCCTGATGTAGTGTCTCAGCTTCAATCACTTTTCCACCGCTGTAGTCTTGTCTTTCTGAGTCATTTCTATAAATGATAAATTTGATAAAATCAAAAGAAAAATCAGCAATATTATTGGCCCTGATGTAGTGTCTCAGCTTCAATCACTTTTCCACCGCTGTAGTCTTGTCTTTCTGAGTCATTTCTATAAATGATAAATTTGATAAAATCAAAAGAAAAATCAGCAATATTATTGGCCCTGATGTAGTGTCTCAGCTTCTATCACTTTTCCACCGCTGTAGTCTTGTCTTTCTGAGTCATTTCTATAAATGATAAATTTGATAAAATCAAAAGAAAAATCAGCAATATTATTGGCCCTGATGTAGTGTCTCAGCTTCTATCACTTTTCCACCGCTGTAGTCTTGTCTTTCTGAGTCATTTCTATAAATGATAAATTTGATAAAATCAAAAGAAAAATCAGCAATATTATTGGCCCTGATGTAGTGTCTCAGCTTCTATCACTTTTCCACCGCTGTAGTCTTGTCTTTCTGAGTCATTTCTATAAATGATAAATTTGATAAAATCAAAAGAAAAATCAGCAATATTATTGGCCCTGATGTAGTGTCTCAGCTTCAATCACTTTTCCACCGCTGTAGTCTTGTCTTTCTGAGTCATTTCTATAAATGATAAATTTGATAAAATCAAAAGAAAAATCAGCAATATTATTGGCCCTGGTGTAGTGTCTCAGCTTCTATCACTTTTCCACCGCTGTAGTCTTGTCTTTCTGAGTCATTTCTATAAATGATAAATTTGATAAAATCAAAAGAAAAATCAGCAATATTATTGGCCCTGATGTAGTGTCTCAGCTTCAATCACTTTTCCACCGCTGTAGTCTTGTCTTTCTGAGTCATTTCTATAAATGATAAATTTGATAAAATCAAAAGAAAAATCAGCAATATTATTGGCCCTGATGTAGTGTCTCAGCTTCTATCACTTTTCCACCGCTGTAGTCTTGTCTTTCTGAGTCATTTCTATAAATGATAAATTTGATAAAATCAAAAGAAAAATCAGCAATATTATTGGCCCTGATGTAGTGTCTCAGCTTCTATCACTTTTCCACCGCTGTAGTCTTGTCTCTCTGAGTCATTTCTATAAATACTCTCATGGCAATTGTTTGGACGAGCTCTTCGCTATAATATCATGAGTCTTTTTTTTTAAATTTTAGCTGAGTATCAGACTGGCGTCGTGGTGCAGTGGATGTCGGCTTGGAACGAGAAGCCAGTAGAGCCTAGTTCGATTTCCAGATAAATTCGTTGCATTCGCATACACGCAAATTGCCTTGAGAAAGATATGAATCCGTATCTTCCCTCCAGCTATGAGTTAAGTAACAGGAGAGATTGGGTTTTTTAACCTTGGTTAGAAACCAGTCTACCAAAGAAACTAATGGCAACCTACTGCGAGAAAATATTTTGTCATGTATCTTTCGAAACATAATCGCCCAAGCGTGTATCATGTATGGTACTTAATTGACTGACTAGACTGGCGACGATGTCTCTTCAATTTACACTTGAGGTGGATAGATATCATGGTAAATGCTGTTAACTTGTTTATTTTTCTCGCACTGCTCGCTAATAGCACCTTCTTCTGGCTACATGCTTCCCTTTAAAAATTTAGATGCAATATCAATCGCTATTTAGTCTGATAAATCCTCTTCTGTTCTCGCTCCTTTGCAAGGTTTCTGATTTGGCGGACCTGTACGACATTACCACCACCTTTAAATTTGTTGATTTTCAATTTTTTGGACTTTTTTCAACGCAGTCTTATCGATTATTAATTTCAAATATTTAAACAATTTTAGGAGGGCTCAGTTTCTCATACAACGTTATAGTAAATCGATCCTTCATTTTGGAACCACTCACGTTAGGGTCGCTTTGTCTATGTTTTTTTTTTTTTTTTTTGACGAGTTCTTTGCCATGTTTTAAAACTGAGAAATTGAGCTTCCTCCATAAAATTGTTTAAATATTGAAATTTTTCTAACTTTTTTTTTTTTTTTTTTTGTCAATCGGAAAGTTTAGGGGGTAATCAATAAAATTGCACTGAAAAAAATCAAAAAATTGATAAGCAACAAAATTACAGCTGGTGGTAATGTCGTACCGGCGAGTGATTCCAAAATGGAGGACCGATTTACTATAACGTTGTATGAGAAACTGAGTTCCCCCTTAAAATTGTTTACATTTTGAAATTTTTCAAAATTTGTTTTGCCAATCAGAAAGTTTAGGCTGCAATCGATAAGATTGTACTGAAAAAAGTAAACAAAAATAAAAATCAACAAATTTAAAGGTGGTGGTAGTGTCATACGGGTCCGCCTCTGATTCTAAGTGTTCTACACCCAGTAACCTCTTCTTGTGTTTTGGTAGCTTTACTGTTTTGGTGTGATCTTGATATTTTTAAAAAATGTATAAATGCTTTTGCGTTCTACATATGTACAGGGTCTATGTATGATGCATATATTTGATAAATATCCTGACAAAACTAGTATGTCAAATGAAATATAAACTCGAAGAAAACACAAAAACAAATTAAGAAGTGGAAAACGTTGTAATGAAAAAGAAAGAGCAACTTAAATTTAGGTCCGCGTCATTATATCTTTTCCATTTGACTTATCATATACGACAAGCGCCATTAATTTCTCCATCTCCAGTGCATTCGTAGTAAATTATACAGACAAGCAGAATAGGTGGTGATATGATTGTGGGGTGTGTCTTCTAATATTGTTAGACACGTTTGCTTTAATTTCTCTTAATAATTGGTCTCCTTTGAATATATAATGTACAAATTTCTCTTCCCTCTCACCTTCCGTGGCAATATAAGTAAACATTAAAGCGATACTCTATGATTTATTGCTGATATTCAGCGAGAGATAAGAACATGAATTATATGCTTCATATGTGTGCGGGGGGGGAGGGACTCTCTTCCTTTCTTTTTCTCTCTTCTTTTCCTCTCTATTTCTCTTTTCCCTTTCTTTCTTTCTTTCTTTCTTTCTTTCTCTTTTAAGTATCTATGAAAAACAAAATGTACTTTCTTACACATTCACTCTCCCTCTCTCTCAAATATCGAATACACAAATATTCTCTCTCACCCTGACTCATATGAAAAAGCAAGTATCTTACACGCACTTCCACCCGTTCTCTGTCTGTCTGTCCGTCTGTCTGTCTGTCTGTCTGTCTCTTTGGAATATTTATATCATATATACGCTCTCTCCAAAGCATTTAGAAAGACTCACCTCTCTTTCTTTCTTTCTCTCTCTCTCTCTTTCTCTTTCTCTCTCACTCACTCTTACACACACACAGAGTATTTAAGCTGTAGGTTTTCACTCTCTCTTTCAATTTCAATCTCCCCGGCCATCTCAAATATTTTTATCAAATATACATTCTCTTCTATGCATTTTGTTGAAAAAGACTCAGACACTCTCTCTCTCTCTCTCTTTCTCTCTCTCTCTCTCTCTTTCCCTCTCACACATACACACACACACACACCTAGAGTATTTGCTCATGTCAGATGTAGGCTTTCACTCTCTTTTCCTATCTCTATTTCCCCTAACCTCACGAACATTTTTATCAAATATACATTCTCTTCCATGTACTTAGGAAAAGGCTCAAACTCATTCAATCTCTCTCTCTCTCTCTCTCTCTCTCTCTCTCTCTCTCTCTCTCTCTCTGAGTATTTTGTTATGTCAGAGATATTCTCTAGCACTCTCTTTCTTCTCTTGAGTATTTAGTCATGTAGTAAAATATATACTCTCCTTCCCCCATCTCTCTCTCTCTCTCTCTCTCTCTCTCTCTCATATTCATATCAAATATACATTCTCTCGGAGGCACTTAAAAAAGACTCATTCTCTATCTGCCGCTCTCTCGGTATCTTCTGAGTATCTTCTCTCTCTCTCTCTCTCTCTCTCTCTCTCTCTGTCTGTCTATATATATATATATATATATATATATATATATCACTCTAGTTCTAATGTTTCTATCAAATATAGATTGTCTCTCGAGCACTTAGAAAAAGATTCATAATCGCTCGACCTCTCACTCGGTCCCTAAGTATTTAGTCATGTACGAGTTATTTTCTCTTTATCTCTTCTTCTCTCTCTCTCTCTCTCTCTCTCTCTCTCTCTCTCTCTCTCTCTCTCTCTCTATCTATCTATCTAGCTAGCTAGCTAGCTAGCTATATATCCCCAGCAGTTTCTCACGAGAAAAGCAAGAATACTTTCTTACGCAGACTACTTATATCAAAGGTTCCCCGCTCACTCTCTCTCTCTCTCTCTTTCCACCCTCTCTATTTCTCTCTCTCTCTCGCTTTCTCTCTCTCTCTCCCTCTTTCTCTCTTTGTTTCTTACACTTGAGTATTAAATAGACGTGCTGGGATGATTATCATTTTGGAGAGAAATCTACCAGTGGCATCCTCATTTCATTTCTTCTTTTTATTAAATTCTCAAGTAATTTCCCTTCACTTTTTAATTTAGATTAGAACCAAGTCTTCGATCTTTGGTCTCGAAATAAATATGTTTCGGGTGGATTTCTCTTAAAGAAAAAAGAGAGAGTATATACATTATTTACATTGTTCGGACAGTTGTCTTCATCTTCATTGTCATATTCACAACGTTTCGGCTGTTGTACGCTAAAGACTTCTTCAATTACTTGGAATTTCGAACCGAACCCTTTATTTCAATTACCGAGGTATATCATTATCGTCTCACACCATGACCCTGTGGATGAAAGCGATAGATCCAGTAACTTGGCCCAAAGAGTTGTGAGTTCAATACTCGGCTACAGCAGAAGTGAACAAATAACTTAGACAGTTGAGTTGCATGGAGATAATTACATGACATCTGGAAGTGGCATCGCACATAGAACAAGAACAATCTACCCCAGCGATCGTAATAAAGGGTTCGGTTCGAAATTCCACCTGACCTGGCGTCTCAGCTTCCGTCCAATCCTTCCCCACCCACACCGCCGTAAAGTTATTTACTTACCTTTGATTTTTTTTATAAATATACTCATGGTAATTGTTCGGATTAGCGCTTTGCTATGGTGTCTAAACTTTGTGAAATTTAGTAGTTGATTGGCAACTAGGTCTCAACAAATTACAGTTGAATTGGCTAGATGTAACTGTAAATTCTATGCTAACAGTTTCTTTTTTCGAACTTCTCGCTTGTGGAACTCCCTTCCGTTTCAGTGCTTTTCAGCCAACTTTAATCTGCAAATGTGAAATGCAATGTCAATCATTATCTACTATCTTCCTGATTACTCTTCTATTGTTCTCGCTCTTTAGTAATGTTGCTATTTTCTAATTCTTTCACACCCAGTAACCCCTTGTGGATTAATGGTTTTACTACCTTGCTTAGAGTAAATCCGACTAATAAAAAAAATGTTTGTTCAAAATTTTAAAGTTTAATAGAAGCTCATAGTCATCAATACCTTACCTAGACTTTTCAACTAATGAATTTTCATGAGCGTCTCTTAAACTAAAAACTTCTAAGAATCTACGATTTTTACTTTTCTCTATAAATATTTGTTGCAAAATAAAATTCTTACATTTGCCTTGATGAAGCCTACCAGAGGACAAAACACGTTGACTAAGAGAAGTTTTGCTTTTGTCGTTATCCATATATATATATATATATATATTCATCATAAATTACATGTATAAACTACAATCTACTACAAACTACAGGTAGTTAATAATGATGGTAATGAATGTTAATTTTGAAAAAATAACGTTTATTACCATAAAAAATAACGTTTATTACCATCAAAAATAACGTTTATCAACTATCTGATGAGACATTGTTCTTTCAATGTCAAAACAAAATATACAATTTTGTAGTTGATTGTAATTTGTACATGTTCCGAAGTATAATTTATAATAAATATTCGTTGCTCTATTTTTATATTGAGCACTGTTTTAAATGAATGTTTTGAACGTTGCAAATATCTTCTTCATTTGTATATATATATATATATATATATATATATATGGGGGGATGCACTGAAGGTAGTTTAAACGGAGATGGCATAATCATAAGTCTTCATTCAACTTAAAAAGGTACATGAATAATACCAGACTCACCAGCCATGTGTAGGAGTTGAAGAAAAACAAAACAAAGAAAAGACAATAGAAGCTCTAACGTTAAATGGGGTATAGTGAGGAGAGTCAGGCCGTACAGCGTTGCTGATAAGGTTTGTGGGTTGTGCCAGAAGGAGAAACTGATTACTGTTACCCAGACTAGAAAAAATTATTGAACGAAAGGTCTGTAGTAATGGCGAAATGCAGGCATGCTAAAAAGTATGTCTTGGGCATATACGAGCTCGGTTGAGGATCCTTGTGTGTTTCTCTCACGTTCACGTCTCCTCCGCTTCAGTGGTTGTTCCGGCGGTCGTGTGCGTAAAGAGGTTCCCCTCTCTTTCGGAAGGCGTGAGTGTAAAGAGATTCCCCTCTCCGTCTACGGTAATTTCAGTTATCGCGTATATAAGGAAGCGTTTTGGCATGGGCTATTACTTTGCGCCTTAGTAGACCGGTAAGGTCGAAACCTAGGTAGCAAGTAAATGGCGTGTATTTCATTCTGGGACATATATATATATATATATATATATATATATATATATATATATATATTATTATTATTATTATTATTATTTACTTCTGCTTTGTAAATAACTCTTTCTGTTTAACAAAGTTAGTCAAGTGGGCATTTATTTTTTACGAATGCCTGACTGGAATTTTAAAATAACTGAGTATTTCAAAATTAGAGAGGATTTTTTTTTATTAAGGATCTTAAATATTTTCATTCAGGTTTCTATGATCCTAAAATATATTTTCTGGTGTGATTACATCCGGAAATCATATCGCATCTTTCTTTTAGTAATGTTTTTTGTCCACCAGTATTGTAAGATTTGGCTTTTTTATTACACTCCATCGGGATCGTTTTTTTTAATATTTCCACACATGGTTAGTCAGTTTGTTATAGTTTTTTAGGTTTTCTAGTTTGAATGTAGATCGGGGTTATACCATCTGTTATTAAAAATTTAATTTGTAGATCCTAAGTATGTTTTTCCTTGTCCATTTGTTTCTTTATAAATAACTCTTTCTGTTTAACAAAGTTCGTCAAGTGGGCATTTATTTTTGTCCCTACAGCTACATTCTTTATTAGCGATATTATGTTGCACGTGATTATTTAAGTTTCTGGTGTTTTTTTTTTTTGTTTTTTTTTTTGTTTTTTTTTGTGGGGGGGTTCGAAATTGCTACTACAACTATAACATAATTTAATTGTATTTCTATTGAGTATTTTATGTGATTCCGAGTTTTTAGGGTAGTGTTTATTCACTAGTTTTACAAATGTTTACGCTATTTTGAATTTTACTTCTAAATTAAACAATGAGTTTGCGCTAAACGGTTAATTTCTAAATTAAACGGTTGAACCAAATAATGTTTCTATTTCTAGTATTATTTTTCACTTGTCTAATATAGTTTTGTATTCTAATTTGTTTTTATGGCCACTTTCATTTAAGACCTTTTATAATTTGTTTTCCTTTCATCGAAAATTGTTTTGCGAGAGGAATTTTGATTTTTAAATTTTGATGATGAAAAGGTCTTAAAGGAAAGTGGCGATAAAAACAAATTGAAATCACGTTTCCGTAAATAAATGTTTTCCAAATTAAAAATATTCAAAAGGTTTTCTAGTTTGAATGTAGATCGGGGTTATACCATCTGTTATTAAAAATTTAATTTGTAGATCCTAAGTATGTTTTTCCTTGTCCATTTGTTTCTTTATAAATAACTCCTTCTGTTTAACAAAGTTAGTCAAGTGGGCATTTATTTTTGTCCCTACAGCTACATTCTTTATTAGCGATATTATGTTGCACGTTGAATTATAAGTTTTTGCTTTCTTATGTAATTTCTAATACAGCTATAACTTAATTTTATTTCATTTATATTGAACATTTTATGTAATCCCGAGGTTTTAGGGAAAAGTTTATTAATTAATTTAAAAAATGTTTACCTTATTTTGAATTTTACTTCTAAATGAAAGAGTTGGTTGAACTATATAGTGTTTCCATTTCCTCTATTATTTTTCATTTGTCTGCTTAACTAAGGTTTGTATTCTAATTTTTTGGCCACTTTCATTTAATGCCCTTTCATAATTTTTTTTTCCTTTCATCGTAGATTGTTTTGAGAGAGGCTTTAGAGATACCTTTCATTATGCTAGCAAGATAGTCAAATCCATTGTTCACATACTTTAAAGTTGTATTTGTTTTTATATATGGGGAGACACTACCTGATTGTAGACTAAATTCTACATTTAAATGTTGGACAACTTTTTTATTAATTTTTTTTTATTCATTCATTTCAAAATCGAGCTACTGGAAGATTTTAAAAAGCATTTTTCTTATTTTTTGTTTTCTCTTCTGTTGTCTGCCGCTCTCATCAATCTGTTATTTCCGTATAATCCGGGTTGTCTATGTAGATTTTTTCATTGATTTTATTTTATATTTATACAGTTCTATCAGTTCTGAGATTACAGCTTCATCAAATGAACCTTATGGTACATCAAATGTGGTCTTTTTTATTTTTAATTTATGGTTTCAGCAATGTAGAATTGTATTTATAGTTAAAAGTTCCGATGATATATATATATATATATATATATATATAATCATTTAATCTCAAGCAAGAAAGAACCGTCACTAAAACGCAAGAGGTTACGGGGAGAAAAAGGAAAGGTACAGTAGATTTCGAAGAAAAGATAAGAAAAGGAAATCAAGGAGATACAATATGGCAATTGACGTTGCATTTTAACTTTGGATGATTGTAACTATTAAGAAAGCAAGTAAATTGAAGGGAGTTTCACAAGCGGGAAGTGCTAGAAAATAAACTATTAGAGAAGAGGCGGTTACATTTAATTATTTTGACGGTAAAAGTGTGGGACCTAGATGCCAATTTTGCAAGACGTGAGAAACCAGTGAAAAAAACTCGTAAAAGCAGTTGCCATAAAAATACATGTAGAAAAAAACAGAGAGAAGCCACATCACGTTGATGAGAAAGTAATTGAATGCGGGATGCCAAGTCAGGATGGATTACAGTGCAGATCCTTTTTTGGATTTTGTCGAGAACCTTATGAAGAACAGCAGGAGAAACGGACCAGATATAGCAACAGTATTCAATGCACAGACGTATCGTGGATTTATAAATGGGCAAGATATATTGTGACAAGAAAATCTTTCTGGCCTAATACAGTGACCTAACCTTTCTATCAGTAGATAGATGAATTCGATGTAGTCATTTTGTTTGAGGTCTGTTGAGCGTCTGAGGCCAAGGATGCACAGTGTCTTGCTCTCTAGAAGATTAGCGTCTTCCATTCTGATGGTAGGTAAGAAAGTTTCTCTGTGATTGTTAAAGGAGAGCAGCTTCATTTAGGAGGTATTCAAATTCACGAGCTATTTCCTACCTCATTCAATTACAGACTGGGGGTCCTTTTGAAAAGCAGCAACCATGTTTACTTTGTCATCCTTGGCAGAGACGGAAATAATTGGTGTTGTCATCTGCATAAATGCCTACTTGGAGATTGATTATATCAGGAAAATCATTGAGGAAAATCACAAAAATTGTAGGACCTAGCCTTGAGGGAAGCTCGCGTTAGTATGAAAGGATATGGAGGCTTGCCCGTTCAAAACAACCTTCAGTTCACGATTAGATAGGAGCAATTGGATTAAATCAAACAATCGTTCAGAAATGCAGTAGCTCTGAAGCATGCCAAACCCTGTCAAATACTTTCAAGATATCAAGTGCAACACCTTGAGCTTCTCCGTTTTTATCAAGAGCCTTGTATATATATTCAGTGATGGTCGTTAGATATCAGCGGTAGACCTAGCGAAGTGGAAACCATATTGTTTGCTAATGAGATGTTTTTGAGATATGAGATGCCTAATTATTTCAGCATTAATAATAGCCTTGTATATCTTGCCAAAAAGTGGTAAGAGGCTAATAGAGCGATTATTAGAAGGGTCAAAGGGTTCCATAGAGTTATTTAAACCAGGAATTACAGAGGAGAATTTCCAACTAGCAGGAAAGCAGGAAGCAGTGATTATAAAAATAGTTTTAAGGTATGGTATATTTATGGATGTGAGTTGTGGTGCAGTGGATATAGGCTCGGAACAAGAAATCAGGGAGCCGAGTTCGAATTTCAGCTGAAATTGTTGCATATTTTTACGTGCAAATACACTTAGAAAATGTATCAACCTATTTCTCTTCTCCCTCTTGCTATGGGTTAAATACCAGAACAGATTTGGTTCTCTATCCTTGGTTGTCAACCGCAGAAATAGCAACCTACTTCAGGAAAATTTCTACTCAGTTAGTCATGCCCTTTTTCGGGACATGATCGCCCAAGCACGTATCACATATGGAATTTAGCTGACTGATATTTATGCGTTAAAGTTGTTGATATTAGTGATAGAACCTATGTAAATACAAAAGTGGTTTACTGAAATCAACACCTAGAGGCGACAGTTTCTGACCTGCTTAAGCGCAATAGCCACGCTATGTGTGTTGTGTTTTTGCTTGATTGTTTTCTTACTGGTCAGTGATTAACTATGGTTAGGCCTATTGTATTATTCTAACTGTCATTTGTATGGGCGGTCGTGCTTATACTTGCAATTATTTTAAGGGCTGTTAATTGTGAAAAATTGTGGATCCAGACCCAGTTTTGTGACTATAGTGTTGATTGTTAACTTTTATTTATCATTTTATTGCTGGCTTTTAATATTACGCTTACTGTTGTTTATGTGTGCGTCTGCAGATTTTTAATTTGTTTATTACTTAATTAATTTACTTTTATGTTGGTTGGATTAATTCTTTACTTATTTTTAATAATTTTTTATTTATTCTTTTTCTTTTTTAGTTTTCTATTTTTAAGTAACGTATTTAAAATTTGTTTTTGTGTCTATATTTTGAGAAGCGTTTTGATCATAAATGTAGTAATCTGTGTTAGTCCGGGAAGGTAATTATCCTTTTTTTTCCTCTAGGCAGAATTTACAGTTTTGGGATTTATGTAGACTGATGTTGTTTTTCTTTTTTTTAATTAAATTTTGTGGAGTAATTTTTGATAGTATTTTGTGGAGTAATTTGCTTTTTGTTTTTAAACTGTTTAGAAAGTATTGTGCTGTTTCTATATTTACTATTTGTAAAGGATGTTTTGTTGGCTTAGTATTTTTTGTGTTTCCAGTGTCCTTCACTTACTCCTACTTATATTTATTCTTCGTTATCTAATTATTTTACAGTGGCTTAGTATATTAGATTATTCTGCAAGCAATAGCGAGTTTAAAGAATTGTTCCAACACCAGAGCATTTACCCCCACCTCATAGACAATCGGAGATATAGTTAGGAAAACAATATATCCGAAACCAGATTAGATACCGGGATTAAAAAAATAAAATCCTAGACTGCAGAAATAGTTACACTGGTGAAACATCTAGAAGCCTTCATCTATGAACGTAGAAAAGAAATACGTTTGAAAATCACCAAATACGTTCGTAATACACTGCTTTAATAAAAGCGAAAATTGTTAGATTTATAAACGTTTCCTAAAAGTTCCTTTATCTTATCATTCTCTCGGATTCTGATTCATATTTGATCGCAATTTGGTTCTAATTAATAATAACAATAATAATAATAATACTTACTATATATATATATATATATATCGTTCATTCAGCAATAAATTAGAACACACTCAGCTATTGGGCGTCTGTGTAATGATAATGTACACGCTAAAAATCTGCTTCTTTCTACCGAGCGCTCATATCTCAGAGGTAGAATCGCCGACTGACGCTAATTTGGTCGGCTTTCAAACCTGGGTAAAAAGCAATCAGATATCTAACCGTACTGATGAGCTGTGATACAGCGAAATAGATCTGCCTGCGGATGGCTATATATATAGTAATTATTATTATTATTATTATTATTATTATAGAATGCTGCAACTTAATAGTTATAAGGTTTCGGTGCTAAAACACAATCATCAGGCAGTAAAATGTGCTTAATTTGTTTTGTAATATACAGATAAGATTTTAAATAAATAAAAATAAATAAAACAAGGTCAGCCAACAAGATGAATCAAGTGGAGCGGAAGGGAATAACACCTCAAAGAACTGTGTGTGTACGATTTACTAGACTGTAGCCTAGCGAATGTTTCACCGTGGAAATCCAGACATGTCAAATTGTAAACCAGATAAAGAAAAAGATAAGGTAAAAAAAAATAATTTCTTCTTCTTTTATTAACTACATTTTACTGCCTGATGATGGTGTTTTAACACCGAAAATTTATAACTATTCAGTATGCCATAATAATAATAATAATAATAATAATAATAATAATAATAATAATAATAATAATAATTGATATGGCTTGTCCAGCGGATTGTAACATAGCAATCAAGGAATTTGAAAAACTGTCAAAATATAAAGACCTGGAAATTGTTATAGAAAAAATGTGAAAATGAAAAGAGTTGTGCCAGTGATAGTAGGTGCACTTGGAATGATAAAAAATGGAACAAAACAAAACATTGAAAGAATCCCTGGAAACCACAGCTTAAGAGATATACAAAAAATGGTCTTATTAAGTTCAGCTCACACACTAAGGAAAACTTTATCTATGTAACGCTAGGGATGATAGGGAAGATAGAAAAAACATGAAATAAGGCCATAACAACACGCCACGACCTGCCTTAGGTCTCCCCGCAGACTTGGTTGGTAGTGAGACCAAAGCAGAAATCGAAATATGATGAAAAATGACATAATAATAATAATTACCATATAGTTATACTTTTCGTTGAGCACATTTTAAAGTAAATATCTTACTGTGGAATATATTTCGAATAGTGATCATTACTTATATATATATATATATATATATATATATATATAAGAATAATGATTTTAAACGCACACCTTTCCCAGAATCTCGAAATATGATTATCTGTTCAGTTTCTCATTCTAACCTAGACAAAAAAGAAGCTATGTATGCTTTATTTATTAATCCACAGTCTTGAGTTTGACGATAAACTTTATCCGATAGCGAGTACTCCGATCGGTAGATTGGAATTTTTGAGGAGAGTGGAATCACCTCTTAACTGCTGTTTTTTCCAGGTCTGCCCTGAACCGTGTTAGGGTCCCAGCTATGAGCAATAAGTGAATCCCCAAACAAAAACATGTAGTTGCACAAAAACTGCATATGATCTACCATGTAGTCAATTGTGAAAGTAGAATATGATCTATTTGAATAACTTCAAACCTTGCAAGAAAATGTCAGCATTAAATGACTCAGAAGGAGTTGATATGCAGTTAAACAAACAAATCAATCCGAGAGATTTTTGTTGCTGTTGAAGTAAACTGAGCAAATGGTTTCTTCTCTCTGACTCAACTAAATAGCTTAGTGGGGGAAGGACTAGCTGGTCACATTAAATGCCACGAAAACCAAACTAGTGACTTTCCATCATAACTAACCGAACCCAGGACTTTCGTCGATCGTGATAAACGAGTGTTCCCTCGGGGAGGCTCTCTGCTTTCAGTGCCTATTAGCTATTTCCATGGAAAGTGTTCAAACGAACTACATTTTGTCGTTCCACTAGTTCTGACCTTCACGGCTAAGATTTGCCATACCACGTATATTGTAATGAAACTTCCTCATTCTCTGCGCATTCCTTAGGTGAGATGTAAGTTTTATTCGAGCAGCTTCTTTCCACAAATCACTGATCATCCACCATCAGCGACAATTTTATCTTTTGTTGACATGAAACTCCGCTAAGCAACGGCAATACGGTGATGGTGGATGTTTTTGTATTACCGTCCTTATAACCTCTCTGAAGATGGCTCATGTGAGCTGAAAGTTTAGAACCAGCTTAAAAAAATTATCCAAATGTTGGAGAATTTTTGTCTTTAATTTCAACTGAAATTAAAGCCAAAATACGATGTTTAGAACGGCTCATGATTAAACATAATAGACATTCATTGCCTCTTATATTTAACTGTATATGTTTAGAAACTTATTTGCTGCCTCGATACACTAAATATTATAAATTATGTTCTAAAACATAATTTATAATAAATATTCACAGCTCTATACATCACATATCGAGCACTGTTTTAAATTAATGTTTTGGACGGGAAATTTTTTTTTCTTTTCTCTCCTCATTCAATACTCACTCGGATATATATATATATATATATATATATATATATATATATATATATGCGATTTGATACTTGAAATCCTCAAGCATATAGTTAGATGAATAAATAGCTAAATATGCATGTGTTATGCAGAATACACATACACACACACACACATATATATATATATATATATATATATATATAAACTCATTTTGTACATAAGAGATATACAAATCTATTTATATTTTTTCTTTTTCCATTAGTTTTTTGTTTTTGTTTTTTGACTTACTCTGTGTGTGTGTGTGTGTGTGTGTGTGTGTGTGTGTGTGTGTGTGTGTGTGTGTGTGTGTGTGTGCTTTTCTTTCCTGTCTACATTTCTCTTTTCATTTGCCGCCAATCACACAGACTGATCGCTATAACACTTCCCCGGTCCCCTTTCCGACTGGACATGAACGTCGCCCACTTTACCGGCGACCTGTCAACTCACCCTCTCAATCACTTATACTGTTTCCATTGATTACTCTTCTTCCCGGCTTCCAGTTCCTTCGTTCTCTTTTCTGAGACGTACTTCTGATTTTATTCCGATTGGCCTTCGCATATTTGCTGGCTTGTTCATTCTCTTCATGTTTTTGTTTTGTTTGCTGAGGCTCCTTTTCCTTGAATCGTTTTTTTTTTTTTTGTTATTTTTCTCCTTACCAGATCTTATTTTTATTTGGCAGACTTACATTTCAGCACAGCTTTTTAGCCTTTTATTTTTCTTGCTTATATCTTATGTTCTGGTTGTAATTCTTTTGTTTCTTGGTTTCCGGCCTTAATTTTCCCTTCCTAAAAATCCTTCCTCGTTTCCGCCGATCCTGATCAATCGTCTTTGCTTTCTCATCACTTGTTTTCTTTTTTGTTCTTTTCTTTATCATTTCTTACTTTTTTTTTTTTTGGCTTCTTTCTTCGCATCTCTCAGTTCACTCCGTCCTTCTTTTAGTCTTTCTTTTTCACCTTATCTTTCTTTTCACACGTTCTTCCATTATTTCTTTTGTCTCTTTCCGTTTTCACGTTCTTAACTTTCCTTCTATCCTCAGTTTTTTCTTGCTATATTTTTCTCTTTCCTTCGTTCCTTCCTTCTTTTAATTTCCCTTTCACTCTTTCTTTATTTGTTTTTATTTTTACCTCTACCCACTCCAGCCTATCCACACACTTTCTCTTTCTCACCAAAATCCCTCCTATAGTCACTCTTCCCTTCTGTCTTTTTCTATAAAGTTTCCTTATTTTAATTTCTTAATCGCTCCTTCTCTCCTTCCTTCATATTTTTTCTGTCCTTTATTTCATTTTCTCACCCTTTCTTTCTGTTCTGACTTTCTCTCTTTTCAACTCTTTCATACCTTTCTCTTTGCTTTTGCCTTTCCTCCTCTTTCCTTTTTTTATCTTTACTCTCTATTGCTTTCATCCGTTCTTTCCCTCCTGCCTCCTTTTTTTCCAACTCCTACCATTTTATCTCTTTCCTCTGCTTTTTATTCCTTTTCTTTGAATTCTCAATTACCTTCCATTCTTTGCTGTTTTCCCTTACTTTTTCATCTTCATTTTTTTCGTTTTCTACTCGTCCCCTTTTCTTCGTCTCTCTCATTCTCTTGTTCCTTTGACATCCTTTTTTCTACTTCTGCCTTTCCTTCTATTCTGTCTTCAGAAGGGTCTTTTTCATTCTTCCTCTTTTATCTTTTTTAATTTCTTCTTGTTTTTTCATTCTCATGATTTTTCTTTTTGTTCTTTTATTGTTTTCTTTCATACGTTTTTCTTTTATTCCTTTTTCTTTACTTTTGTTTCCCTCTCTTTCTTTCTCTGCTTTTATTTTGACCCGCCAATCTTTCTTTCCTTCTTTCTTTCTTCCTTTATTTCTTCTTTCCTTCTTTTTTCTTTCTTTCAATCATTCTTTCTTTCTTTCTCTATACATTTCCTTCTTTCTTCCTTCCTTCCTTTCTTTTTCTTTCTTTCTTCATACATTTCATTCATTCTTTCTTCCTTTCTTTTTCTTTCTTTTTTCTTTCTTTCTTTCTCCATACATTTCTTTTTTTTCATACATTTCTTTCTTTCTTTCTTTTTCTTTCTTTCTTTCTTTCTTTCTTTCTTTCTTTCTCCATTCATTTCTTTCTTTCTTATTTCCTTTCTTGCTTTCTTTTTTCTTTCTTTCTTTATACATGTCATTATTTCTTTCTTTTTCCATAAATTTCTTTCTTTCTTTCTTTCTTTCTTTCTTTCTTTCTTTCTTTCTTACTTTCATCTGTGATACCTTTTTACTTTTTTTGATTGAATTCTTCTATTTTATCGTCTTTCTGTCTTTGTCCGTTTTTGTCTATTTCTTTGTCTATTCTTCGTATCTCTGTTTTATATCCATTTTTTCTTCCTATTATCTCCTCTTCCTTCAACTTTTTCAAATATTTCTTTATCTCTTCTTGTTATCCTCTCTGTTTCCAATATTTCATTCATTCTCTTCTTTCTTTCTTATTTTTTATTTAAAGTCTTTATTCTTCTTTCTACCTAAATGTAGTATTTCATTTCTTCAAACTTTCTTAACATTCATGTGTTTATTTGTTCTATCAGTATCTTTCATTTAATTTCACTAAGTTTACTTTTTTATTTTTGCCTTCATTGCTTCGTTATTTTTCCTTCTCCAATTTGTCTTTTTACTACCATTATTTTTGCTTTAAAACCCATCTAATGCATTTTTATCAGTTTATTTTCTTTCCTCTGTTTTTAAATGTGTCTCCCCCTCTAATTCATTTCTCTTTGAAAGCTTCTTTGTCTTTTTTAGCAAATGTTTTTCCCTGCATCTTTGTTTTCTTTTCTTTTTTTTCAATTTTTTAAAGTATTTATTTATTTATTTAATATAACATTCCATTTCTTCTTACTTGCTTCACGTATATATATGAGTGTGTGTCTGTGTCTGCGCATGCCCATACGAGCAGAGTTTCATTTGAATGTGCGCACGCGCAGCCTTTTAGATAATAACTGGTCATACCGAGTCACACCCCAAATATTTCCGGTCACTTCTGCTGGCATCTTTCTCCATTTCCGATGCCCCCCAAAACACCTCAGCCATTAATGAATGATTTCCTTCCGGTTTCGGCATTTCCGGTGAACAGTGCCAACTTTGATTGCTAAAGGACGTCCAATCTTTTATCTCAGGTGTTTTAACTTTAAATATTGACAATATTTCACTTTAAAAGCACATTAGTGAGAAAATTTTCGTTAAAATATTTTGAAACATTCAAAAGGTTGTGCTTTTGTTTTGTTTGTTTTTTCTGTTTCTTTTTTCTGTTTTGTGTGTGTGTGCTTTTCTGTTTTTGTTGGGGTTTTTTTCTGTTTTTAATTTCTCATTTACACGACAGATATTGATTCAGATAGAGTGATCCGCGTAAAGCATGACAAATATGTATCATTCGAGTTTACACTTTGTCAAATTGCGATATCGATCGAAATAGGGTAAAGATAACTGACACGTGGACAGATTTCTACACACCTTTGTGCATATATAACTCAAATAAAATTGAATGGAAAGCTTGAAATTAGAACAAGAAGTATGAATGACATTCTCTTCTCCTTCTTTGTATTCTTTTTGTTTGTATTGTGTCTTTTCAGGATCTGGGATCGTAAGCTATGCAAAAAATGAAAGTGACAATAGTCCTTATCAAAGTACTGAGAGTGGTTTCCAAAAGCTAAATGAACAAACTGGAGAAGCTAGTAATCATTCAGATGGTAGCATACATAGACAATCACCTCACCCATAAAGAGTAGATTTTTAGGAAGCAGAAACGTTGTTCTACAGGAGGATGCTAAAAATTTTAGTTCTCATAAAAAAAGAAGGCTTGGAAAAGCTGATACTCAAAGAACACACTGAAGGGAAAATGGATAGAGATAAATAACGCGTAACCTGCTTAGTGAGCTTGAGCGAAACAAGGTTTAGGAGAAACATTCAAAAAATATTAAGAGTGACAAAGCACAGGAACTTTAGGAGAGGTATGATTTCCTACGTCCTGAAGGGACACAGCCTATAGAAGAAGAAGAAGAAGAAGAAGAAGAAGAAGAAGGTGTGTATGATGAAGAAGAAGAAGAAGGTGTGTATGATGAAGAAGAAGAAGAAGAAGAAGAAGAAGAAGAAGAAGGTGTGTATGATGAAGAAGAAGAAGAAGAAGAAGAAGAAGAAGAAGAAGAAGAAGTGTGTATGATGAAGAAGAAGAAGAAGGTGTGTATGATGAAGAAGAAGAAGAAGAAGAAGAAGAAGGTGTGTATGATGAAGAAGAAGAAGAAGAAGAAGAAGAAGAAGAAGAAGAAGAAGGTGTATGATGAAGAAGAAGAAGAAGAAGAAGAAGAAGAAGGTGTGTATGAAGAAGAAGAAGAAGAAGAAGAAGAAGAAGAAGAAGAAGAAGAAGAAGAAGGTGTGTATGATGACATACTGATGTGGATATACCAGTAGTGAACAATAATTAGGAACGCGTAATTATAGCGTTTCACGGTATTGTTTCATTTGTCTTAATTTTGGAGGATGAGTCAAGTTGGGTGATTCTTGCATTTAATAAGTTGGGAACACCCTCAATCGGCGATCATCTGAACGAACGGAGACAGCTGAGACGAAGTTATTTCTAACTATGTGCTGCCTGCAATGTTGCGCACTACTTTTATCAAAAATTCTCACCGTATTGCATACATTTGAGATTTCTGCATTCGTATACTCATACAAGATTGCAGGGGCAACAAATTGTGTTAAAGCAATAAAAGTCGACATGTTAAGCAATAAAGAAAATCTAATAGCGGAAAAAGAGAGATAACGAAAAAATAACATAACCATAAAGTGGTATTATCGGAATAAAACATTATTATCGAAATAGTTCAACATCTTTCTCAGTCCTCTCTGTGAACAATCAAGATATGTTCTCAGTACCGAAGAAGGTTAATTGTGAATATTAATTTAAAAATATTGGAATTTGTTTACATTAAGTCCTACCAGCAACCTCTCTGTATGCGGAGGAAAACGTTGGTATACTTAAAGGTAATTAGCCTGTAAGTGTTATATATTTTATACATAAAATTTGGTCTTTGGTGTTCATTTTCATCCGTTGCATAGATTTTTCGTCCTCAATTGAGCATTGATGAAAGAGGATCGATAAACTGTTTCGTGTTGTTTTTTGTTAATTGTGTTGTATTTTGATATTACCACTTTCACTGATGTTTCTTTTTCTTTTGCTCGTTTTTGGTATTACTTTTTCTCCTTGTTTTAACACGTCCGTATTTATCGCTTTAACAATAACATTGATAATATGCAGAGGGTTTTCTTTCGACAATGGAAATATATATTATCGAAACAAATGAGAGGTTGTCGTGGGAAGTAAAAAATATAAGATAATAATTTTTTTAAAAAAATATGCAAGGAGATTGTCAAGTGCAGAAAAATAAAGTAGCATCGAAAAACAAAAATGTATCGGAAAAATTGCAACCGTGCTTGAATTGACCTTGTGACGAATGAAGAATGCACCATTGAGTATATTAAAGCATCATTATAAACCTTTTCATCATAACTGACATTCATGTAATACAACCGTGCGATAGTCATCGCTTTCACTTACAATGCCACTTATCATCTCCAATGGCGGAAGACAAGAGGAAAAAAATGACACTGACACTTTCATTGTCACCATTAATAAACAAAAACCGTAGCCATCTCTTATGTTTTCAGCACTGAAAAGAATACGTGTGTAAAAATAGAAGAAAAAATATCTCATATTCCTAAACTTAATGCGAGAATCGACCTATCGATCTTGGTTTATAGCCTCAAGCTTCATAAAGTATATAAAGAAGATTAATTTGCTGCAATCATTTAAATGGGAAGGATCTGGGTATCTACCGGCCTCCCTACTGAGGGTAGATGCGGCTCAAGGCTATTTTTATGTGGAAACTCGAAGCTCTTAAACCCGGGCAAAAATTCCCGTAGGCTATGCACTAGGCAGGGTCTGTCACCTGTATTTTTCCCCAGACGAGTTTCTTTCTGCCTAAAGGCAGAGAGTATGACCAGGTGATTTCGTAGCTGAACTTTGAAACTGGAAGGATTTGCATCCTTTGAAAGTCAACATTCAAAAACAAGGAAGATTGTTTGGCTCTAGTCATCTAAATAGAAAGAATCTAGGTATCTACTGGCCTTCCCACTGAGGCTAGTTGCGGCAGAAGGCCATTTTATAGTAAAACATCCGAGCCTTTAAACCCAGGCAAAATTTTCTGTAGACCGTGCACAAATCAGGGTCTGGTACCTATCTATTTTTTCGCCAGATAAAACTTTGCTCTTTGACAGAGTCTTTTCTGGGTTCCTCTAGTCTCGGAGGCAGAAAGTCCAACTGGGTGAGTTTGCACCGGGACTTTGAAATGAGAAAGATCTGCATCCATTGAAAATCAGCATTCAAATATCGCATGGGATAGACGTCAGAAAATCAAGTAAACTAATCTTGCCCTGACTATTTTTTCCTTCAGTCAGTCAGTGAAGCGCCATACATGATACATGCTTGGGCGATCATGTGGCGAAAGAGACATGACTGACTGAGCAGGAGGTTGCCATTTTTTCTACAGTAGATTGATTGCCAACTAAGTTTATGCAACCCAATCTATTCTGCTATTTACCCATAGCTGGAGGGGCTATAGAACCCAATCAGTTCTGCTATTTAACCTATAGCTGGATTGAGAAGTGACTGATTGATACCTTTCCCAGGGGTATTTGCACGTATGTGAATGCAACGAACTCAACTGGAATTCTAACTCGGCTCTCCGATTTCGGCACATTTTTTTTCTTATTGCGTAATAAAAAGCAACAAACTGTTACTTGCAAAGAAGTTAAAACCTTGATTGACAGGCTGTTACAATTTATATTTTTAACGAGACAATATTTCTTTTCGATTGTCAAATGAATTGCAGTCGTGATATTTAAAGTTCAGTGTAAGAAAGGAGAAATATGATTAATTTTAGTTTAGATTCTCCTTCTTTGTTTTACTTTTATCGCAGCTCACAGTTCGTTTTTGACATTCTACGATCGTTAGGAATGCAGCGTGTATCAGAAATAAAGAATAAACATCCAGTGAGATTTAAATTTTCATATCAGATGTGCGTAAAATAGAATACGATATGTGAAATTAAATGAGGTTAGGGAGGACTTCTTACCAGTGAAATTACGACGAAATGTTAAGATGTGGACATTCAGTAATATAATTGAGATAACAAATTTGTTTTGTTTTAATATAACTACATTGTATTCAATTATAATATTCACTTAGTATAAATAAGTATTAATAAAAAATCCTAATGAGAGCGTACAAGATTTCGTTCTCACACATTTCAGTTGTTAAAGAACTTAGTAACGGAAAACAAATACTAGTTAATAATCTTCCTCGTCTATATGCCATTCTCTTCAGGACGTAGGCGATCATGGTCTTCCACGTTTCCCTATCCCTGGTAGCTCTTAGCACACTTTCTCATGTTACCCCACCTAAGCCCTGCTCTGCCATCCACCTGCTCAGACCCTTCAAATATGTTCTCTGCTGCTTTCCCCTGTCTCTTTTTCTCTCAATCTGACCCGTGAGTACCAGATTCTCCAAGCTTTCTTTCCTCATCACATGTCCTAGGAACTTTAGCTGTCTTTTCCTGATGCTTAGTATTAATTTCCTTTTCGTTTTTATCCTTTCTAAAAGATCATCATTGCTCACATGCTCGATCCATGATATCCGCAGCATCCTTCTGTAAAACAACATTTCAGTTGCTTCAAGTTTTTTATTCAACTTTGATGATATTGTCCAGAATTCACAACCATACTGAAGAACAGACATCACATAACAATCCAGTACTCACTTCTTTGTTTCTAGCGAAATTTTCCTGTCTCTTAATACCCGGCTCAGCTTCTGGAATGCCAATTCGCCTTTGGATCTCAATGTCGGACTTTCCGTCTTCCGTTAGTACACTTTCCAAGTACTTAAATTTTCGTACCTACTTGATTTTAGTTTCCTTAACTTGTAATTGGTATTTTGGGATCCTCTATTTGCTGATGACCATACATTCATTTTTTGTTTTTTGTTTTTTTGTTTTTTTGTTGTTTTTTTTTTTGTAGTTTATTTGTACTTTTTTCTTTCGACTTTCTTCCTCTATCATTTTAGGAGGTCTTGTAGTTTTCTTTTCGTGTCGGCTATCAGCACTGTGTCATATGTGTTTTTTATGTTGTTCAGACTGTGGCCACCGATGACGAATCCTAGCATTTCCAGAGTCCTCATAATAGTCTCGCTGTATAAGTTGAATAGATCCAGTGAAGACACATCCTTGTCTTACGCCCTTTTGTATCTTTGTATATCTACTGAATTCGTTTCCTTATCCGTATGCAGGCGGTTTCTGCCAGTAGCTGTTCTTGATTACGCTGATGTATTTGCCAAATATGTCGACGTTCCTGAGCATTTCTATTAATTCTTTGATGCGTACTTTGTCGGAAAACTTTGCAAAGTCTACAATACTCAGGTAAACGTTTTTTTTTCGTTTGTATTCCCCATTCTGATATCATCCGAGGCATAAGTATCTCGTTTCTTGTTTCAGTTTCCTTGACAAAACCGTATTGTTCTTGACCTATCTCTGTCTTGATTCTGCTTCGCGCTGTATTCATCAGGATTCGGATGATGAATTTTAAGCAGCTTTACATATTTTCATCCAGGTTTGTATGATCCTAAGATGTATCTATAGGTGTGATTATATCTGGACATTATATTGTTTCCAGAACAAAATAAATAAACAAATAAATAAATAAAAGGTCAGAAGTAATGTCCAGATATAATCACACCTATAGATACATCTTAGGATCATACAAACCTGCATGAAAATATGTAAAGTGCTTTAAGATTCTTAAGTAAATCCTCCCTAATTTTAAAAAATTTCGGTTGTTTCAAAATTCCAATCGGCCGCTTATAAAAAACTTATTGTCAGTTTGAAAAACGTTAGAAAATCAGTCAATATAAATAACCTGAATATACCGAAAGGTTTAAACGTCAGTCAGTTAAGTGCCACACGTGATACACGCTTGGGCGATCATATCTCAAAAGAGACTTGACTGACTGGGCAGAAGATTATCCCACAGTAGGTTGCCATTGCTTTCTGCGGTAGACTGGTTGCCAACCAAGGATATAGAACCCAATCTGTTCTGTTATTTGACCCATAACTGGAAGGAAGAGACGGATTAATACATTTCCTAAAGGTATTTACGCGTATATGATTGCAACGAATTCAACTGAGAATTCGAACTCAGCTCTCCGATTTCTCGTTCCGAGTCGATATCGACTTGACCACAACGCACATTCTAGGTTGTAGAAATAAGTCATTCCCAAATTATATATATATATATATATATATATATATATATATATATAAACATATTTATAAATGGAACTTTGCCTGTGTGTGTGTGTGTCTGTGTGTCTGTGTGTATCCGTTACCTATAGACTCCAAAACGGCTGAACCAATTTTCTTGAAAATTTACACAGTTATACTATAAGCGTCTACGAGTGTTCTTAGCTAGGTTTTGTATCGAGGTCCCCCCGATAAGTATCGAAAATTGATAATCGAAAAGATCGGGTTATAGAAGGAGTGGTCCGATTCTAATCAAATTTGATACACTCAGAGACAAAGACATAAGAAATGATATTCAGAAGTTTCAAGTTTGCAGTTCTTACAATAGTGCAGAAAATTTGATATCGATACCAGGAAATCAAAATTTGACTTACATCCATTCATTTTTCTTTCAGTTTACGGTTTCGCTTTAACTGAAAACAACTATTGCTTTTTAGTCTTTCGTGCCAATGTCCAAATTGTCTGAGCTCCAGGACCATGGATTAGTTTTAAAGCTTTCATTACACCCGAGCAACGCCGGGATATACTGCTAGACATATATATATAATGATACCAGGTTCGTAAAGAGAGGAAATAATTCTTTGTACATTTTTCATTTTTACTTAAATCTCTGAAAAGCTTTAATATAAATGAAAGATGTTAGACTGAGATGCATATATGTATTACGTTGTTACAAAAACAATAGCCGTTTATAGAAACACCATTTCATTCTTGAAAATTAACTGTAGAAACGCTAAAATTAGTCAAAATAGGAAACTTAAGCATCTATGCCAGCGATCGACGAAATTATTTATTCCTTTTTGATAAAGAGTTATTGGTTGTGATGCAACGAAATCTTTGACAGCTTGTTTAAACCTAAAAGTTTTAACATTTACAAGTGTGCTTAAGTGCTTAAAAATAATAATCAGTGGGTGAAGGATCAGAAGAAGATGGAGGAGGTGATAAACTTTTACATCCCAAGTCTGTGAGTTTTTGCAACGTCATTCTTGCAACATATGGCCGCGCAGAATTAGACCACGACGATTCACTAATGCAGGTTTCATCTCATTTTTTTTTTTGCAAGCGTGCATGCATTTCCGCAAGATGATTGCAGAAAACATCTGCATTAATGCTCAGATTGGCTTCAAGAAAGCTGTAGTAGATAACAGCTATTGCAGACCCCTAGACAGTCACCATAATGTTTTGCTGATGCAGCTTTGAATTTGTGAAAAGTTTGGGTGACTCATCACGGCCAACACATTGATTATCATAAAGGATTCACTATTCATTACACTTTTCATGACAATTCGGTCAAGAAATAGATCATTGATGTTACACAAAAAAAAGCATCGAACATACTTCAAAACGCCTAAGGTTTTGATTTTCACTATCGAGGTTTTCACCTTGCCAATACCCTGGAAATTGGGTGAGATTGTTGCAATGCTGACACCAACTCTCTGAGACATTTCTATGACACTTTGACGTGTGTTTTACACTACAACTGCTTGCAATTTTCGTTATCAGGCTGCAAGACCGTCCATTACCTTCTTCATCTTTAAGGCTTTCATCACCAGTACAGAATTTCTGGAGCCACATTGGTATTGTCCGATCACTTGTGGAACCATCTCATCATGCTCTGTTGATATTGGCAGAAGTTTGTAAGGCACTGTGCCCAAGTCCGAACTCATGCAAAACACGTAAACGAAGATCATGTTTTGTCATGTTCATAATTAAGGGAGCATTTCTATATGAAAATAAGTTAAAAGTATTAAAAAGCACACATTAATTATTATGTACTAGCATCATAGCCCGGCAATACCCATGCAACTCGGAACATTTTAGTAGTAGAAGATGCCAATGAGAGGAGTAGATGGAAATTAGAAATATGAAAACTATTACGCTCTCAGTTCTGAAATTTTCAAAGAATATTAAAAATGTAGACATTTAATTTTAGAGGAAAAAGTTACATTAACGCCACACGAATGACAGACAGATTTTTATAAAGTCATTAATTGCTCATTTTCATACGATATGACCATATGTTTGATGCACGCTAATTTAGCGAATCTAATTATTTTCCGTAAAAATAACTTACTACTATTTTTCCACGAGGCGCAGCTGTAAAAATATTTAAAAAAAACTACGTCTGATTCGCGATCACAGAAGAAGGGACATTCAGAATGTCTGTTGGAGGCTTCATTTCACAATCGTTTCTGTAAGTGAGGGTATCCTCGAAGAACTGATGGTCCTGATAATTTAACCCTGTCAAAACAGCCTTATTTACGTCATTAATCGTCTAAAAAATCGGGGTCGTTAAAAATAAAAATTAGATTAATATAGGTACCTCCACTAACTCGCTGAAACATCAACATAGTATGAAGAAAAAAGGACCCAAACTCAATAAAAACGAACTTTCTCCATCAAAATGTGTTGTGTTATTATTAAGAGAAAAGATTAAAGTATTTTTAATGACTCTTTAAAAAATGTTTAATCCTTTCTAACACGTTAGAAATTTAAGTAAAAATCTTGTTTTATTTTTCCTTAGCGGGGAGCCAGATAGTTACGAGATTTTACATTGGAAAACTTCATATTACTTAACTCACTTTTATTCCCAGTGACGAGCACATTAATTTTGAAATTCTTGCAAAAATCAAATAATTGTCGGAACTTAATGAAATTTTTAGGGCTTATTTACAAATAAATGATATTGTTTCGGAAATTATTATTTTCAGAAAATATTGGTAAAAATATTTTCTTTACATCTGTTACTCCCACAACACGTAAATCCATGAAATTTCAAGAAATTAAATTCTGTAGGCAAAATTGGTTATATTAGTTAAACGGAGAACTCATATGGGGAATGCAAATCGTGTATTATTTTTTTTTAAACCATTTAGCCCCTTTTATCTAAAATATGCTCTAAATAGTAAAATAAAAATGCAATAAAGCTG
>JBBBDQ010001273.1:382500-487500 GCA_037127315.1 Ascarosepion bandense | reverse complement strand
ATAGATAGATAGATAGATAGATAGATAGATAGATAGATAGATAGATAGATAGATAGATAGATAGATATGAGTAACTAGATAGATAGATAGATAGATAGATAGATAGATAGATAGATAGATAGATAGATGGAATTAGATAGATAGATAGATAGATAGATAGATAGATAGATAGATAGATGGATAGATAGATAGATAGATAGATAGATAGATAGATAGATATGAGCGGGGAATTAGATAGATAGATAGATAGATAGATAGATAGATAGATAGATAGATAGACAGACAGATAGATAGATAGATAGATAGATAGATAGATAGATAGATAGATAGATAGATATGAGTGAATAGATAGATAGATAGATAGATAGATAGATAGATAGATAGACAGATAGACAGATAGACAGATAGATAGATAGATAGATAGATAGATAGATAGATAGATAGATATGAGTGGAATTAGATAGATAGATAGATAGATAGATAGATAGATAGATAGATAGATAGATAGATAGATAGATAGATAGATAGATAGATAGATAGATAGATAGATGAATTAGATAGATAGATAGATAGATAGATAGATAGATAGATAGATAGATGGAATTAGATAGATAGATAGATAGATAGATAGATAGATAGATAGATAGATAGATAGATAGATAGATAGATAGATAGATAGATAGATAGATAGATAGATAGATAGATAGATAGATAGATAGATAGATAGATAGATAGATAGATAGATAGATAGATAGATAGATAGATAGATAGATAGATGGAATTAGATAGATAGATAGATAGATAGATAGATAGATAGATAGATAGATAGATAGATAGATAGATAGATAGATAGATAGATAGATAGATAGATAGATAGATAGATAGATAGATAGATAGATAGATAGATAGATAGATAGATAGATATGAGCGTAATTAGATAGATAGATAGATAGATAGATAGATAGATAGATAGATAGATAGATAGATAAGTGAGTGAATTAGATAGATAGATAGATAGATAGATAGATAGATAGATAGATAGATAGATAGATAGATAGACAGACAGATAGATAGATAGATAGATAGATAGATAGATAGATAGATAGATAGATAGATAGATAGATAGATAGATAGATAGATAGATAGATAGATAGACAGACAGATAGATAGATAGATAGATAGATAGATAGATAGATAGATAGATAGATAGATAGATAGATAGATAGATAGATAGATAGATAGATAGATAGATATGAGTGAATTAGATAGATAGATAGATAGATAGATAGATAGATAGATAGATAGATAGATAGATAGATAGATAGATAGATAGATAGATAGATAGATAGATAGATAGAATTAGATAGATAGATAGATAGATAGATAGATAGATAGATAGATAGATAGATATGAGCGGAATTAGATAGATAGATAGATAGATAGATAGATAGATAGATAGATAGATAGATAGATAGATAGATAGATAGATAGATAGATAGATAGATAGATAGATAGATAGATAGATAGATAGATAGATAGATAGATAGACAGTCAGATAGATAGATAGATAGATAGATAGATAGATAGATAGATAGATAGATAGATAGATAGATAGATAGATAGATAGATAGATAGATAGATAGATAGATAGATAGATAGATAGAGGTATTGAGAGACAAAAGTTAATTATCTAAATATATATTGTTACATATAATAGACGATGAATGTCTGTTATGTTTAATCATGAACCGTTCTAAACGTCGTATTTTGGCTTTAATTTCTGATGAAAATAGAGACAAAGATTGTCCAACATTTGGATATTTTTTTTTTTATTACGCTGGTTCTAATCTTTCGGCTCACATGAGCCATCTTTATCAAAGATGATTATTATCTTGTGTTGACGTAAAACATTACAATACGACGATAACAGCTATGTGGTTCTATGACGTCATACCACGTGAGAGACCGAAATGTTAACAACAGAACTATATGTCTAAATGTATTGTGACTAGATTGAAATGTGATTTTATTGAGAGTGAGTTGCTTTGATGTAGATGGCCTCCGATATCTGAAGTTTTTTTTTACTGTGTGGATGATTGAGTATTATTGTCTTATCGACTAAAATCTGTCTAATATTACATAGATGGTTTTGCTTTTCTAAGAAATGTTATTTAAATGAACTATGATCAGAAAGGTAACAGGTACGTCTACGAGAGAGCGTGGTTATAATAAAACCAATATATGTAGTGGTTTTAGTATTAGTATAAGAGATACAATCTCTAAACGGGCATGTAAATTAATACACTACATTCAGTATGTTTGGTTGTAGGGTTATGAGAGACTCTGAAATCAATTGTTTTGATTTTTTATAATATATGATGAGCTTAATTTTATTATTATTAATTGGTTTAAAATTTCTACCGCTTTTGAGTGTTGTTTCATCATGTTTTTAATTATTATGCATTTGGTTGCAATAAGTTGATAGTGTTATGTTTATTTGACGTACACTATTATTTTTAATATTAGCAAAATTATTACATTTTCATTTAACAAGTGTTTGTTTAATGTTGTGTATTTTTTTTTAGAATATGGCTTTAAAAGAAGATATCATTTGTGTGCGTCGAATTAAGTTTTTTATAACAGCTAACTTATATCGTTGGGGGCATTCACTATTATAATTAAGAAGACACGAGTTTATGTTAGTTGGTTTCCACTGTCAAGCTGGCTATACAGGAAGACCTTATGTCGTCATTGATCCTTGTAACATGTCTAGCGCAGAGAAGCTGTGATTGAAGCAGAAACGTCTCAATTCCACCAATGTTGCATTTGGCGAGAATATGAGAATTGGACACCTTATCATCAAAAGTATAGTCACAGGTCGCACCAAGAAAAGATCCAGTTGATTGTTACTGGACTTCACAATTCTGAGCCGTACAACAGTGTGGTCAAAGCCCGTACTATATATATATATATATATATATATATATATATATATATATATATATATTAGCTTCTGCGCATTTCAAATTGTCCATCAAATGCTGACCGATAAAAAATTCATGCGCAGTCTGTATTGTCCTCTTACAAAAGCCTTAATTACTGGATCTTATATAAGCAGGTACGTGCTGCCCAAATCCGTTCTCTAATCGCTGATTGGTCTGTTCTATGTATTCAGCGCCACACTGACATTTTACTTGTAAACGAAAGAAGACATTTGTAATAAGGATAGACCAACTTTAACGAAAGAAGGAAACACAGATGGAGTACTAAAGAGAGCTCGCAACTTAACAGTGTGTGAACCCGGAAGTAATGCAAGAATACGCTCTGTCCAGAAGCAATTGACTCTTTCTACCGAACCACGTTAGCTTAAGATAAATGGAACACAAACTAGGTAAAAAAAAACTGCAGGTTCTTTAAAGCATTTAATTTTGCGTCCCGCGATACGCTTGATGACATTTGCAGGATAACTATCACTAAAGATCCGGTAAATTTTATCAAACTCTTGACTAAATGCACAAGGGGAACAAACCATAAGCGCATGATGAACTATGGTGGCAATTAGGTTAATTTATCTCGGACAAAACAGTCTGCGCATTAATCTTCTATCAACCTACATTTAATAGACAATTTGGAGTGCACATAGGCTTATGAGAACAGATGGTCAGACTTTCTTTTATATATTCTGGAGTGTATCTTCATTAAGCTACAGAGACCGAGTCTGTTCAGACAAAAATAAAACGTTCTGCGCACACTTTTGCTGTGCTGTGAGATTCAATAAGTAAGCTTTTTCCCCCTTTTATACTCGCTGAAACTTAATTTCCCTTTTTTGGAGAGGGGGATATACAAATCGTTTTTAAAATAAATTATGTTTTGTTGTGCTCGCTTCAACTTTACCCTTTCCATCTCCTCCTCATAAAAATATAAATACAATTATATATTACACTCCTGTCAGTTATTGTGTTGCCAACGGTACCCTCCGATGAAGTGTTGGCCGAAAGGTTCCTCAGAGATTTTTTTTAAAACATGTTTTCCCTATTTATAAGTATATACAAATTCTGTGATGTTAAGTCCTTATTCAAATACTCACACACCCACACACGCACATGCACACACACACACACACACACACACACACACACACACACACACACACACACACATATATATATATATATATATATATATACTTGCCTTTCACGTTACTTTGGACATACGAAAAAATGTTTTGTTTTTAATTATCTTTAACTAATTTTCTTTTTAATAAAGTAAATTAACATATAAAAATGATTTAATAATCATTTGTTTTTAATTATTTCTTATTAAAGTAAATTGAAAAAGGCAAAACAAAATGGAGCAGTTTTTTGTTTTTTTATTTTTAATAAAGTAAATCATAATGTAACTTATTTTTTAATAAAAGAAATCTACACACTAAAATATTTTCATAAAAAATAGTCATTTATGGTTTATTTTAAAAAAATAAGTAAAAATAAATAAACTGGTTCATATTTAACATAATGCCTTATTAAATGCTTTATTTAAAGAATATTTACTAATTAAGAATTTAATCCTTAATAAATTACTTTTATTCGGTTATGAAAAAGTTATGTTTTTCTGGTTCTGAGTTGTCACGGTGTTGAGTTATCTCGGTTATCTCGGTGGTCACTCGGCGGTGTTCAGTCGCCGGTGTGGAGTTGTTTTTACCGTGCTGTACTGCTTTGTATATGCGCCACACGCTTCAATACGAACATATCAGAGTGTTTGCGCTTCAACCTAAGAACAGTGCTAAGAATTCGGAAAGATTTAACAGAGTCTAATAGGGATTACGTCGATACGGCAATTCGAAAAAATCACTCTGATCCTTCTGATAAGAACCGAATTTGATAGTGAGGGTCTCAGACTCAAAATGGAGGCTAAATCACGTGCATTGAGGAGGTAGTGTTGTTCTAGGTCAAGAGGATGGCTACTGAAGGACCCAATGTCTGGCAACGAGACTCTGCACTACGTCACACAAGCAGGAGATGGCTGTCATGGCTGTCAGATAATTTCTCTGACCTCACCACCTCTTGTATCTGGCCACCTAACTCTCTAGACAGCAACCCACTTCATTATGTGCGTGCAGTTGAGCGAGAGACTAACAAAAATTGTAACACCACTGGGGTTGTCTGAAAGCCAAAGTGTAAACATCTTTGATTTCATAGCGTTAAACACGTCGGATTTCGTGCCTAGGAAAGTGCATTTGTGAAGATTTGTGTTGTACTACTTTATTCAAATGAAATCTGCAGCTGAAGCACATAGAATTCTTGTTGAAACTTACGGCGACCGCACTTACGGAAACAACATGCAGAGATTGGTTTAGATGCTTTAAAAATAATGATCTTGATGCTGAAGGTAAAGAACACTCTTGTGCTCCGAAAAAGTTTGAAGGCAAAGACTTGGAGGCATTGCTTCATGAAGATTCGTGTCAGGCGCAAGCTGAACTCGCAGAATCATTAGAAGTTGAACACACAAGTTTCGAAACGTTTGAAAGCATTAGGATTTATTCAAAAGCAAACATTATGTGCCCTACGAGCTGAAGCCGAGATACATCGAAAGGCGTCTTGACACGTGTGAACAGCTGCTTGAATGAAAGAAAAAAGTTGTTTTTTTTTTGCACCGTATCGTGACCGACGATGAAAAATAAATGTACTACAATAATTCTAAGAGTGGAAGAACATGGCGTAAGTCCGGCCATTCGTCAAAATCGGCGGCAAAGCCGAATATCCATGGTTCAAAATTTCTGCAGTTGGTGAGATCAGCTGGATATAGTTAATCCATTGGTGAGATCAGCTGGATATAGCTGCTCAAACCGACTGAAACCATCACGGGAGATCGCCATGTTGCTCCATTTCTGCAGTTGCATTGAGGTTCCTTGGTTGCATTATTGTAAGTTGTTAATTTTTTGTTGTGGTTTATTATTATTTGTGTTATATTTTTGTGCAGCTGTAACTGGACCATTTGTCCTTGAATATGGCCAGTGGATATAGACGTTGGTTAGTTCCTGTGACCTAACCTAAAGAGTTGTGAATTCAATATCAGGCTACAGCAGTGGTGAACAAGTAAATTACAGAGTTAGAGGGAGATAACTCATGACTACTAGAAGTGGTTCTAGGCAAGGAATAAGAGTGATATACCCCAGTGTAATACAGGTTTCGGTTCGAAATTCCTAGCACCGTAGCATACAACAGCCGAAACGTTGTACAAATGTCAGCAAAGTTGAGGACGATAGTGCGAATCATGTAAATACTGTAAATATTCCCTTATCTCAAATATATATATATATATATATATAGTGGTATTTATTTACATGCTCATTGGATCCGAATATGGCACAAGGCCATGTCTAAAATGAGAATCCCATGCATACAGGAATACAGAGGATCGATGCATGTCATCATAGCAAATTTAGAAGTAAAATACTTGGTTGCACAACAGTTAGAAAAATATCAATTAGAACTTTAATAATAGTTTACAAAAGGCGAAAGTTATCAGATATGGAATATTTTATCTTTAGATATGTGCCAGAAACCAAGAAATGGTCCAACAAATAGAAAGAAAAGTGATCCAAAAAATGAATAAAGAACTTGGGATGGTATTTTTGCTAAACTTGTATATATAAACATATATCTAGCGACCGCGTAAGAAAAGCGATATCGAATGTTTAAAAATGCATTTTTAAAAATTTAATTAATTTAATCAAGTTTTTATGTTAATCTTTACTTCAAGCTAATTTAATATTTACAATAAGCAAAATACTGTACTTTAAATAAATTTAAACTAAATTTAAAATGCCTGGAATCAGTTTATTATCAGTGAAATATGCTAAAATCGAGCATAGTGACATATTTTTCAACATAATCCTCTTTATTAAAATTCTTTCAAAAATAAAATATACTTAGCTAAAACTTTATTTGTAGAATATTAAGTAATTTAAAGATTAATTAATTTGATTTTAAAGAAATATTACTTATTTTTGGTTTAAAATATCGGGAAATGGATTTTTATGGATGGAGGTTGGTATTTTTTTATGAGCTCATGACAACTCACTCGACAGATTTATATTTGGGAATTTGTTCTTATATATCACTATACATTTATGAGTCTCAGTCTTTTCATATTTCTCTATTTCCCATGCAAAACAAAATGCGCTTGATGTAATATACATTCAAATGCACCTATATGTATGCGTGTGTGTGCTTCTGTGTGTGCGTGAGTGCATGTGTGTATGCGTGTCCATATACGCATGCCTGTCTGTATATATATATATACATATTTGCATATATAATATTGGATGTACATATACATACGAAGATACCAAAAATACTGCACAGTGTCTCATCTGTGAATAACCATGACATCGCATTATATTGGGGTGTTTTGCTTGTTTGTTTTTTGTTTTGTTTTGTTTTGTTTTTCTTTTCTTTTTTTTCTTTTTTTATGCTTTTCTATGCATTTAGTACCTCATATTTTCAAGAAGCAAATTCAATTTCACCCGGACTAAAATTTTGTGTTCTTTTAAGCTTGCTGATTCTCTCGGGATAAAATGAATTGATTTTATCAAATGCCTTTGTAATTTACGTTCTCTCTGACGTTCGTTTCAACAACAACAACAACAATCACAACGCCAAAGAGACAACGAATAAAACTTGTTTTCACTAAAAATCAATTTCTCGAGATATTCACCAGCATCCCCCGCTTTTCCCAAAACCCGTACCGCGAAGTCGTTATGTTTGAAGAAATATCATTACGACACTCTTTCTGATTTTTCGTTTTCACTCCCCAGAGACGTGCCCTTTAGTTCCATCATGATTTATTTATTCACTTATTTGATGTGTTCTTTCTGTTCACTCAAATATTGGCTAAGTGAAAGACGATATTGTCAGTATGAAGGTAACATGATGGCCTCCTTGCTAACGAGGCGAAAAGATAAGATCAAAAAATCGGGTTCAAATTCCGGTTGAAATAGTTCTTAGCAAGAACTGCCCAGAAACCTTGTCTCGCTGAAATAACTACGACTGGATAATGGGCATTTTCTAGGCATTTTTACGTCACAAGGCAGAAAGTATCGGGCACCCTGTGAGGCTCGAACTCAAAAAAATTGGCCTAGCTAGACAAGCTTACTATACATTGCAGCACTTTGAACGTTTATTTAGAGTGCAAACTTTTCCAGCAAACACTTTTATTTCAACCACATCATCTATTTTAAAATCGAAGAGTAGATAAACTGATAGATAATGAACAGACAAACATAGATAGATAGATAGATAGATAGATAGATAGATAGATAGATAGATAGATATGGACTTTTAACTAATTAGATAGATAGATAGATAGATAGATAGATAGATATGAACATAGTGATATAACTATATATATATATATATATATATATATATAGCAGCAGAAAGGAGCAGAATGAAAAATGTAGAACGTTTTAAAAAACTATAAATTTTTTAAAAAGTTTTTTAATTAAAAATTTCATGATGTATGGATATATCTTGAAACATATGACGTCAATACCTCTCGCTATCAGGAACTTCTACCTAACAAAACTAATAGCACCTATAGACTTGACAAGGAGCATAAAATTCTTTTCACAATTAATTAAGACTCAGCTAATTTCTCTAGAAAACTTAATATTGTAAACAGAATCCGAAAAGCCCTCTTGAAAAATGCATATTTACTCCTCAAAGATCATAAAATCAACTTCAATAACAAACTACAAACTAGATTAATCAGCCATTCCAAAACTGAGCTAGGACTTATTTCAAAAAATATAATTAAGAAAAATAATTGACACTCTCGAAAAATCATCTCTTAACAATTTGCGGTAAGATTCTTCAGGTACAATAACATGGTTCTATAATATTAAAAACAAATAAAAAGCTACCTTCATTCAATTTGATATTATATAGACTTCTACCCCTACATATCTAAAGATATGTTATTAGATAGTTTGAATTTCTCCCAAAAACTTGTAGAATTTTTTTGATGATTAATTCAAAATTATATTCTTCTTCTTCATGTGCCGTGTCCCTTCAGGACGGAGGCGATCACGGACTTCCGCTTGTTCTTGCCCCTTGTCGCTCTCATTATTTTTCCTCTTGGTATCTTTCCCAAACCCCACTCCACTATCCACTTGCTCAAGCCTATCAAATATGTCTCGCCCTGCTTACCTCTGTCTCTCTTTCTTCTATCTGATCTGTAAGTATTAGATTCTCCAGACTATCCTTCCGCATTATGTATCCCACGAACTTCAGTGATATCTTCCTGATGTTAAATATAATTTTTCTTCTCGTTTTCATCCTCTCCAAAAACCCGTCGTTGCTCACGTATTCGGTCCATGGTATCCTCAGCATCCTTCTGTAGAGCCACATTTCTGCTGCATCGAGCCTCTTTTTTATCCTTGAAGAGATTGTCCAACATTCACAACGGTACAGAAGGACAAATATCACATAGAAATCCAACACACTTTTCTTAATTTCCAATGAAAATGTCCTGCCCCTCAGTACTCTGGTTATCTTTTGAAATACGTCCTTGTTCATGCCAATGCGTCTTCTGATCTCAGTGTCGCACTTTCCATCCTTTCTACCCAGGTATTTAAACTTCTTTATTTGTGTCATTTTAGTTTTTCCGACCTGTAGTTTGCATTTTGGGTTATTCTTTTTGCATTCAGTATTCTTGAAGTTTATGCTCAGTCCTTTCTTCTCGCTGATCGAGAAGCGTAGGACCTAGAATAGAGCCTTGTAGGTCACCCGTGTTTGTATGATAGTATTGGGAGGTATGTCCGTTCAATACTACCTTCATTGTGCGATTAGAAAGGAATGACTGGATATGGTCAAACAATTGTCCAGTTATACGCTGCTTGCGTAGAAGGCCAACATGCCAGACTATGTCAAACCCTTTGAAGATATCTGGGTCAACAGTTCGGGCTTCGCCGTTCTTGTCTAGAGCCTGGTATATATACTCAGTGATGGCCGTGAGCATATCAGCAGTAGACCTGGTGAAGCGGAAACCATAATGTTTGTCAGAGAAGAGACTGTGGTCTGTGAGATGTTGAACCACGTCGGCGTTGATGATGGCTTCAAACACTTTACTAAAAAACGGTAGGAGGCTGATAAGGCAATAATTAGAGGTGTCAGAGGGTTCGCCATGATTTTTATATATTCGAACCATAGAGAAGGACTTCCAGCAGGCAGGTAAGCAATAGTTATAGAATTTGGAGAGAACAGAGGAGAGTTCAGGGGGGACATTTCTTCAGGACAATGACTGTGATTCGGTCGCCACCGCTTGCTTTATGTACGTCGAACTTTGAAATTATGTTAGAGATCACCGAAGGGTAATGTAGATGTCATTCATGTGGGCCTCTGTTCGGGGTGGGAAGTCAGGTACAGATACTCTAGACGAGTCCAGTGTCGAGTTGATAGAGAATCTGCATGCAAAGCACTCAGCCTTGTCTGTTGTAGAAGTAAGGACATCAAATTCCTTAATTAAATGGGAGATTGAGTGTTTGCTGTTGTTTATTACACTTTTACAGAGTATTCAGTAGTCTTTAGAACCGAACTTACGGGATGCTATGCGCTACGTCATTCTGGCTGCAAACAGCAGCTTAGCTTCTTTAAGTATTTTCTTGCACTCATTGTGAGCAGAGGCAAAGAGGTATCTGTTATGGTCCGACACATGACTCCGATAAAGCCAATTTTGATGGGCGATGGCAGCCGAGCAAGCAGGGAAGAACCAAGGGAACGAGTGGGATTTAAGTTTCAAGACATTCTTCCAAGGCAGGTCACACAGGTAGTCGCGGAATGAGTCCCGATCAGCTTTTGGTAGCAGTAAGATATTCTGGTAGTCTGAGGTTCTTCGGTAGAGTGGTAATGGATGGATATGTTAACGTAAACCACCGTATGGTCAGAGTTTCCGAGGGGGCAGAGTTGCTTGACATTGCAAGAATCAGAAGAGATTTATTATCTAACATTTGAAAAACATAGAACTGTGAAACAGATAGTTACTCTAAAAAAATGTACTTCAAGTTACCATTTGCATTTTCAACCTCTTTACCCAAAATGTTAACACACACACACATATATACATATATAAGGACCATCTATATGTCTATTGAACAGGTGAAGAGCCTCATCCCTTGTTTCCTGGTTAGGAGGTGGTTTCCGGCTTTCTCTTTTCCAATCTTTTTACCCTTACGTAGCCCCCTGTGCATCAGTGGCGTTATCGCCTTGCTTGGGGTGATATGATTAAAAACAAATAGGTATAATGATCATATTTATAAATATATAAGGACTTTGAATAAGTTCTCGCTGTTTTCGAACAGATGGCGTTCCCAGAACTGCGTGTGTGTAGTTTTAGATGGCGACGCATCTATAAAGAAATACTATAAGCAAGCTTGAAATTCAGTGTATATCATTTCACCAAAGTATAAACAACTTCGTTTTACATAGTGTTAAGCATGTCAGATTTCGTGCCAAAGAAAATGTATTTGCGGGGCATTTTACCGCACTACTTTTACAAATGAAATCTGCAGCTAAGTACACAGAATTTTTGTTTAGACTTACGGTGGCTATCCTCTGTCGGAAACAACATGCAGAGATTGGTTTACACGCTTCAAAAAAATAATGATTTTGATATCGAATGTAAAGAACGCTCTGGTGCACCGAAAAGATTTGAAGACGAGGAATTGGGGCATTACTTCATGAAGACTCATGTCAGGCACAAGCTGATCTTGCAGAATTATTAGGAGTTGATCACACAACAGTTTTGAAAGGTTTTAACGGCGTCTTGTAACATATGAACAGCTGCTTCAACTAGAGAAAAGGAAAAGATTTTGTATCGTATCGTAACCGGCGATGAAAAGTGGATACACTACTATAACCCTAAGCGTAGAAGATCGTGGAGCAAGCCCGGTAGTGCATCGACATCAGCGGCAAAGTCGAATATCTATGGTTCAAAGTTTCTGCCCTGCATTTGGTGAGATCAGCTGACTGTAGTTTATTTTGAGCTGCTCAAACCGACCAAAACCGTGACGGGAGGTCACAATCGACTACAGTTTTACCTCTGAGCCAAACATTGAAGAAATATGAGGAGGGACACGACTAAATAATTTTGCAATATGACAACGCTAGGCCATAATAAATCCCCGTTAGTTAAATAGATACTCTGAGCGACAGCAAAGAAATCGTTCAGGCGATAAGATATGTACAGCATTAAATAAGCTTAAAAAGTACAAAGATGTCATCTATGAATAATAAGAACCCTTCGATAAACTCTTATGTACAAATTGAGATAGATAGATAGATAGATAGATGGTCTGTTTAACGTCGAAAGTTTAAAACACTGGGCGATGGATAGGAATATTCGTCCAAAACGTTATTTTCGTGAATACCCTTGTTGTCATAGACACTTTTTCGGAATTTTAAAACTTTGTCAATTATGACTTTTTCGGCCTTCTCATTCCAGAAACTTAATAAAGAATATTTGCTCCCCAGGAGATTTCGAACTTAGGTCCCGCTTTAAAGAAGTAAAACACTGCCTGACCCAGCGTGTCACAACTAGATCACCGGGAGCGTCGCGACCTAACCAAAGTGCAATTACGATCTCAAATATGAGTATCCTTTAGAAAAAATATATAAACAATAAAAAAGAAATTGGTTCAAGGTGTGAAGAGTAACACTGGCTGCGTCAAATAATACCGAATATTTCTTTATATGTAAACGGTTAATATTATCATTATTGTTGAAGATGAGGTGAACAGATATTACACTTTTGAGGCCGGACCGATAACCAAAGTGTGAAGAAATATGTAACACGTGTCGTACTGGCTGCTCGTTTAATGAATGCCGAATTTTTCCTCATAATGGAACGGCTAATATTGCCAATACCATACAGACCGGTGAAAACGGATAGATATGAATCGACTGAGACCAGAATGTACTTATCGATCATTGTGAACACATACAGACACACACACGCACACCAGCCTCTTCCTTCTGAATCTAAATGTATGTCATTTCTGTGTTGCCTCGATGATTAATGCAGAGTCTTGCAAATAGGTCAGCCACGGAAGAAGGCAGTGATGAGCGAAATGCTTGCAATGTTCACTAATCTCTGTTAACATCTCAACGTGTTAGAGTCAAGGCGAGGCAACGAACTATTAGACACTCTGACAGGCCGGTGAGTTATAGACGCTGACCTCCCTTTCTTGATATATTAGATCAACACATGACACCAGCGCTAACGAGGCTTTCAGCTATCGCCGCTAATAAAACAGTGTAATTCCTTGGCCGATATTAAATAACTGGTGACGTCACCAAGGATCGACGAGCGTGAAAGAAACCACCGCACCCGAACAGGATTTTCGTTGATTCTTTGGCCAAAGTTAACTTATTGGAGAATGAAGCTTTAGTAGAGTATGAATTTCTGTGCATAAAGAGGATTCGGTAAGTTTCAACTGCTGAAGATATATATATATATATATATATATATATATATATATATAATGTAGTATATCAATTTACATGCCCGTTCAGAGATTGTATCTCCAGTATTAATAATAAACCCAATACATATATTGGTTTTACTACAACCACGCTTTCCCGTAGACTTACCTGCCACCTTTCTGATCATAGTTCAATTAAACAACATTTCTTAGAAAAATATAGCCATGGAGGTAATATTAGACATATTTTAGTCGATAACACAAAATCTTCACTTGTACACAGTAAAAAAACGAAAGAACTGCTCAACAATAGGATGACGGAGCACACATATTAGAAAAAGAATAAATACTTCAGAGATGGGACGAGTATATCGGAGATCTCTTCTGGGTCAAAAGAGAGGAACAAGCAATACACAGAAATATATTGGCAGCAAACCCCTTGCTTACGAATAAAAAATGATTTCAACACGTATACAAAAATAAAAAGAGGTGTCTTTTCAAGGATATGTTTTCTCACCTTATACAGTGAAACAATTCTGAGAGAAATAAGACCCTTGCCAGGATTTCGTCATTGACGGTCACAATTGGTGACACGGTGCTTGTAGCAGACAGGGAATGGAAAATGCAAAACCACATACAAAAATTAGCGAGAGAAAGTGAAAAGAAAGGACTGAGCATAATCTTCAAGGAAACTGAATTTATTGTCATTAGCAAAAACAAGAATTCAAAATGCTAACTACAAGTCGTTAGAGAAACTAAAATAAAGCAAGTAAAGAAATTGAAATACCTGGGTAGCGTTCTGACAGAGGATGTAAAGTGTGACACTAAGATCCGGAGATGCATTGGCATGGCCAAGGATGCATTTCAAAAGCTAACAAGAGTACTGAGAGACAGAAAAATCTCATTGTAAACAAAGAAAAATGTGCTGAACTGCTATGTGATATCTGTCCTTCTGTATGGCAACAAATGTTCGACGATCTTTACGAAAATTAAGAAGAGGCTTGATGCAACAGAAATGTGGTTCTACAGAAAGATGTTAAAAATACCATGGACCGAGCACGTGAGCAAGGACGAGGTTTTGGAGATGCAAACGAGAATGAAAAGAATGCAAATGAGAAGAAAAATTATACTTAACATCAGGAAGAGACAGCTAAGGTTCCTGGGACACGTAATGAGGAAGGATGGTCAGGAGAATCTAATACTCACAGGATAGAGGGAAAGACAGAATGAGGAAAGCAGCGCAACACATACTTGATAGGCTTGAGCAAGTGGATACCGGAGCTGGGTTTGGTAGACATACATTTCTTTCTCTTCTCTTTCTAAGGCCTTAGGATTTCGTTGATGTCAAGTCAAAATTTGCATTAGATTTTATTTTTGTTTAAATTCTTTAAATGTAAGTGATTTCCATGTATTTTTTTCTTTTCGGTCTGCTTTCTTTTCCTGTCTTTGAGATTCTTAAATGAATGTTCGCCCTCACGTGGATTTTCTAACTTATTAGAAAAGTTTCTTGCATTAAGAACTAAATTTTATTTCATTTATCTATTCTTTTTTTTTCTGTTCCAATATGTATCTGCCACTTGCTTTCTTAAATAAATGACCCCACCTCCACCCACAAATATAAACGGTAGTTCGGACTAAACTTAATTACTCTACTCCGCACGATTTCGTTTTTGCTAAAAAAAAAAAAAGTGAAGTTGTCCGTCGAAATAGATCATCATTTTCACTTTACTGGCCTCTTCAATTCTGGACTGTGTTTGGACTTTTTTTTATCTTGTCTTGTTGTCTACTGTTGATCCAAGTTCTCTACTAAGCCAGTAATTGATCTTCCGAATTTAACTAAGTTAAAACTTAGTAAATTTAACTTAATTTTTTTTTTCAAATTAGAATAGATAGACCCTACTATTGCCCGATTCACACTCCTATCACATTTATTGAACAGTAGATACTCATATCTTGTTCGCTGTCAAGAAAGTCGTTCCCGGTTCTCTTTCTCTTCTTAGAGCTCAATATTGATGTTCCTACAATTTTTCTGTCATATGTATGATCGGTGGCAACATCTATTCATTGTGAAGGTACTGGGTTGGCAGTTTTCTTGTTGCTGCTTCCGACTGGTAGGTAGGTGCCCTAACTCTTGCATAGTGTCGATAGCGTCATCTCTCGACACTTGCGTAGTGTGGAGAGCGGCTGCATAATATCGGGGTTCTTGCAGTTACATAATATCGGGGTTCTTGCAGTGCCATGACGCACATAGATTGGTCTCGCTGCAAGCACTTCTAGTGAACAACCCCGAGGCAACTCTATGCTGCAGTCTGTGCCAACCTTTTTCCTGCACATGTCGAAGTCAGTGAACGTCTGTCACCTTTCCTTGTGGTCTCTCCTCACTAACAACACAAAAATGAAAAGTCGCATCTGAAGTAACAAAGCTAATTCAGCTAGACCAAAATCACCTAAACCACTTAACATTTCCTTCACAAACATCTGCACGAAAAGTCCCCTAACATCCTCGCGCTTTGCGAAACTCATCTTGACCCCTCAATCCCCTTCTCTCGATTCCTGGCTATGTTCCCCTCTTAAAGAAGGACTCCACTGTCCATATGCATGTTCTGGGGCTTTACGTCAGTAAACACCTTCCTCTAGCTAGGGTAACCTCTATCGAGTCTCCTGACCATTCATATATCTGTCTCGATCTTTCACTTTTAAAATCGGTTAGATATCTTTTCATTTTGTACCGTTCCTCTTCCTCTCCCGACTAATCCTTTCGAGACAGTATCTCTGACAATATAGATAAGTCTACTTCCTTCCACCCATCACTAACATTCGTGTTCTGTCATTTTAATGCCCACCATACCAAGTGGTGGACTGGGGTAAGAAAGGGCTTGTAAGCTTTAATACTTCCAAAAACAAAGCTGCTATTTGTCAACCACCATAGACAGTCCCTCCTGCTCCCCATCAGCATAGATCAAGCTAGTCTTTCCGAAAGTAGTACATAGTGCCACCTCGGGTTCGCTTTCAAGTAAAACGACTATATTGAATCAATAGCTAAATCTACTGCTAGGAAGGTTGGGCCAATGTGTCGTGCCTAGAAGTTTTTCTCACCTGAACCAATCTTGCACATATACAAATCTGCCCATGCATTGAATACTGTTGTCATAGCTGGTTGGGTACCTCTGCTATTCATCTCGAGATTCTCGACAGGATCTAGAAGAGAATCTGCAATGTAATCGATCTAGACCTGGCAGTTGGACTCCAGCCACTTGCTCACTGAAGGGATGTGACTTCTCTGTCTCTTCTATATGGCTTCTGCTCCGACGAGTTTAGCTTAATGTTGCCCCCTCTACAAAAATTTACTGAAGCAACCAGACTGGCAACAAGGCCCAGTCCTTTTATAGTCTCGAGAACCTCAAGAGTACCCGAACAGATATAACAACAGTATTCAATGCACGGACGATTGGTAGATTTTAAAATGAGCAAAATTAATTCTGACGAGAAAAACTTCCTGTCCCAATACATAACTTTCGCTTCTTTAGTTAAACTAGAAAAGCAAAAGTCATACTGCTTATTTGAAATAAGGCCATGAGGTGAGATGATTAACCAATTCAGTGCCATACGTGATACCCGGCTGGGTGGTTCTGTCTCCAAAGAAACATTACTGACTAGCCAGAAGATTTTCCCCGCAGTGGTTTACTTTCTACAGTAAACTGGTTGCAAGGCTGTAGAACTCAATCTGTCCTACTATTTAACTCAAAGCTGAAGGGAGAAGTGAAAAAGAATTAATACTTTTGCCAAGGGTATTTGCACGAAAGAGAATGCAACGAATTCAACTCGAATTCAAACTCGGCTCTTCATTATCTCGTTCTTATATAATAACTACACCACAACACGCATCTGATACTTTCCTAAAAGAAATAAGTGGTTAAAGGCTAATAGGCCGATAGTTAGAAATACCAAACTGTTCACCTGAGTTCCTAGATATGAACTGCAGAAGAGGGCTTTGAAGAAGTAGGAAGGCAAGACCCAGCAAGTTATTTATTGTAGAGTTTAGAAAGAACAGAATCTATTTCAGGAGAATATCTTTTAAAGATTATTGCATGAATACCATCAAGTTCAGATGCTTTGTTGGGATCAGGTTCAGAGACGATAGCAGAAGCCATAAACGGAGTTATATACCTATCACTCAATAGAGTCAGTCAGTTAAGTGCTATACGTGATAAACGTATAGATTTTTGTTAGCTGACAGAATAAGGCACTGTGTAACCTTTAACAAGTTTGGTATTCATGACAACTGGTGGCTCTGTAATAGGGTATTAAATAAAAGTAAATCTTCTATCATGTTTTTGAGGTTTTGGCATCTGCTTCGGTTCGGAATAAGAACTCGGTGAGCCGAGTTCGAATTCTAGTTGAATTCGTTGCATTCACTTACGCGCAAATATCCTTAAGAAAGGGATGGATACATCTCTTCTCCCTCCAGATATGGGTTGAATAACAGAACAGATTGGGTTCTATAAACTTGGTTAGCAATCAGTCTACCGTAGAAAGAAATGGCAAACTACTGCAGAAAAATCTTCTGCCTAGTCAGTCATATCTCCAAAGAGATTCGAGATACTGAACAGACAGGTTTGAATCAAGGAGTTGATTGTAACGTCACCTGGTATTTTGGAGATGGCGTTCACGCAACCTTCGTCACTTTCTTTTAGCGAAAAGGGAGATAATTACACGCCTACAATGTAAAAATCAGAAATCATATAATGTGATCGTCGTTATGACTTCCTGACCGCCCGTTCGCTTTCCAACCTCCATTTCTTCTCTATCAACACAACCTGTCGAGGAAGTTCGTTAATGAAATGTCATGCAACGTAGATTGATTTAACGATCGGACAAAATTTAAACTGACTGAATAGCATACAATTTTATTTTATGCTCTTTTATCGTGTTTTAAATCACTAATGTTTTTCTTTATTTAATTCTCTATCTTAGTTTCCCGTCTTTATGGGGTTAGAATTCTCTGTTCCACGATTTGTCTTATGAGCATCAATATATTTGTCGGTACAAATCAAATTTAGAAGTTACTTCATATTTTTCCACTTTCTCGCCATTTTATTTACTTTATTAGTTTTATTTACACATTTTTTTTTTGACATGACGCTAATGTTTATAGCCGGTCAAAGATAAGAAAAACAAAATACTATTCTTTATAGACATATTTTATTCAATTCATATCTTGGGGAAATTTTATGAAGCAGTTTGTTCGGTATTCAGACTTTATATTTAATTGTTAATCACACTTTCCGGGAGTTGAAGAAATATTGGGCATGCGCAGTGGAAATGTAAGATCATCTCTTCTTCTATGAACCGAAGATCAAATGTTTGGTACAATAATTATAATGAATAAAATAATTGCATTATCATTATTTCACTATGTCTCATGTAGTTTCGGGTAACTCATGCTGGGGATCAGCACCAATTCTTCATAATAGTCGGTAATCTTCTGCCTATTTATACTCGTTCCCATGTTGCTTCTGTCAGAATTATTTTAGTTCGTCTTGGTATCTGGCACCGGATGTGCAATGGATATCGGCTCGGAAAGAGAAATCGGAGAACCGAGTTCGATTTTCACTTGAATTCGTTGCATTCACTTACGCGCAAAAAACCTTGGGAAAGATGCAGTGGATCTCGAATCGGAACGAGAAATCGAAGAGCCGAGTTCGAATACCAGTTGATTTCGTTGCATTCACTTATGCACAACTACACTTGGGTTAAATTGCAGGACAGATTGGGTTCTATATCCTTAGTTGGCTACCAGTCTAGCGCAAAAAGTAATGGCAACCTACTGCAAAAAACTATTCTGCTCAGTCAGTATCAACCGTGTATCACACATGACACTTAACTGAATAATTTGGTTGGTGTCTTCGAGATTGTGCTATGTCTTCCTATGATTATGGGTACTACATTCAGACAGTAGATGTTTTTTGTTACCTGATGTTTAAATTTACTTTCTGATCATCATCTGAGACGCGGTGCAGTTTGTAATGACTATTTTCACGAAAAATAGAATCCGTGAGTTGAGTTCAATTGGAAGCCGAAGCAGTTTGCGTTCACTATGCATGAGAAAAGAATTAATCAATCCCTTTTATGTGAAAATGTAGGGTTGACTGAGATATTTTAACTTAAGTTAAGACCCCCCTCTCTAAAAAAGAAAACTGCCTAAAGCGAGATGGAGTTTAAATGGGTATCTTCTCAATTGTTGCTGTTACGCTTGCAATAAAAGTTTTGCTTCAACGATTCTTTAATTTATTTATTTTTTAAACGGTTTAATAAATTTTCTTTATTTAGGACAGTGGTTCTCAACCGACGTGTGTGCCACCCTAGTATGATTGGATTTGAAATTCCTTCATAAATGTTCCTTCTAATATTGAATTTCAGTTGTGGTGCAGAACGAGAAATCGAGCAGCCGAGTTCAAATTCCAGTGGAATTCCTTGCGTTCACTTACGCACAAATACCCTTGGGAAAGGTATTAATCCGTCACTTCCCTCCAGTTATGGGTTAAATAACAGAACAGATTGGGTTCTATAGCCATGGATGGCAACCAGTCTACCGCAGAAAGTAATGGCAACCTACTGCGTGATAATCTTTTGCCCAGCTAGTCATGTCTCTTTCGAGACATGATCGCCCAAGCACGTATCACGTATGGCACTTAACTAACTAACTGACTGAAGAAGAAGTATTTGCCACCATTTCTAGTAATCAAGGGCTCAAAATAAAACATTCGACAGTACTCATTAATATATTTTGGATTTCAATGCAAAAGGAATATCCCACATTAATTTAAAAAAATCTTTATCCGTTTTATAGCAATTTTCTAATTCTTATTTCTGTGAATTAGTCTCCTCAACCCTAAATAACACCAATAGTAAGAAACGAGAAAGACTAGGCAAAAAAGGTCCTAAAAGCTTAGATTGGGAAGAGTTAAAATTTTCAAGACATTTATTGTCCTAGTTAACCATTAGATGTCCTTTTCGATAGACGTTTTCAGGCTTGTCTTGTCGGATCTCTTGGAATGGCGACTAAAAGAAGAATAAATAGTTGTGTCAATTGAACAGAAGAAATGAAGGCCAGTTTATAGCAAATTCAATCAAACATTAAAACAAAACGCGAAAAAAAAAAGAAACACCAGGCCCAGATTTCACACTAAATATGTTACAGAAATAGTTGAAAAGAAACACTGAAATAAAGTAAGATCATATTTGTGTGTGTCTTTTTTAAATCTATGGTTTTATTTCATATTTAAATGTATACCATTTAAAAATCTTTCTCCGTCCACTCCACTTTCATCAGTATTCTCATTCTTCTCTTGCCCAGTTCTTGACACCCCCTATAACTTATCAGTCTTTCTTATAACTTTCCTCCTATGTAACCCCCTGCAAAACAGTGGCAGTAAAATGCCTTGCTTGGAGCGATATGATTTTAAAAAAAAGTGTGCCGTGATATTTTCATTTGCTTCAAGGTATGCCGTCACTTAAAATGGTTGAGAAACGTTCGTTTATGACGGCTGCAAAGGCTTTGTATTTTTTAGTAACGTTGGTCCCTGTGTCAAGACTTTCCCTTGATGTTTTGTCATCTATTCACACAAATATGTCGGAGTAACTCTCCCAGTCACTTTTGCCTTCGATTTGCCTTATGAGTACCAAATTCTTAAACCGTCCTTCCTTATTATGCATGCACTAAAATTCAGTTCTTTTTAATTCTAAGTGTCCTTTTTGTTTCCATTTCTATTTCCCTTAATACTTCTTCGTTGCTTATTTTCTTCGTCCATATTATTCTTAACATCCTTCTGTAGAACTACATTTTTTGCTTCTAGTTTACTGTTAAGCATTAACTGCCTTCAAAATCCGAAAGGATCCTATTTTTATGTTCTCTGAGGAAGTATCTTGTTTATACTTCGAAAATTTTCCGAACTAGTCTCTGTGATCCGATAAAGATTTCCATGATAGTCGCCTTCATGTTTATTATTATTATTATTATTATTATTATTATTATTATTATTATGTCATTTTTCATCATATTTCGATTTCTGCTTTGGTCTTACTACTAACCAAGTCTGCGGGGAGACCTAAGGCAGGTAGTGGCGTGTTGTTATGGCTCCATTTCATGTTTTTCTATCTTCCCTATCATCCCCAGCATTACATAGATAAAGTTTTCCTTAGTGTGTGGGCTGTACTTAATAAGACATTTTTTGTATATCTCTTAAGCTGGGGTTTCCAGGGATTCTTTCAATGTGTTGTTTTGTTCCATTTTTTATCATTCCAAGTGCACCTACTATCACTGGCACAACTCTTGTTTTCAATTTCCACATTTTTTCTATTTCAATTTCCAGGTCTTTATATTTTGACAGTTATTATTATTATTATTATTATTATTATTAACGGTCAGAATTTTACGTTTAGTTAATAGTTATTATTTTTACTCATTTAGTTTTCATACCAATAAAAACTCATAGATTTCTATTATTTTCCTGCAGATTTCCATCTCCTCCAGCATTTTCGATTGACTTTTCCGGACTAAGAGAAAAAAGTTCACCAGCACGTTTGCCATTAAAATATTTACACTATTTACATTATTCGTACTATTGTCTTCATCTTTGTTGCCATTTCTACGACGTTACGGCCGTTGTACGCTCCGACTTTCTTCAGGTGTTAAGAATTTCCAACTGAACCCTTTATTACGATCACTAGGTTATATCATTCTCATTCTTTGTGCGAAACCTCTTTTGGTAGTCATGAGTTATCTCCCTCTAACTCGACTCTCTAAGTTACTTGTTCACTAAAAAACTTATCGTAAATAATCAAACCGGTAGAAATAAATATACTGTTTGATTAAAAACAAAATATCTAATCAAATAGGAGTATCGATTAAAAATAATATTCAAAAAAATAATTTCAATACGTCGGTTGTTAAATCATTTCGTTAATCTTCGAGATATTCCGTAACATTGTCTTTGTACATTTGTTGTCATCACGATACATTTCAGCGCAGAGATGGTTATTTGCGTAGAAAATGATGTTATATAAGCTTGTTTTAACTTCGTTTAGACTTTGGTATCATTCGTGGTCTAAGACGCGCCAGATCAATTGGTGGCTTCCCCTATGTTGATAGGAGTCACAGGTTCGAATCCTGCAGAATGACACATTTTCATAACAAAGATTTTTTGTAAATGATCAGGCGGATAGTAATAAATATATTGTTTGATTAAAAACTCAAATACATCGATTAAAAATAATATCAATATGTAAGTTGCTAAACCATTTTGTTAATCTTCGGGATTTCCCGTAAAAATTCATTCTAGACATTGCAAGCAAGAAAACTGAACTGGCGACAGATCCAAACTCGCTACTGCTATGCCCACTGTGCGGATATTACGAGGTAGATGCAAAATGAAAAGCTGATATATGATGCATGCAGCACGAAACATCTCTCTCTCTCTCTCTCTCTCTCTCTCTCTCTCTCTCTCTCTCTCTCAAAAAGCGGGAGTTGCGTAGAAACCTGATTGGCCTTCATTTCTATGAATTATTGACTTTTCAATGACGAGCAGCCTACAAATTGCTAATGGTGGGTTTCCTACCGCCATTAGCTTCAAAAAATTACTATTCAGCAGTCCAAAAACTGAATTCAGTATGTCCTTAAATCTAATGAGGACGAACGAAATGGTAAGAGGTGTTTCGTTAAAGCCGCCATTTTCTGTGACATTACCCAGTAGTGTAATTTCCCGCCAAAACCAAGGATCATATTTCAACCCTTAGAGAGCATTAAATAGAAATAGGGGTAATTGGGGCTTTTCCTTGGGCATACACTGGACCAGCAGGCGTTTGACGTATCATATTCGACGATGGGGTTCTGAATAGATTCCCACCGAGTGAAAAAAATGGCTATTATTCAAAATAACGGCATAGAAAATTGACCTTTTAAGATGTCTTTTCTTTCTTTTTTTTTTCTTTTTTACTCTCTTTTTAAGAGTTTTTCTGATTTGAATCTTTTTTTTTTTTTTGCTTTACTTTATTTTCAATTATAAAAATGTGACATTTTTCCATCATTATCCTGACAGGAGTTGTCTTCTTTCTGCGATAAAATACCTATTTGTGTAGACATGTCTAATGGCGCTGAGATTTTTTCATTTTGCTTTCCTTTTTTTTTTCTTCGTTTTATCATATTTACACCCCATAGATAGATAGATAGATAGATAGATAGATAGATAGATAGATAGATAGATAGATAGATAGATACTGAATAGTGTAACGAAATGTCTATATCAGTTTTAATGATGAAAGTCAATGCATCACAATTTTATTGTGAATCAACAGATGATAAAATGTTCAAGAAATACGTATGCTTTCTCGATATCGTGTGACTGCCAGTTTATAACATCTAGTTATATTAAAAATATCAATATCAACTTGCTTTCTGGGTGTCAACTTCAATTTTCCAATATGAATTTGTATTTACAAATAAATTCAAAAGATTTGTCTATAAAAGCAAATATTTTATTTGCACAATTTCCCATTTACCAGGATAAAATTTTATTTTTATTTTTTCCTTGCTAATGTGCGGTTTTTGACATCCTACATTCAGCTATCAAGATTTAAACTTTTCTCTTACGACTTAACTTGCATGAGTTTTTATAGCTTTCCAGAGAGATTTTTACTTTAATATTATTTTCTGTTCTCATAAGCATTTCTCTCAGTAAAAACAAAATCAGTTAAGTGTCAGATCAGGGAATAGGTTTATGGACGATTTCTGAAATAAAAAAAACATGTAAACTTCTGAAATCTGAACCTATTGCAAAAATTACTTGATATTTATTTCGCTATCTTCTTCATAATAATCTCCTTGCTTTCTCTTAGCATATTGTTACAGAAACACATTCTTTACAGAGCAGAGTAGAGCAAATCCAAAAAGCCTACAGGGCATTCTATCCACAGCCAGCTGCTCAAATTGGTCAGCTTATGGTGTAACGGTGTGGTTCTCGTCAACCTTCAACTGTTATAGCCCTGTTTCTGAAAAGGCAGTGTTCTATCCGTAATGCTACTTGTCGGAGTCTCTGCCACTAGGTGGAGAGAAACCCAATAACAAAGTCTGGTATGAAGGAAATCAGACAGTAGCCCGACCCTGCCTTAGGTAGGGTCTACAGGAAATTTTTGCTCGAACTTAAGGGGCCAAAATTTCTAAATTAAGTAATCGGCTTTGTGTCATATCTGGCTTCAGTGGGGAGGCCTCTGGAAAATATTCAGTTTCTCATAAACAATGTGGCAACAGCCATATTCTTTCATGGAGTCACTGCTATCTCAATACAATCTCTCTTTCGAGTCGGATATTTAAATGGCTTAACTGATGTATGTTGCTTTAGTACGGAAAGCAGCTCTAAAAGGAAGAGTCTGGCTCTTATTTTTTTATGCATTTACTTTCATGTGTAGCCAGCAAATTCCAAACAAAGGAAAAGAAAATCTGAATGCTTACAAGTTTCCTGAGATTGTGCTGCTGTCGCTTACCGCATTAAGCCCTCCATAGAACATTTTCTAATGTATATGATAATATTCAAATTTTACCCGATGCTCTACCCACTTTTATCTTTTCAGAATTGTCCCTCTATATTCTGATATAATTCGTTGAAGGACAACATAGTTAAAGATGTGACACGATGAATAGATACATTGGATTTTTCTAAGATAGCACTGTTGGAAACTTCAAACGACTTTCTCTTTTAATGGTATATCAAATAGTTATGGTTCATTTAATACCGAAATTTAATTTTGGGAGCATTTATTTTTTCTTTTACAAAAATATATGACCGCTAGCTGTTTTGTTTTTTCTTGTTTTTGTTTTTGTTTTATGTATAGCTGGTAGTATTTTACTATGGAAATGTATTCCTGCTATTTTTACAATAATATTTTATAATGTTTATCCTCAGTTTGGAGGTTAACTATTTGCCTGGGACCCTAACAGGTGCTACCGCCACAGATTAAGATGGAACTGGCAACTTTAGGAATTAAGAGGTAATTCCATGCTCCTCAAAACCTCCCGATCAGCGACCTTGCTGCTGGATGTAGTTTATCTTCATACCCAGGACGACTGCTTTATCTCATAAATAACTCACACACACACACACACATACATACACGCACACACACACACACACACATATATCTACTCCAATTGAAAGAAAAAGAAAAAAGAAAAAAAGAAAAGAGTGAAAAGGTTGGAAGAGAGAAAGCCGGAAACCACATTCTAAACAGGAAACAAGGGATGAGTCTCTTCACCTGTTCAACAGACGAGGGTGGAGTATGAACCGGGCGATAGTTTAGTCTATCTACTCCAATTGAAAAAAAAGAAAAGAAAAAAAGAAAAGAGTAAAACGGGTGGAAGAGAGAAAGCCGGAAACCACATCCTAAACAGGGAACAAGGGATGAGCCTTCTTCACCTGTTCAATAGACGAGGGTGGAGTATGAACCGGGCGATAGTTTAGTCTATCTACTCCAATTGAAAGAAAAAGAAAAAAGAAAAAAAGAAAAGAGTGAAAAGGTTGGAAGAGAGAAAGCCGGAAACCACATCCTAAACAGGAAACAAGGGATGAGTCTCTTCACCTGTTCAACAGACGAGGGTGGAGTATGAACCGGGCGATAATTTAGTGTATCTACTCCAATTGAAAAAAAACAAAAACATGCAAGATTCATCATACCAGATAGTTAAGACATACTGAAAAAGTCAAACGGACGTCCGTCTTGGTTGGATATCGTTTTTTTAATTTTCCCACATATTACCGGCGTGTCTTCCTCCATCTTGGTTAGTTGAAATCAGGAGAGAGAAAAGAGATTTATATTTGGACATACGTTCCAACTCACTTCTATTACATCGCAATAACATAGGAGACAATTTTGATTTCTCAAATGCTAGTTTAATTAAAAAAGAACATAACTTTTTAAGTACTTTGAAAAATTTTTTAATAATATTACTACCAAAACTATAAACACGCGATTAAAACATTACCTTACTTCTGATTTTTTTACAAATATATAATTCACCAACCCAAAACACCAATAGATATGATTAAATAATTTAAAGATAGTTCTTTTATTCTTAATATTGTAATATCTTTTTCTCTATATGAACTATATTATATTCTATTTCATAATAAATTTAATTATGCTTTCTACCTGTTTCCCTTATCTATATTTTTTCATTATTTTTTATATATTATTCTAGTTGCTTAATAAGATTATTATGTCGTCTTTTTTCATCTGAATTCTGCTATGGTCGCACGACCTACCAAGCCTGGGAGAAGACCTAAGGCAGGTCGTGGTGTGTTGTTATGATTCCATTTCATGTTTTATCATATCTCCCTAACGTCCCTAGCGTTACATAGACAAAGTTCTCCTTAGTGTGTGGGCTGTACTTAACAAGACAACTTTTTATATATCTCTTAACCTGGGGTTTCCAGGGATTCTTTCAATGAGTTGCTTTGTTTCATTTTTTATCATTCCAGATGCACCTACTATCACTGGCACGATTCTTGTTTTCAATTTCCACATTTTTTCTATTTCGATTTCCAGGTCTTTATATTTTGACAGCTTTTCTAATTTCTTGGTTGCTATGTTACAATCCGCTGGACAAGCCATTCCTTCTGATTTTTAACAATAATGTCCGGCCTATTTGCTTCAATTTTTCTGTTTGTGTAGATGGTGTAATCCCATAGAATGGTGACATGTTCTATTTCTGTAACCGGTGCTGGATGATGTTCATACCAGTTTGTTTACAGATTTTCCATAGTGTTTACACATTGTCCAATGTAAATATTGCCCCACTCTATTGTGACGATTCATTTGAGGCAAGTACAGAACATCCCGAGATTAGATGGTCTATTGTTTCTTGGTATTTATCACAGAACCTGCATTTTGGATCCACATTATTATGCATAATATTTGCCTCAAAGTTCCTTTGGTCTTGCGCTGCTAGAATAAAGCCTTCAGTCTCAGACTTTAATCCAGATGCACGTAACTATCTTTGAGTATTAACTTTATCAACATTGGATTTATTAGCACGTTCTGGATATTGGCCTTGCAGAGGTTTGTCTTGCCAGCGTTGTTTCATCTGTTCAAGAGATTTAAAATAAGTCCTCTGAGTAAATGGTATCATGGCTGAGACTAAGAACTACAATTATACCTACTTAGAGCCAAACCCGAAGCAAAAACTAAAATAAAAGGGCTGAAAAAAATACAGACATACAGGCAGATAAACAGACACACACACAAACATCTTGCCTTTTATATATATATATATATATTATCTATTTTCTGCACTATTGTAAGAACTGCAACCTTGAAACTTCTGAATATCGTTTCTTAGTGTATCAAATTTGATTAAAATCGAACCACTCCTTCTATAACCCTATTTTTTTTATTATCGATTTTCGATATTTATCGGGGGTACCTCGACACAAAACCTAGCTAAGAACACTCGCAGACGCTTATAGTACAACTGTGTAAGTTTTCAAGAAAATCGGTTCAGCCGTTTCGGAGTCTATAGGTAACGGACACACACACAGACACACACAAAGTTCCATTTATTATATAAGTTTATATATATATATATATATATATATATATTCCATTAATAAACAAGTTATTACATTAATACCAAAAACTAAGTAATTAAACGCTCAATATATATATATATTTAGAATGCAGAAAAAATATGTATATTAAAATGTTAGAATTATTAAAATGCTCCTTGTCGGTCGTTTTTAATGAAACATGCCTAAAAGAAAGCTTTCTGCCCAAATATACATTAATATATATATATATATATATATATATATATATATATATAACCGCTGCAACTCAAATGTATGGATCCACACGGTTATCTTTTTCACAAAGTCCAGTTAGTTAATTGCCGTATGTAATACACACTTGGGCGATCATGTCTCTTTCAAGAAATAAATGACTTTGCAGAAAATTTTCCCAAAATAGTTTGTCATTTCTTTTTGCGGTAAACTGTTTGCCAACAAAGGCTATAGCACCTAATCTATCCCCCTATTCTACCCGTAACTAAGAGAAGAGATGGATTAATATCTTTTCCAAGGGTATTTGTGCGTAAGTGAATAGAACGAATTCGACTGGAATTCGAACTCGGCCCTCCGGTTTCTCATTTGAAGCCAATATCCAATGCACCAAAATCCTGAAAAAGTTACAGTCCTGAAAAAGATCTCTGAGCGGAACTTTCTCTTTATATTGGGAGTACGGAGGAAATGTCCGTGATTCGATTCATATATCCGACTCATATGTTTTCGTTTTTACTTTCATCTGACTATAATAAAATTGAAGCACGAATGAACCATTTGTTCAAATCTGCACCTTTTCCTAACAGGATTCTTTTTATTTTCATGAAGCTCACGCTCGCTCTCAATTTTTTTGCAGTAAATGAAGTCCCAACCTACATAATTGATTTTCTATGGATTTATTAAGACTAGGCGAGAGTGAGTAACTTAGAAACATAAACCTTTATGGACAAACTGTCCAGCTGAAGCTTTAGGGACACTAAGTACGAGTGCCACAACAATATGTTAGCCATTGTGAGAATATTAGCTATCGGGAGCGATCTTCACCATCAGAGCTTGCTGTTGACAATATTTTCCCGCGAAGAGCACAAGTGCAATTGTTGCCATTCATTATCGCAGCGGTTTCTTCTCAGTTCCTGACAACTCCCGCCATCACATTCGCCTGATTTTGGCGATACGTAAGGAAAGGTTGTCAGCTGATGCTCTTCTTCAACGCATCAGTTTTCAAAAGATGAACATTCTTAGATTAGAGCTCTTGGCGGGAAATTATCACCGACTCTATTTCGTTACATTTTTTTTTTTTTGTTTGTTTGTTCTAATTCGAGCTAAGGTTTTGTTTACTGATTCTCTTATCGCCATTTTACTTTCTTTTTCACTATCAACTTTCTATTTCCTAATTCTCTCCTTTCCTCTCTTTTTCTTTCTCTTTCTCATCCTATATCTCTGTGTTCTCTTTTGCAACATCCTTTGTTCTCTCTTTTCTTAGTTTATCTGTATTTATCCCTGTTTATATCTATCTCTATCAGTTTGTATCTAATCTAAATGTGTTCATATCTATCTATCTATCTATCTATCTATCTATCTATCTATCTATCTATCTATTTCACTATTTGTATGTTCATACTTATCTATCTATATATCTATCTAGCTTAGCCTTTTCATATCTATCTTTTTGTAGTTATCTTTACATTTCCTTATCGCTGCCGCTTTTATTTCTATTATTTTCTTTCTTTCTTTCTTTCTTTCTTTTCCTTATTCTTTCTTTTTTCTTTATTTTCACTCTTTCTTTCTTTCTTTCTTTCTTTCTTTCTTCTGTCAATAACTTTTGAAAGATTCTTTCTCCCGCTAGCAGTCTTTCGTTCTTTCCGTCTATCCCATTCTGTTCATATCTATCTATCTATCTATCTATCTATCTATCTATCTATCTATCCAGTTCTGTAAATCTCTCTCTCTCTTTCTCTATCTCTCTCTGTATATATATATATATACATATATTCAATCTTTCTCTTTTCCTTTTATTACTATCTATTTATTTATTTATTTATTTTTTATGTTAGTCTATCTCTCATTTTTCTCTTTCTTTATTTCTCTCTCGTTCTCTTTTATCTATCTATCTATCTATCTATCTATCTCTTTTTATCTTCTCCTATTTTTATTTTTCTCCTGCCTTTATCTTTTTTCTTTTCCTCATTATCTCTTTTATCTTTGTTTATTACAATCTCCATCTTTCTTTTCTCCTTTTATCATGCTTTTCTCTTCACTTACTTTTTCCATGACTGTTTCGTTCTTTATATCTTTTTCTCTTACAATTTCTCTTTTTCTTTCGGTGCTTTTCTCTCGTTATTTCTCTTTTATCCCATTCCCCACCTCTCTCTCTTATTTCATTATTTCTTTCTATTCTTATTTTTTCACTCTTTCTCTTCTCTTTTCTTTCTTTATTTCGCTTTCTTTAACTTTTTTTTTCGTTTTTCTTATTCTGCTACTATTTGTTTTCTTTCCTCTTCTTTTATTTCTGTCGCCTTATGACCTCTTTTTTCTTCAATTTTCTAGTTCAAATCATCTGTCGTGTTAAATGGCACAGACCAAACGATGATTTTCAATTATGATGGGAGTAAGGGTGTAAATGACAGCTCCAAAGTGTTACCTCACACTTAGCGCCTTCGATGCCAATAATCTGCATCCCTCCACAATCGCCACCACGCCAACCGCTAATACCCCCAAATATTGAGGGGAATCAAATTTTACTATGTCTTATTGTTTCAATGACAGGTGCCGAGGAGGATCATCCTAGCAGGCTGGCGAATTGGTAAAGCTTTCGTTGATAGAGACCGTACAGTGCGTTGCAAAGTTAATATTCTAATTTTGTTAGTGAAGCATTTCAGAACAGCGGAGGACAAATGTTCAAGTAATTGAGTCCAGTGTTTATTGCTGAAATTATTTAAATTATATTTGCAAACAGATCAAAATTAAAAACAAATTCAGTAAATTTTTATCAAACATATAAAAATACAATGTAATTCCCTATCTCTGTCTGTCTTTCTGTCTGTCTGTTTCTCTCTCTCCCTCCCTCTCTCTCTCTCTCTATATATATATATGTGTGTGTGTGTGTGTATTAAAGAATAGAACACACGCTACTTACCTGAAAGTAAGTGCCATACGTGATACACATGTCTCAAAAAAACATGACTGACAGCGAAGATTTTCCCGGAATAAGTTGCCGTTATTTTCTGCGATAGAAATCTACCCTGCTATTTAACCCATAGTTAGAGGAAGGATAGACAGATTAATACCTTTCTCAAGGTATGCGCGTAAGTGAATGCAACGAATACAAATGGAATTCGAACTAGGCTCACCGACCTCTCGTCCCGAGTTGATATCACATCTGCCTATTTATCCCAAATTAACAAGTCTGATTAAAAAAATTATTATAAGAAAAATTATTTTTCCAGGTGAAAAGGACTCAAGGTTTTTTTTAAATTTCGAGTGCTCTGGCATTTATTTTATATATGGTAATATTTTTATTATAAGTTTATAATAGAAACATAGTTTACTGCAACACAGGAACCGTTGTGTTGTGGCACTATCTTATTAGCACCTCGTCTGGTAGCGAAATATTTTTTTCTGTTAAGTATCGTTATATATAAGAAGCTTAAAAACAGCACAGTTTTTACCAAATCCAGACAGTAAAGGTCGGGGGATTTTCGGAGGGTTTGTCTCAATGAACCAATAGAAAGTCAGGTCATGATGGATAGCAGAAATTTGATTGTAAGGCTAAAATGGGGCTATAAACTTGAAATGATTTTAAAATTGAACTTAAAGTTGAAAAGGCAATTTCTATGCCAGTGATAAATTAAATTTAATGATACATATGCAGCATTTAGCAAGCCTGAAAAGTTATCGCGTGTCATCGTGAAATGGTTACAGGATTGTCTTTAAATTATTTTTCACTGAAAGTAGTGAACAAGAGACAAAGATGGGAAAGTTTTATTTTATTTTATTTTTTTTTATTTTTTTGTAAATATACTGCAGGTCAAACATATGTAGTTGACTTGGTGGGTGATCTATCCGTTAGGCCGAAACAAATTACTTATTAGAAAATGGGAGAATCGATTAATATATGCTAGGCGATAGATTATAGATGTCTAGTTATGCTATATTAAGAAAAATGAACTTCACTTTAGGATATATTTTAGACAATGATGACAAATGGATGTAATTTTGTTACGTTTATTGAGCAAGTTTAACTTTGGGAATTTGATAATTAGTAATTTTTTCCTGTAAACGTAGAAAACATGGCTCATGTAAAGATTTACAAGTTCTGTTTTGTTTTTTGTTTTTTTATATTTTCCATCTTATAGTCGAGGTTTTATTGGCTTCTTTTAATCGCCAATAATAAGTAGAATATGATGTGCTACTTCGGTAACTTTTATTATTAAAAGATAAAGTGTGAAAATAACGGAGGGTTTTAAAATTATTCTTGGTACAATCGATATAATATTATATTACTTTATGGTTTTCTATGTTAGGAATAGAGCATAAGTAGACTATAGAGTCAATTACACATTTATTTTGTAATGGACACTCGATAGGTTTTCAGCAATTGCAGTTATTGTTCATGTGATCATTAATTTTTAGGATGTTGTTTATTGTTTAGGTTGTAATATCTGCTTAAAATTCTATTATTATGTTTCTGATGATCTTCTCAAGATTATCACTACAACTGTAGCTCAATTTCAGAGTATTTCTGTTAAAAATTTTGCTAAAGGGTTATTTTTAGAAAAGTGTTTTTCAACTAATTTTAGGATTTTATGCCCTAACTTAAGACTTATCATCTAGTGAAATGGGGGTAAATATCAAATGATTTTTTCTCTTTCTATGTTTATTGTTGTTATTATTATGTTTGTTATATTTCAGATCAGGGCATTTATAGCCGCTGTTTTTAAGGGAAGTATCATAGAATTTGCTATGTTTGTAACAGATGTTTTCATTAGAAGAATTGTTACGAATTCTGTTTCCAATAGAGAAGGTTATATGCTTAATGATTAATCGAGTGTGGTTAGATTTAGGGTGGATTTATATAGGATTAGCGTAATTTTTAAGTAGTGAGAGTAAGTGTTATCGACTAGATCAAGTGTTACATCTAGGAACTTTGCTATTTTTTATTAGTTTTTGTAGTAACCTTAAGGTTAAGAGTTTTTTTACTATTTTTATTATTTAAATTTATAATACAAACATTTTTCGCAACACAAGAGCTGTCGTGTTTCTGTGCTATTTCTAGCACTTCATCAAGCGGTATACGGTTGGAAGAGTCAGGAAAATATATATGAAGAAATTTAAACCAAATGTTCTCTCATCTTAGGTTTCTAGTGGGTTTAGCAAGATATACCAGTAGAAAGTTAACGATGGATAAAGGCGTAAGGTTAGAGAATGGATGAGGGAATTTGCGAGATTATTGCAAAGTCAGAAAGTTAAGTGATGAATAGGGGTTAGAGTTATATGGAACAAACTGAGCAGTCATGAAAAGCATGTTATATGGCGTCAATTTTGTGTAACATTTAGTGTTAGAGTAAAACAAAATAAATGGCCTAGTAAGGCTATATTACATTTAGGTGAAACTATTAAAGTAATAAACACAGAATGAAGGGATCTTATATATTAATCCAATGGTAGTAAATTAATTGTAGAAAGTAATTATATTTATAGTAGAAAATGTAATCAACTATACTTTAAGGTAAACAAAAGGCTGTGTTGAAAGTGGATCTTAATTCGTTTTGTTTATTTAGCAGTGTTAATTTAGGAAACCGAATAATTTGTAATTTTGCCTGTAAAAACAAGAAATAGGACTCGTGTTAAGATTTGCAAATTCTTTTCCAATCAAACTGAGAGTTGCAACTACAACTTAAATTTATTATTATTATTATTATTATTATTATTGTTGTTGTTGTTGTTGTTGTTGTTGTTGTTGTTACAAGTAATACGTCGTTAAATCAATTGCTCATGCATTTGTTTTTTACGGTTCTTTTTCTTCTTTATATTACAACTTGTGGCATTAAGAAAGCATTTATTTAATGAAGCTCTAAAGTAAATAGGGATCAGGCCAACATGCAACATACAAATTGAAAATACTTAAATCAAACAAGTACAGCAATTTGAATATCTGGGATGTGTTTTTTAATGTGTTGTATCTACTTTTCAGGCTCCAATTACACTAACATCACAAAGATTAAACACACACACATATACATTGTAAGTTAAACATTTGACGCCCGCAAAACTTGATACTATATCTTTGTAGAAATCAGATCAGATGAAATATGGAACATGGCTGCCATATCTGAGCTGGATCCGCCCAGTCGACACTTGCCTGTTTCGATAACGTTCAAATGAATCTACGTGTTCTTTTGAATGAGTAATCATTTTTATCCTATACAGACGAAGCGTCTCGACGCACTTGTTACTCTGTTGCTATTTCCATGACAAGTGTTCTCACTCGCTACATTCCTCTATTTCTCCAGTCCTGATCTTTACTATTGAGACCCACCATGCTACGTGCACTTGTGAATCACCCTCATTCACTTCGTGTTCCATTAGTAAGAAATTAGTTCCACTCGACCAGCTTATTAAAAAAAAAAAACTATTATCTTATAGAACAGACACCTGGTAGGATGTTTTCCCAAATCTTAACCTCTCAAAATCTAAGATTAACCTTTATCTTTCCTATAAACCTCATAGACTACACTTCTTGCTGTCACTTACGCTCATACAACTGTAACATTCCACCTCAGAACAGACATAGGGTTCGTTCTCAGGATGCATCTTATTGCATTCAAACGCTTGTGGCTGATAAATAGCCTTTTACCAAGATCGTTAACCACGAATTAATACAATGAGCATTCGTAGAAGTAAGCAGATTCTATTTTAATCTTCTGTTAAAGACGAGCATTGGGACCGAGAACATCGGGGAGCCGAGTTCAAATTCTAGTTGAATTCCTTGCATTTACTTACGCGCAAATACCCTTGAGAAAGGTATTGCTCCGTCTCTTCCCTCCAGTTATAAACTAAATAACAGGATAGATTGGGTTCTATAGCCTGGCTGGCAACCAGTCTACCGCAGAAAATAATAGAACCTACTGCGAGATAATCTTCTGCACAGTCAGTCATGTCTCTTTCGAGACATGATCGCCCAAGCGCATGTATCACGTTTGGCACTTAACTAACTTAACCGACTATAGACGAGCAATGCTGATATGAAGCGAAAGTGAGGAGGGAGTGAACAGTCTAACCGGTGTCTTTTCACATCGTTTTCCGTGGGCTTTTGCCGTTTCTTTGATTTTTCGTGGGCAGTGACCACTCACTTATAGAGAGAATTGCTTTGTCTTCTCATCGTGGTCTAAAAAGTTCATTCAGTGATTCTTTGTCCAAGCCGTTCGCCATTACTAGTGAAGTTCACTTCACTTACTGATAACCATCGGGAAAATGTTCAAATTTTATTTTATGATAGGTCTGCAGTTTTCCATTTATCAGATATCACCTGACGTCGTTGATACCGATGCACAACACAATGCAGTAACCATCTACCTTAAGATGCAAGGGCCACTCCCGAGACTTGTATTGGGTGAATATTTGTATAAATCTCGGGTTTCTAGACAAAATCCCAAGGACGATCTGCAAGGTAATCTGTCCCGATTTGGCCGAGCGATTTCACTTTCTCGCCGACCAAATGTGATTTCCCTCTGTCTGTTCTACTCATATTTTCACAGCTTCTGCTCTGACGAGCTTCATTCTCTGGTGACTCACCCTCATGAATTTACTCGTTTAACTAGTTTGGCAAGTAGGTCCCACTCTTTTACTATTAAAATAGACAAATGTAACCACCACTTCTATTCTAGTTTTTTTTTTTTAATCATCTCACCCCAAGCAAGGCATTCCACTGCCACTATTGCGCATGGGGCTACATAGGGAAAGGTAAAGAGAAGGAGTGGTTAGACATAGGGAATGTCAGGAGGAAGGTGACAGATGAGTAAGGTTAGCGAGGATGAGGGTTGGGCAGATGGGAAGAGTGTTTGATAGAATGGGAGCAGGTTAGTGTGTTAGGAGGTGTCTATTGACCTTACATTTAAACTCTTGGAGATTGTAGCCGTCGGGAAAGCAATCGTTTGGAAGAGAATTCCACAGTCGGGAAACTGTTGGAGTAGAAGTTACGGCTGGATTTTATCGGTTTTACTTTCTTTTCTCGGATTTCCTGCCTGTGGAACACCCTTTGCTTCCCTGGTAGCTACCATGTCAAAATGTTTAAATGCAACGTCATTTGCCATCTTCTATCCTCTTGACTCTCACTACCTTACTCTCTCTTCGACATCCATTATACTGTTTTTCTCTCTTCTCTTTCCTCTCACTGTAACACTCTTCGAACTAGCGACAGTACTGACTTGTCTGGGATGAAACAATTATAACAAAAAAATAATACATATTAATGCCATAAAATGAACACCTGACCTCTATCTAACCAATGAAAAAAAAAAAAAACCAAGGAATTTAAAAATTGAAATATCTCTACAACAGTACACCTGAAAAAGAAAATTTCAGATGAAGCTAAATTTATAACGAAAGAAGTTAAATTTATGAAGGCTGCTTTATTTTCTGTCTGAATTTCTGTAATTAAAATTTATCATTATTTACATTATTTATATGCGGGCTGTTGTCCTCATCTTTATTGTTGTTATTACAATTTTTTATAATCATTTCACCTCAATGAAAGGCAGGAGCGCCACAGTGGGTTACAGCGAGAGAACTAACAAGGTACAGGGGATGTTGAAGAACCATAAGAGATGAATGGGAATCAAGTAGATAGAAGATGACAATTTACAATTTATTTAGACTTTTGGAGATTGTAGCAATCGGGGAAACAAGCAAACGGTAGATATTTCCAGAAATGGGAAGTGCGGGAAAAAAAAGCTATTAGAGTAGAAGAGGTTACATTTAACAATTTTGACGGTAAAAGTTGGAACCTTGATGCCAATCTAGTAGCGCGAGTAAATAATTTCGGTCGGGAAACCAGGGGAAAAAACTCGTCAGAGCAGTTTCCAGGAAAATACTTGTAGAAAAGACAAATCTCCTCCTTAACATACCCTTAGTGCTGTGAGATATTGCCTCAGTATTCGTACAGAACTGAATCATACGCCTTTATTTAGAAATATTATAAATATAACATTTAATTCTTTTGAGCGCTCTTTCTCGATCTAAGAGGATATATAAAGACGAAATAAAATAGAGGACTGGAAAATATTTTAATCTCCTTTTTACGTCAAGGGACTCAAGCGGTAAGTGTTAGAAAAACTGTTAGCGTAGAAGAGGAGGTTGCATTTAATTATTTTGGCGGTAAAAGGGTGGGACCTAGATGCCAATCTAGTTACATGAGTAAATACATGTGATCGGGGAATGAGGGGAAATTTTCGTCAGAGCAATTGCCATGAAAATACTTGTAGAAAAGGCAGAGCGAAGCCACATCACGTCGGTGAGAAAGTGACTCAAGGCGAGATGCCAAGTCAGGATTGATTATATTGCAGATCCTTCTTTGGAATTTATCGAAAAACTCAAGATAAATTGGTGTGCGCTTCGGCAATCATCAGATGCTTATCGCTTCTTGTAACCTTCTTGAAATTTCTAGCTAAAACCTTTACATAATCTACTCACTACGCTGACTGGACACCGATGTGCGTTTTGGTGCAATGAATATCGTCTCGGAACTAGAAATCAGAGTTCTAATTCTAGTTGATTTCGTTGCATTCACTTACGTGCAAATACTCTTGAGAAAGCTATTAATATGTCACTTCTCCCTCCAGTTACGTGTTAAAAAACAGGGTAGATTAAGTTCTATAGCCTTGGTTGTTAGCCAGTCTACCGCAGAAAATAATGGCATCCTACTGCGAGAAAATCTTCTGTCCAGTCAATCATGCGTATATCACGGATGGTACTTAATTGAGTCACTGATAGTTCAATTATTGCCCTGCCTATTTCCAATAAATCTATGTACACATTGCCTGGCCAGTAGATTGAACTCAAAATGGAAGATCATCAAATGACAAAAATGCAGCTAATTTTCATTAATTTACAAATTCAAAATCATTTCAAATTTACAATCCATACAGGGATCATATAGAAAGAGGGGTTAAAATTTTACTTTTCAGAAAATATATCTTAATTTTAATCACGTATGAATATAAATCACGGTTAAGCGCCACTTATAGGAAAATATAACGCACTGCTTGTTCAGCCTAATATATATATATATATAGAGAGAGAGAGAGAGAAAGAGAGAGAGAAGATCAGCTGGGTACGCTACCATGGATTCGACCGTTTTAATTTGGTCAGGCGATTTGCTCTACATGTTAAATCTTTATTTTACTTCAAACATTTAGTGCTTTCTAATACAACTGTTTACTGGTATAATCTAAATTTGACCTATAAATGTTTAGTATATATATATATATATATATAGTCCTATAAATGTTTAGTATATATATATATATATAATCCTATTTCGCCGTATCCCAGCTCATCTGTACGGTTAGATTCTACCTCTGAGCTATGGGCGCTCGGTAGAAGAAGGCTGACTTTAGGATGTTATATACAATGTAAACACACGCCAGTAGCTGAGTGTGTTAAAATTTATTATTGAATGAACGATGCGTAAATGCGTGAGTAGCCACTGTTTTTTTTTAAGTCTACCATTTCTCCATAGTGCTCAATCGGCGTGCGAGACAGTAAATAGTCATCCGCAGACATCCTGTTTTGCTGTAGGGTTAGACATCTGATTGCTTCTAGCCAGGATTGAAACTCGACCGAATTGTCATCAGTCAGCGATTCTCCCTCTGAACTATGCATGTTAGAGGAAGGCAGACTATATATATATATATATATATATATATATATATATATATATATATATATATATATATATATATATATATATATATATATATATATATATATATATATATATATATATATATATATATCAGTGTGAACCAAAAGCAGGTGAACAGTAAATAACATTTAATTTGAGATTACATAAACAATTATATTTACTGATACAACTATTACATTGACAAATTTTATTGTGTAATAATACAAAAGAGTATAAATATTTTTAACGTGGGTGCTCAGACTGTTGTCCATCACAATTTACACAGCTTTGAAGTCTACCCCTCACGCTTTGACAAACATTTTTTCTTGAAATGCATTTATGTAATTTTTTCAAAATCACGAACTTTTCTGAGTTTTCGACTATAAACTTTATCCTTGAGTACTCTCCCAAAGGAGTAATCCATTAGGGTCAAGTCCGATGAACCTTTTAGCCAGTCAATTAAACCTCTTTGGTCAATGCATTTCTCAGGAAATGTTTCAAGATACACACGAATGACTCTTGAATAATGTAGAGGGCATCATCGTTGTGAAATATAACCAATCCACAGATGTATTCCACCTACTGTTCATTTACTTTTGGGCAACCCTGTACATATATTTATATGTATTTATACAGATATACGTTGGTGGAAGCAACTGACAACTTTTCAACACCTAAAACTCTTATGTAGATACAGCCTCGAATAGAAACAAAAATACTAAAAAAAATGAAAGAGAAAAAACCTAAATGCAAAGCAATCTACTCAATAAAATTCTCGAAGCCTAGAATGCCTAGACCGATCAAAACCCGCTTAACAAGGTTAAATCTCATTAAATGATGGCATTTAATCTTAACCCGACATTCAGATGACTTAAACTCGATTATATATATATATGTATGTATGTATTTATAAGCATGCCACCCGCCTACGTACACACGCACACGTGCGCGAAAACAGTCATACACAAGAACTTAAAGAAAGAAGAAGAAAAAAATCAAATTTGCCCAAACGAAAACTGCATAGAAAAAATATAGTCAGTTATATCTCCCGATGAGTGGACGAAGCAATTTCAGTGGGGTCCGTCAACGAAAATCTAGAGTCGAGATGTTGAAAGTAACATCAATCAGCTAAGTAATACATTTTATATTTGCATTAATTTCTCTCTCTCTCTCACACACACACACACACACACACACACACACACATATATATATATATATATATATATATATATATATATATATATTAGGACCTTGAATAAGTTTTCGCATTTTTTATGCAAAGTAATGTTTTATTTGCAAAAATTAGTGCAAAACATGTCACTGAATGTATTGTTCATCGCTAGCCGCTACATTTTCCCATCTTTCTGGCAGCAATTGAATTCTACATCGGAAGAAACACACGTTTTTAGGCTAACCACGAGTGGACCCATTTTTTGGCATCTTTATAAGAATGAAATTTAATGATTGCTCAGCCAGGCCATGTGCCATCGATCGGAACAAGTGATAATAGGACTAGTTAATCTTTGGTGGATATGGCGGGTTGGGTAGGACCTTCTCATTTAAGAGTTTTTGCCCGTCTTGGAACATTTTGTCGTATCTCTGATTGTATAGTGACCGTTTTTTTCTTTAATGCTCAACACAAATGCATCAGTTTTCTTCGATAGCAATCTCCAGTAATCGTTTCAGTCGGTTTGAGCAGCTCATAAATAACTAAACCCAGCTGATCTAACCAAATATATCAGAAGCTTCGAACCATGGTTATTCTTAATGCATAGCCGGTTTTACCGCAATACCTTCTACGCTTAGAGTTATCGTAATATAAAAAGTTTCTTTTTCTACTGTTAAAATAACTGTTGACACGTGGCAAGCCGCCGATCAACGTCTCTGGGCTTCAACTCGTACGGCACCCAATGTTCTTGCTTTCGAATCATTCTTAGTGCGTTCAAACTTTTCGAAACTGTTGTGGGATCAACTTGTAATTATTCTGCTTGCGCCTGACATGAGTCTTCATGAAGTAATACCTCTAATTCGTCCTCTTCAAACTTTTTTCGGTGCGCCAGAACGTTCTTTACTTTCAACATCAAAATAGTTATTTTCAAGGCGTCTAAACCAATCTCTGCATGTTGTTTCCGACATAGCACGGTCGCCGAAGTCTCAGTAAGTATTCTGTGTGATTTAGCAGAAGATTTCTTTTGAGCAAAGTAGTGTAATAAAATTCCCCGTAAATACACTTACTTTGACAGGCAAACCAACGTGTTTAGTGCTATGAAAAACAAAATTGTTTATGATTCGGCAAAATGACATTTACTGAATTTCAAGATTGCTTATAGTACCTCCTTATAGATGCGTTACAACCTGAAACTACACGTACACAGTTCTGATGACGCTATCTTTTTTATAGAATTTATGCAGTGAGAACTTGTTCAAGGTCCTAATATATATAAACAGGTTAAAATGGAGAGTATCTATAGAAAAATCAAAATGAATAAAAGAGAGATTAAAGGAAAACCTGTAGCTAGCCGATGCGTTTCATCGTCAGAGGGATTGTCATTGGCTTATCAAGCTTGTAAATTTGAGAAGATTCATGGATTTTTATCAGGTGGTTGAAAGGTCAGTTAAAGTATGAGAAGAGTACAATGTGTCCTAATTCAGAGTCTGGGGTAAAGTAACATGAGCGAGTAATATTCAATTTTTTTTATAAATATTGTTAAGATTGTGATTAGGTTGTTATGGCATGAGATGGACCGTTATGTAAACATGTTCAGAGGTTGAAATAATAGATTTAACCGTTTTCTTTTGATTTTTTAACATATTTGTTGTTGTCTATGTTGGCTTGGAAAAGTAATAAATCTTTCAGAAAAGGCGAGAATTTTACAAAAAACTGGACGTAGATTGATACTTAGATGATATTCGATGTCAGCCCTCTCGAGGGTTTTTCTTTGAAGTAAATTACTTTCTTTTTTTATCAGTGTGGTATTTCTAGATGAAAACTTATTCCCGTATATAATTAGTACATTAGTTGAATTTCCCCTTTGTATAGGATAATGAACTCGACTGAGTGTACATATACTCCTGCCATAGACAGAACAGTAGTTGGAGTCGGCATTTGCCTCTGCTACTATGACACAGTCAGCTCTCTGCCTTCGTGTGGAAAGCGCTCTCTGCCTTCGGGCAGAGATCACTAACTTAGTCATGGGTCCGCCAAAGGGTAGAATCACGACTGGGGAAAAATAGACAGATATTTTTGACCTGGCTATATGGCCAGGAAAACACACATTAAAAAGACCTTGTGTCACATTTTGCCTTAAGTGGAAAGGGGACTAAATACCGTTGCAGTTGGCAGTGGAAAGTATTCGTAGAGATCCGTTAGTGTTATCGGATAGTACCGGAACTGATACGTGACATACCGGAGTTACACAGAGATTACCACATCAAAAGTCAGACTAGAAAAAGTAATTCTATCTGAGTGGAGCTCAGAGATCCACTCAGCTAGTATAATATACACGGATATACTATTTCCAACGACTTCACTTCAAGATTTGTATATATTTATTTCTTACTAATAGTATTTATGGATTTACTAACCTGCATTCAAGTTTGTATATTACGTTCAATATAACCAACTTTTCTATTTCCATATCTGTTTTGTTGTTCATTATTTTGTGCGGTTCTTCACCCGGAATCCACAACAAAAACAGTTTTGGAGATTTATTTTTTTATGCCTGTTTCTCAATTACTATTGATGTGAGTGTTTTAGTTGTATTTATATCCATGATTGTTTTGGAAGTGGTAGTGATTATTTGGATGTTGTTTAGATGTTTTCTCAAATTTACAAACATTGATAAACCAATGACATTCTCGCTTATGTACACGTACAGCATAATAAATCTTACATTGCCTTGATAAACTACTTCAACAGACAAAACACGGCGGCTAAGTACATGTTTTTCTCTTGTTGCTTTTCTATTTACACACACACACACACACAAACAAACATATCTATCTATATATATATATATATATAAATATGTATACATATATATATATGTGTATGTGTGTGTGTGTGTGTTTGTATGTGTGTGCGATGACGAGCAACATATGAATACGATTAGTACGCTCAGAATCTCGGTTTCGATGACTTCGACAGTCTTCGAAGAGTTCTGTCTCCCCAATTTCACTCATGAGGCTTGGGTCAGGATGCAAGATGCTACACGTTGGGCTCGCCTCCCAAGGACGATAACATCTAGAAGTCACCTTCCTGACGAATCGAAATTCAGAACACGGGTTTCATGGATAGAAAGTGAACCGTTCATAAAGTAGCCATCATAAAATATGCACGGATATATTCCTCGAACAAAATGCAGGGATAAATAAGAGATTTAGATCGAGAAGAAATCACTGAGATAGATAGATAGATAGATAGATAGATAGATAGATAGATAGATAGATAGATAGAATTTTGAAATGTATCCATCTTAAAATATATATACTTTCCACTTTTGTTTGTCGAACAAACTGAAAGGTCGGCATCATTTCGCTGGAACACGAAGGCAAGTTTCGGAACAAAAGACAGACACAAGACTTCCCCTTCAATCTGACACCGGAATTTAATCCGGGCTTATGACAAAGATAATCCGCTTTATCCAGATTAGTCTTATGAATGGATGTGAAGGGTGAACTTTTAGTAAGTACCATCACACCCTGTCCATACATACAAATCTCGGTACGCATAAATACGCATTCTTGCTATATATATATATATATATATATACATGGCTGTACATTTATAAGTATATGATTTTATTGATTCGTCGAGGCATAACTTGAGCCGGACACATAGTTGCTTTCTAATAATGTCTACATAGATATTGACAGATTCGTATACATATGAGTATACAGAGGTCTATGATTTTACCAAGAAAACATCGTAAATCGGTAAATAATGCCATAAAACAAAAGAAGCATAAAAGAAGGAATTAGATAGATAGATAGATAGATAGATAGATAGATAGATAGAAAGAAAAAAAGTCTGATGTTAGGTCATTTTGTCATGTTTTTATCGAAGGACTTTCCAGCAACCCATTATACATATCCGAAAGAATTAACTATAGATAGATAGATAGATAAAAATGAAGAGTCTGACATAGATAGATAGATAGATAGATAGATAGATAGATAGATAGATAGATAGATAGATAGATAGATAGATAGATAGATAGATAGCAAGCAAGCAAGCAAGCAACAAAGTGAGATAGATCAGCACTGAAAAATTCTCGGTACGACTAAGGACTTCTTCTAAAACAGTCTGATATCTGGTCATTTAGTCAAACTTTTGGAATTGGATGAGGCCAATGATTTTCCTTCACGCTATCGCAATACACAAGAATCAACTCGTGATAGATAGATAGATAGATAGATAGATAGATAGATAGATAGATAGATAGATTTTATTCAGCCCAACCAACAATCTCTTCTAAAAAGTAAGGAACGCAAAAAATTAGGTTGCACTTATTTCGACTTACCGTATTACTTAGAACTTTTACTTCGTTACTCAAGTCAATGTACAAACAACGTTTTTTAGTTTGTTCGCTTGGTTTTATTATTTCAATCCAAAAAAAGGCAATAAATCCACTAAGACACAGAAGGGGATAATGAGAATAAAAGAACATTAGAAAAAATAAAAACATTTACGGGGACAGAGAGAGCAATAAAAAGAAAGGGAACTACAGTATAACGATTGACATTGCATAGTATTTGGCAATAAGTGACCGATGACTATATAAAAAGGCACTGTTGTGTTGATTATTTACGGCTAATTTGCTTAAATAACTCACTGACTACTGTTTGTGCCATGGGGTAATAATTATTGGTAAAAATGATGCACTAAAATAATTAACAAAGTAATCGTCTAAGGTCTCTGAATTTCGGTGCCAAACAGAAATATGATGTTTGGGGATCCGTCAGATCTTGATAACAAGGACGGGCTGAAATACTTACACCAGCACACACACACAGATTTTAAAGAGGGGGAGAAATATTTGTTTGGTGATACAAATCTTAGCAATTAATCCATATCCAAGAGAGGAAGAGGCGAATTCATTCCTTTCCTAAGATTATTTAACGCATATGTTAATATAACGAACGCCACCAGAATTGAAACTTGTATCTGCTACTAAGAATTCCATTACACCACACGCACATCCACGCTTACAGCACCTGGTATTCCCATACGGTCACTCATCAAGGTACAGGCTCGATGTTGCTTTACTTCGGGAACCGGTGTTTGAACGTGATGTGATCGTAAACTATATATATATATATATATATTGTGTGTGTGTGTGTGTGTGTGTGTGTGTGTGTGTGTGTGTGTGTGTGTGTGTGTGTTCTCAGACATTTCCCAAAAGTGTCGCTTGCTGGTAATGCCTCCCCAGCCCAATAAAATCAATAAGTCACCTTCCTGATAACTATGGTGAAATTCGAAACCGTTTCTCATGGTTAAAAATTGAACCATTCATAATGTCAGTCAGTTAAGTGCCATACGTGATACACGCTTGGGCGACCATGTCTCGAAAGAGACATGACGGACTGGGCAGAAGTTTTTCCCGCATTAGGTTGTCATCACTTTCTGCTGTAGACTGGTTGCCAATCAAGGCTATAGAAACCAATTTGTCCTATTATTTGACCCACAGCAAGCGGGAAGAGAAGGATTAATACCTTTCTCAAATGTATTCGCGCTAAGTAGCCATCTTAAAACAGACACATATACAGAGTGATTGAAAAGTAGCTCCTTATTTTATCAACATGGACTCTCCCGTTTCATAAAAATCATAGTCAGAAGGGAGAGTCTATCATACATACAGTAGGAGTTACTTTTCAATCATCCTGTATATTCCCCATGTTCAGATACTTAGACGTGGCGTAATGATAAACAAGCTTGTCTTGCTAGATCTGTGACGAGTGGACAGTGATTTCGATCTTCACTGAGTGCCCCCATAGTTTCGACCTTGTGCCACATCTAAGCTACGCTTAGAAAATTGCCATATATATTCGATATGTGTATATATGTTTGGCATAGAAGAAGAGAATAAAGTGGAAGAAAGAGTGAAAATTAGAAAGAACGGATTGTTGGCAGAGGGGGAGATATAGACACATATTGTGACGAGATACTAACAAAGAAAGTCTCTGGGAAAAGAAGGAAATAAAAAGATTTTAAACAAATCGCGGGGAAAAAAATGAAAAATGAAAGAAGCTGAAAATGGAAGGGAAGAAGAAGAAAAAATATCTTTAGTCAGAAATACTTTGATGACAAACACCAAAGACGATGACGAATCAAACTTCAGCCGATGTATTGGGAAAACAACTCCATATCTTGACAGAGCTTTTGATCGTAAGGCCAAAAACCCCGTTTGGATTTTTTGTCCAGTCCACCAGCTTTCAAATTCCCATCCCCCCGGCCTTGTCGACCAAACCCTGTCGTAGGTAGAATTTTGATCGAAATTGCGACTGACTGCGCAACCTTTTATAAAGATTGCAGGCCAGCATTGACCCGAACCGAACCTATATCGTATAGACAGCTGTCAATTTCGTCCAGTCGTGAATGCCGGTGTGACATGGCGCCTATAAAGAAAACTGACCCTTGACAACGACTAGTTCTTTTAAAGAAAAGGACAGTTTTCTCCTTTTTTCGTCTTCTTAAAATTTTCCTTGTCTTCATTTTTCCGTATTTTATCACGTTCTTTTCTTATTTCATTTGCAATTTCCAATTAAAATGATGAATGCATGATTAAAAAAAATATATTTACCATGAGTGAAAGAAATGCTGATTTTAATCATGGTGGGAAAAGTAGTTGGTTTAAAGTTGAAGAGAAAGGGGGGGAAAAAAAAGAAGAAAAATTGAAATTGAGGCTGGAAGTAGAAACGAAACGCAGAAAAAGGAAGAAGAGATCAGACAAAAAAGAAAAGGTTTAGCAAAAAACGGTAAAGAAGAAATCAATTAAAATGAAAGAAAGAAACAAAGAAAGAAGGTAAGAATGAAAGAAAAGATTGAAAAATATACGACATACAGAAGGGGAACTAAAGAAAGAAAGAAAGAAAGAAAGAAAGAAAGAAAGAAAGAAAGAAAGAAAGACATGAGTTAAGAAACTGATAAATGCACAAAGGTAGAATATTTGAAAAACAAAATGATGAAAGAAAAAACAGAAGAAAGTCGACTTGAATGTAAGAAAGATTTTATAAAAAGAAAAAAGAAAGAAGGCATGAATCAAATAGATAATGAGCTAAGAAAGAAATGAGTAAATGATTGAACAAAAGAAAAAAAGAAAAGCATGAACTAAAAAACAGAAAGAAGAAAACAGAGTTGGAAGAAATAAAAACGCAAGCTAAAATCAAAGTTACGAATGAAAGGAAGGAGGAACGAAGGAAGAAAGAAAAGAAAAAACGAACAGAAAGAAAGAAAGAAAGAAAGAAAGAAAGAAAGAAAGAAAGAAAGAAAAGAGAGCCCTGAAGAAGAAATATAAAAACTGAAACCAAAAAAGAAAACTACAACTAAAAGGAAGGAGGAATGAACGAAGATAAAATAGAAAGAAAAAAACGAAGGGAAAGAAAGAAAGAAAGAAAGAAAGAAACAACAGAAGGATTTGCAGCACGAAAATGTCAAATGTTTTAGGACATAGAAATGACAAAAAAGAACTAAGAGAAGACCTGTATTTCTTTGAATGATGCTGAGGGCGGTGTAGAGGGGTTACGGAGGCGCTTCTTTATTCCCCGCTGCTCTTTTAAATCTGACTGATGTTGTTGGTGTTGTTGTTGTGGTTGTTGTTGATAGTGGTGGCGGTGGAAAGGCGGGATTTTCGGACCGCGATGAATGTGGTGGTCATAATAGCGGCATTGGTGGCAGTGGTGGTCGTCTTGAAGAGCGAATGCTGCGCCTTCTTTGAGACTGGAGACCCTGACACAGAGTGACAGTCGGATGGTTTGTGAGGGGACGTGGGGGAGTAGGGACCAGAAATACATAGCTTGAGTGGCGGGTTGGGATATGTAAAGGTCGGGTGACGAGGGGTAGGGGTGGCGAGCAGAAAAACCTTAAAGGGAAATAAACATGCCAGGAAAAAGTCACCCGCAGAATCACTGAGCCATAAGCCATATCTTGTCTTTCTCTTCCACGTGACTGGCCACCCACGGCTCGCTAACTCGGGCACATATATAATTTCATCCTGCGTAGACACTTTTTAGCCAATGTCCCCAAAAAATGTACATAAATTTTATTGGTCGATAGCAGCGATGTTTCTTACAAGAACGCTTATTAAACAGTTTAAAATAAAATAAACAAAAATTAAACAAAAATAAGCAAGCGTATATTTTTACAATGGTGTTTACACTGTGCAAGGCCTGAGAGCCACTTGACGGTTACAGAATAAGAAACAGTTTCTGGCAATTTTTTAATCAATTCGCACCAGGTAAGGTAACAACGTCATCAAGATGCAAGCGAAGGGGGTGTAATGAGACTGAAAGATAATGAAAAGATTTCAGATGGAACCAGACACACGATCATCAACAAGAAACAAGGGATAAACCGTTACTCCTGTTAAAAAGACCGGTAGAAAGATGCGTACCGAGCGATAGGCGAAATTATCTACACCAATTAAGTGTATATATATATATATATATATATTCCAATCGAGTTTTATAGCCTTGGGTGCCATCTGGTCTAGGAGAAGGAAAAACTTCAAAACCTCTAACTGCATAGTACAGCAGTCTGGGCTGTACCCGAAACAGACTAGGAGAAGGAAAACGCAAATTCAAATTTAGAGCCGAAGTCCCTAAAGCAATCTGATGTCAAGTTCAATTTTGTTCTACTTAGCTATATAGATCTCTGCGTTATTCTTGGATGACATGAGTAACATAGAGAGGAAAGAGGTGCTACCAAATGCCGATCTCTCATAAAAATATCCTAAAGGCATAAAATACGGATGACATATATATATATATATATATATATATATATATATATATATTGTTGATTTGCAATAGTCGTTGACGCCAAGATTGTTGCTTTTTCAGTAGTTTTACTGATAAAAGGTATGTTGGCAAGCAGATCTTTTTTTAGCGGAAATAGAGTGTTGATAGTTATATATATATATATAAATTTCGAATTCTACATTCGTTGACTAGCTATTTCAGCAACCAAATTCTCACCTCTTCAACAACGATCAAAAACAAAATTTTATTAATTCAAATATTTTCTAATATCGAGTCATGAACCTCTGTCTCTGCCCCTCTGTTTGTTTTATGTCTTGACAGTAAATTTTAAAAAAAATTTTTCTTAACACCCACTTTTTTTTAAAAAACTTCCTGTGTATGGATATGTTTTGGGGCTCCTTCCGGTATGTGAATTTTTGTAGTATGTTTGAATTAACAAATTTTTGTTTTTGATCGTTGCTGAAAAAGCGTGAAATTTTTTGTTGAAATAGCTATTTAACAAATGTAGAATTTGAAAGTTTTTGATATAATATACATATTTGGGTCAGTAAATAACAATACTATTTACATCGAACCTCCACCTGGATCATTTTTAATATTAATAAAATTAATATTAATAAAATCTTATTTGGGATATTTTTTTTTATATGATAATTCTTTTGGGGGGATTTTATATATATATATATATATACTGTAGAAAATTTATGACAAAGTGGAAAAAAATTTCGTGTGACGCAATTCATGCTTTAGAGCTGTATCAGGCTAAATTTGTTACGTTGGTGCGATTACTAACTTTTGTTGCTTGATATTCTAGACATAATAGAATATCTACTAGGAATGGGGAAATCTTGTAAGAGCCAGGGCGCAAATTTACTGTTGATAGCCGTTTTTGCTAAAACATGAGCATACATGATAAAAAAATATCCAAAACTTAATTTTAAGTTTTAGCGTCAAAATCTTTGTTATTATCGAGGAGAGACTAATGGCGTTTGCATTGCCGCTTTCATGTAATTTTATTGCAATTATAAATTACGTGTATTACCGAAAGATTAGATTGTGATAAATGTGTCAAAACCGCATAAAACATCCATCTTTATATCATTCAACCACTGCCGGGGTTGAATAAATTCTTAAGTCTGACCTTGAGTGAATCTAGGGAGCTTTAAATCTTCACCATTAATTCAGTTCTCAAACGAACTTCAAACAGTTTACAGAGTTAGATAGGACACCTCCTTAGCTATATTTTGAAAAAAGAAATTGAATTTTGGTTGAGTAGAAAAAAAGTAACATCAAAATATGTGAAGTCCGAAAAGGGAGACTAACTACATAAGTAGATAAATGAGTGGGTGACTAACGTTTTTAATAATAAATCTTATTCTTTATAACTTTTTTCTGTTTAATATTTTTGCATGCAGTTTTCGACATTTAAATTCTGATATCTTATATCATTTTTGCAATCAAACTTATCACTTATTATTTTATCAAAATTGATTATCAGACTTAATTATAAATAATGAAATTTTTATTGTTTTTTAATCAATTGCATATAATTTTTTTAATATTTTTGAATGCGGTTTTCATTAAATTTATATTAAATTAATAGCAATGCCTTGAAAAGCATGGATTACATGGGAAAATACAGGCATGAAAAGTAATATTAAGATTAAATTAAATCTGGAAAAGAACAGGACAAGTTATTAAACCTGGAAAAGTAAAGGACAAGATATTCTAGTGAAGTAAAAAAATTAGAAATTTCTTACTTAAAATATTGCAGCTAAAAATAAATGCCATATTCTAAGTAAGAAATTTCTTATTTTTACTTCACTAGAATATCTTGTCCTTTACATTTCCAGGTTTAATAACTTGTCCTGTTCTTTTCAAGGTTTAATATAATCTTAAGAATATTGCTGTTCATGCAGGCACTTTTCCATGTAATTAACATTTTTTTTTTTTTTGCAATATTCTAAACTAAAACTTGTGGAACATCCTTCTGGCTCCATGCTTTCCATCTTCAAAACATTTAATGCCATACCAGTCGCTATCTACTGTCCTCCTGATTATTATTTCCTCTTCCCGCTCATTATCTATACTACTGTTACTAATTCTTCCACATCTTATAATACCCTTGTGTCTTAGTTGTGTTGCTGCCTTGCATTACGTGATAGCGGTATTTTTTTTTTTTAAGTAATATTTGTTCCAGCTCGAAATAATTAAAACTTAAATCAGCTAATTTTTCTCAAATAACGATTCAGAAAAGTATTTTTTAAAAGAATATTTAAGAAATATTTAATAATATTTAATTTCACAAACATTTAATAATTTTTAAGAAATATATAATAAATATTAATATATATTAATGAATAATATTATCTATAATATAATAATATTCTATTTTTATAATAATAATATTATAATAAATAAATATTAATAATTAATATTTACTAAATATTTAATATTTAATAAAGAGAATTATGTTGTGCTGACACATTTAGTGATATGAACGATTTCATCGATTTTACTGAAACCACCCCTAAAATCATTCTAATCAAATTAAATTAGGTTTGAAATACATCAAAGTATTTTGTTAATCGGAAATTTTAAACTTAATCTATTAGCATGGAAATAAAACTAAAATAAAAGCTTTATGATAGATCTTTGATTTATTAAAAATTACTTTAAACTTTAGGTGTCACATATTGTTGGAATCATCCATAATTATTTGATTTAAATGTGAATGTATTTATCGAATATTTCAAGAATTCTTTAAATACTTATTGTAATTAAAATGGAATAGTTATTTGTTTATTTATTTTATATTTTATTTTTATTCATTTATTTTTTAATTTATTTTATTTTTTTCATCTCTATTTACTTTTCTTATTTTTGAAGTTAATCGTTAATTCAAAAATACATTCCAGATGAAAATCTTATAACCAGGTAGAAAAGGGTTTAAAAATATAAAATGTTGTTACTTTATTTGAAATATATTTGTGAAACATTTCAATTTAATTAGAAAATGTAGTTTGTCAGCAAACAAATGAACATTTTAAGCTTTTAATTTATTAAAATTGATGGCTCAAACGCTGAATGTTGTTCTCCATAAAAAAAAAACTCCTTCGAGTGCTGATGATTGCAGTATTGTCATTTTGGAAAATCCAGTTTTCTCGACATAAATGAGGACCTTCAGTAATTAGCGATGTCTTTCTTAACATATCAATGAAACTTTGACAAATTTTTATCTCTTGTAACTCAAATGTTCTATTTTACAATAAAGAATCTCAGACCATAATTGATCAACTTCTACTGTGTTGTGTTGATAACATTTCTTTTGGAGCATCTTTTACATGTTATTAACACTGAAAACTATCTGTGCCATCAGGGTTAAACTTTTTCTCGTCTGGAAGCAAAATTTTCTTCCATTTATCTACATCCCAAATTTGATAATCGGAAGCAAATTGTAAACGAGAGGTTTTATGGCGAGGAAGAAGGCGAGATCTCTGCAGGTGTTTCACGTTCTTAAACCCTTTCTTATTTAAGTGCCGTCAAATTGTTCGAGTGCTGCATTCAGCATCTGTATTCGCTTTTTACTGATTTGATGTTAGGCTTGAATCTCTCTTAACCTTTCGTCTAATGCTTTTGTCTAGAGATGGTGAGATTTTACAAAGGCGACCGCTTGATTTCTTAGAAGCAGACGCATCCGGATTTTTAATGAAGTTAGCAATGACAGTTCTGCTACAGTCAATTTCATTTGCAATGGCTCATTGCAAAAGACTATGTTTTTGAAGTTCAACAAACCTGCCCTGTTCGAAGTTTCTTTTAAATTTTACCCTTGACAATTTTAAAACTTGAAATTTAATGTTGGAAATGAGCTAAGCAAATGTCTACATGCCTGAATCTATGAGCACACTAACTAGTTCTAAAATTTTTGTCCAGTAATTTTTTATTCTAACATGGTCATATCTTTATGACCAACAAAAAATACTTTTTCAATGTTTATTTAAGTTAATCAATTAAAAACTTAAAATTTTCACATTTTTCAATTAAATGTAAATATTTCGCAAATATATTTTGATTAAAGTAACAGTACAGTATTTTATATTTTTTAACCCTTTTGTATCTGGTCTTAAGATTTGGACCAGGAGTATATATATATATATATATATATATATATATATATATATATATATATATTACAGAAAATCCCGAAGATTAACGAAATGGTTTTAACAGCCGACATATCTAATTTATTTGTTTGAACATTATTTTAGTAGATTTATTTGAGTAGATTTTCTGTTTTTAATCAAAGATTATATCTATATATCTATTTCAACCGGCCTGATTATTTATAATAACCTTTGTCACAAAAATGTGTGTCATTCGGCAGGATTCAAACCTGCGACACTTATCAACGTAGGGGAAGCCACCAATTGATCTAAGGTTATAGAATCCAATCTGTCCTGCTATGTAACTCACAGATTAATCCATTTCCAAATGGTATTTGCGCGTAAGTGAATGCAACGATATCAACTGTAAATAGTGTAAATACCCAAGTGACACTGACAACTTTGTTTCGCCACCGTTTATACAAAAATGAAAATAAACTGTCCGCTGTAGAAATTAATTTAATTTTTTTTTTTTGCATGCTTTTTCTTTAATGAACATGCAGCGCACCTATAAAACACATACAAACATGCATCCATTAAATTTAGTAGTGTGTTAAGTTTGTGGTAATGTTCAAATTTTGTGATAATGTTCAAATTTTGTGATAATGTTCAAATTTTGAAATATTACATCTATTTTTATATGGTCTCCTTTTATTTCAGCTGGCCACATTCAGGGGCGGGGGAGTTTGTGTATTTGCAATGTTTTAACTCAATCGATCTACGTTTTTGGAAGCATTTCAGCTATAGCGGAAAACATTCTTCTTCTTTTATGTGCCTTGTCTCTTCAGGACGTAGGCGATCATGGCTTTCCACGTCTCCCTATCCCTGGTGGCTCTTAGCACGCCATCTCTTTTTACACCACGCAATCCTCGTTCCATCATCCACCTGATTAGGTTCTTCAAATATGCTATCCGCTGCTTTTTCCTGTCTCGTTTTCCCTCTATCTGGCCTCCTTCCTCATTGTTTGTCCTAGGAACTTCAGCTGTCTCTTTATGATGCTCAGTATTAATTTCCTTTTCGTTTCCATCATTTCCAAAACCTCATCATTGCTCACATGGTCGATCCATGATATTCGCAGCATTCTTCTGTAGAACCACATTTCAGTTGCTTCAAGTCTCTCCTTCATCTTTGATGATATTGTCTAGCATTCACTGCCATATTGAAGAACTGACATCACATAGCAATCCAGTACTCTATAATTTGTTTCTAGCGAAATTGTCCGGTTTCTTAAAACTTTACTCAACTTTTGGAATTTTTCCTTCGCCATGCCAGTTCGCTTTCGGATCTCTGTGTCGCATTTTCTGTCTTCTCTTAGAAAACTTTCCAGATATTTAAACTTCTGTACCTGCTTGATTTTAGTATCCCGACTTGTATTTGACATATTGGGCTGCCCTTTTTACTGATGACCATGTATTCGGTTTTCTTGCAGTTTACTTGTAGTTCTTTCTTGTCACTCTCTTCAGCTACCTTCTGAAGGGGGTCTTGTAGTTTCCTTTCTGTGTTTGCTATTAGCATTGTATCATCTGCGTACTTTAGGTCGTTTAAATTGTGGCCTCCGATGACGAATCCAGGCATAACTTCTAGGGTCCTCAAAATATTCTCGCTGTACAAGTTGAACAGATCCGGTGAAAAGACACATCCCTGTCTTACGCCCCTTTCTATCTTTGTATTACGCTGCATAAAAAAGTAATCAAATTCACAATACAACTCAACAATAATACACACCTATCCCTTAAACAGCCCTTTTTTATTTGACTCATGACGGACATATTTCTCTGCGACATTAATGCTACGTTACTCAGGTTTGTATTTTACCATTACGGACATTTTTCTTGCTGCACTTTCTTCTAAAAATTCCAGCTAGTTAATAATAGGAATATGTTGAGGCATATCTAGGCACGATAGATCAGCTGGTACAAATGAATGTCACCGGTTCTTTATTACGATAATTCTTTTTATTACCGGTAATAAAAAAAATATTAATATATAATAATAATTTCGTTTGACTAAATACTATTGTGCTGGCGCTCGTAGAATTGGCTAAATTATAGTTTTTCACTAGTGAGTATTGGAGAGGATATGAGTCTATACAAACGACCTCAACTTTCGCAGGATAAATTTTAGCTCTTTTATTAGAAATAACAAATAGGCCTTATATGCTGTCAAACATGGTAAATAAATCTGGCTAGTGCAAGTGAGGTAACTCAAAGCAAATAATTTACAGACATTTTCAAACCAAAAGAACACTTAACATCTAAGCTGACGACACCACCGTTTACTCTCGCCTCGATCAAAAATCTGCTGAGGCTGACAAAGTGAACCTCGCTGCTAAGGTTGAAAAGGACCTCCAATCTGTGTTGGTACTGGGTAAGAAATGGCTCGTAAATTTTAATGCTTCTCAAACGAAGCTGCTATCTGTTAACCATCACAGACAATCGCTCCTAACCCCCATTAGAATGAATCAGGTTAACCTCCCTAAAAGCAAAACACTGCTCCTCATCAGCCTAACTCTCTCAACATACATCAAGTGTAATGACTATATTGAATCCATTGCTAAATCCGCTACTAAAAAGGTCGGCTCGCTGTGTAGGGCCAGGAAGTTTTTTTTCCGTCTGAATCCATCCTGTACATATATAAATCTACCATCCGCTCGTGAAAACTGCTGCCACATCTGGTCTGGTGTCCTTGCTATTCACCTCGATCTTCTTGACAAAATGCAACGGAGAATCTGTAATGTGATCGATCTCGACTTGGCAGCTTAGCTACAGTCACTCTCTCACAGGCGTAATGTGTCTCTTCTACAAATAATTTCACGGCTTCTGCATCAATGAACTTAGCTCACTGGTCCCCCCTATGTATGAATTTAGTCGTGCTACTAGACTAGCAAATAGGTCCCTTCTTTTTACAGTGAAACCAATAAAATGTAACCACAACTTCTACTCAACTAGCTTCTTTTCTCGCACTCCCCGCCTGTGGAATTCCCTTCCGTATACTTGCTTCCCCGACAGCTACAATCTCCAAGAATTCAAATGTAAAGTCATTAGTCATCTTCTATCTCACTGACTCGCATCCTTTCTCTCATGCTCTTTTCTCCGTCCACTCCACTCTCATCATACCAGTATTCTCATCCTTCTCTTACCCTCTTCCTGACACCCCCTTTAACCTGTCTCTCATCCTCATCACTTTCCTTCTATGTAACCCCTGCGCAGCTGTGGCAGTTAAACTGCCTTGCTTGTGGTGAAATGATAAAAAAAATGTAAAACTGTCGGGGACATTTCGACATAGAGATATTCTTAGCAGACTTACCTCACTGGAACAGTTACTAGGTACTGCTATTCTTTCTGCCTTGGGCCACATATAAGTCACTTCGTCGTGTTGTAATAGTTAGTAAGTTTATCTCACTAAATCAGTTACTACTGAGTAGTTAGTTTGATCCTCACTGGAGCCCCATTCATTCGACTATGTGCCACATTTAAATTACTCTTAGAAAATCTTAGGGTCACTTCGACGTAGAATTAGGGTTAGCAAGCTTGTCTCGATAAATCAATTACTGCTGAGTAGTGAATTCGCCCCTCGCTTTCGGCCAGTGGAGATTCTACGGGACGTCCAGAAGGGGCTAAACCTCCTCCCAGAATTTTGGCTGGCTCCTCATTTGCCCTCCACTTAACTTTTATAAGTTTCAAAAATTTATGAATCTGATCAGTCTTTGATTTTGATAAGAATTGATATTCAGCACTTTTCCCTCTGCGTTTTCTTTTCCATTTAGCTTTTTAAGGACACTTACAGAGAACAGTTTGAAAGAAAAACAAACGAAATAAAACAACCAGATAGATAGAAACAGACCTGCTGTTAGGGAGGGAAAGAGACTTAATAGTTATGTTTTTGTATCTGAAGGAAGATGTTAATTATAAATAATCTCCCTATTTTTTCTCGCTTTTGTTTAGTGCTTCAAAAAAGTTTTGTAGAGGAAAAAAATCAGTGCAAACAAATCACACTGTTCTTCTAGTATTGACGTTAGTATTAACCCTTTGATTTTGTTTCGAAATTAATCTCTCTTGTGTTCAAACAGCTTGACAGTGGAAAAGAGGGCAAGAATAGATTAGAACTTAACTACTATGAATGAAAATATGTTCCTTTTAATTTAGCGAAGTAACATACTTATACTCAAACTATTCCTATTTTGTGTATACGATAGTGGCGTAGTATGAAAATGAAGACACTGCTTGAGTCTGCCCCCTCTTCCTCAGAAAAAATTCGGCTCCTAACAGATAGATCGCGGATATTGTTGGCGTCAGCCTTTAAACTGTCAGCCGTGTCATCAAGGCAAAGAAACAAACAGGATCCATCGGTTCAAAACGTAAAGGAAAATGAAGTCGGAAGAGAAATACAAAGCCAAAAGACGACGAATACGTGACCAGGAAAAGTGTGAATTAATTTATTTGCGCAAGGGTGTACATGTTTGTGTCGACATGCTTACTAGAGGCGGTAATAAATGTGTTTTATGTTGTAGTTTTGCTGAAGTTATATTCTGGAATACAGTTGTTTTTCTTTAAGAAATTGTAGAATATTATATGAATTAATGTTCTGAAAGAATTCTTTCAGATTAATTGTTTTTGTGTAGTGGTATATCAAAACTCCTATGGGTCTTTAATGCCGAAATCTAAATATTTTAACACAATTTTATGGCTTTATTTAAATATATTTTAAACACAATTGCGTGCTTTCAACTACAGACAAAATGTATTCTTGGTAATTCTCCTATAAAATTTACGGATGGCCATTTTTCTATAAAAATCTATTTTTATACTTTCTTAGTGTGATGTTATTGTTTTGAGTTAACAGTTTGCCCATAGCTGAGACCCTTACAGGTACTCCGCCTCAGATCCAATGAACCAACAGAAGCAGAAAAATTAAAAGAAAAATTAAAAGAAAATTTCCATAACGTATTTTCACCAGGACTTGGTAGATGTAAAAAGGTAGCAGCAAAAAATAGAACTAAAAGATGGTGCACAACCAATATTCGAAAAAAAAAATCGAAATGTTCCCTTCGCATCAGTAGGAAAATTTGATAAGGAACTGGACAGGCTTGTTGAAACAGGGATACTGTCATAGAAATCAGGTGAAATTCGTGTTTGCACGAATTTTTCAACCGGTCTTAACAATGCAAAAACGGATTACCCCTACCTGCTTCCCAGCCCAGAGAAAGTGTTCACAAGATTAAACGGCGGTAAATACTTTTCAAAAATTGGTCTAAGCGAAGCCTATTTACAGGTACCAGTGGATGAAAAGACCTCTAAGCTACTATGCATTAACACACGCAAGAGACTGTATGGATTTCAAAGGCGTGCTTTCGGAATTAAAGTAGCACCAACAAACAATGGATGCAATTTTACATAAGCTATACTCGCCAAATGCATATCTAGACGACATAATAAAGAGTGACAGAATGGAACAACATGCAAAACACAATCAGGAAGTTTTTATGCGAATGCAAAGCTATGGATTCAAAGTTAATGAACAAAAGTGTCACTTTTTCTTAAAAGAAATGAAATACCTAGAGCATCTTATAAACAAAAGAAGAAGGTCAGATCCTAGAAGAACGGCAGCAATAAAGGATACGCCGGCACCGAGAACTATCGCAGAACTACAAAGTTTCCTTGAATTGGTAAATTATTACCAGGAATTCATCGCCAATATGCATAAATTGCGTGCTTTATTAAATGAATTACTTAAAAAAGAGAAAAATGGAACTGGACAGCACAATGCCAAGAAGCATTTGAAGAAATTATTTAGACATTAACGACAGACTTGTTTTTGACACACTATGATCCAAATTTAGAACTAATAATAGTGAGTGATGCGAGCTCGTATGGCGTAGGTGCTTGCTTACTACACAAAATATCAGACGGAAAAAAAGATCTATCGCACACGCTTCTAGAACACTATTACCAGCGGAGAAAAACTATTAACAGATCAAGAAAGAGGCCCTAGAGATCATATTTGCTATAACCAGATTTCACAGGTACATTTATGGAAGATATTTCACTCTGCAGACTCATCATAAACCGTTGTTGACAATCTTCGGTTCGAAGAAAGGCTTACCAACATATACAGCAAACAGGCTATTACGATAAGGAACCATATTACTTAACTACGATTTCAAATTGGAATACCTACCTTCCAACAAGATTGGAAACGCAAACGAGTTGTCAAGATTAGTGCCAAAGAAAAATGACTCAGTAATAGCTGCACTACAATCAGAAGGAGAGATGAGGACAGCACTAGGAAATACAGTACGAGAGCTGCCAGTGACATAATTAGAAATTAGGAACGAGGTAGAAAGAGACGACTTCATTAAAAGTACGAAGAAAAAATAGAAGAAAGAGACAGAAGTCTCTTCGACAGTTTTTCGCTTTGCGACAACGTATTAATGTACAATGAGAGAGTCGTAATACCTAAGACACTGCAGAAAAAGATACTAAATGATTTTCATATGGGACATGCTTGAAAAAATCATATGAAGACATTAATGAGAAGCTACGTTTATTGGAACAACATGAATGAAGACATTATATACATAGTAGAAAGATGTAAGAGTTATGCCCTAGATGCCAGGGCACCTCAATGATACAAAAACCTTGGCTGAAAAGTAATCGACCATGATCGAGGATCCACGTAGATTATGCGGGGCCGATAGACGAATTTTATTATTTAATCACAGTAGAGAGCTACAGTAAGTGGTCGGAAGGTTTTCGCTATAAGAATTCAACAACAGAAAACACAATTAACTGCTTACATGAACTGTTCGCAAGATTCGGGGTAGTGGATTGTCTGGTAACAGACAACGAAACACAGTTCACGTCCACAGACTTCCAGGTGTTCTGTGAGATGTTCCAAGTTAACCGCATAAAAACTCCACCGTATCACCCACGTTCGAATGAACACGCTGAGAGGTTTGTTGATACCCTAAAAAGAGCGTTGAAAAAGGCAAACGGGATAGCCACAGAAAAAGCACTGCAACAGTTTCTCCAGGTTTATAGGATTACTCTAAACAATAACACACCATCAGGACTATCACAGGCGGAGGTGATGTTTACGAGAAAAATAAATCTGTATTCGATGAATTACTACCCAAGCAAAACAAAAAACATCCAACTTCATTCGTACCAAACAGGACTTTTAGCCCAGGAGAAAGAGTATCTTATAAAATGTTTAAAAGCAACACGTCCTACTGGGAAGCCGGTACGATAACTAATTGGAACGGGAATATGCTATACATAATTCAAGGTCCAAAATATACGCACAGAAGACACATAAATCAAATAAGGAAAAGGAGGTTGGAGGAAACCAATACACTACCGCAAGAAGAGAAACAAATCTTTGATATGTTCAAGCTACAAAAACCCCAAATAGTGCCTGAAAAAAGAAAATCAGGAAGGAAATAAAAGAAAGAGATATTAAAGCTCCCTATACGGAGAAAAAGCTTGGGAGGGGGAAGTCATTGTGTCATCACCCAAACAACGAAGTGAACTCTTCCTACAACTACATATACTTCCCCTCACAAGAAGTGGGGGCATAGAGAGCAGAAGAGCAGCGATAAGCAGAGACAGAGTGAGATAGCCAAGACTACCATTGCGAGTACCAGTTCTAGTATTACTTACTAACCCGTATTTATCATTCTTCTAACAAAGTTCCAAGTATTTGTATTTTGATGTGTTTAATACATATATCGTTATTTCATATTTTAGAAGTGTTTTGAAGTGACAGAAAATACAAACCTGACCCTAAGAAAACTTTGGAAAGATCACTTCAATATCTTAAATTGCTTAAATCTCATTGATAAAGCATGGGAAGTAGTCACAGTGAGGACATTGAAATCTGCATAGCAAAAACTGTGGCCTGAAAATGTCTATGAAAAAATCTTAGAAAGTTTTCTTAATGAACCTGTAGTAGATGAACTTGTATCTATGAGGAAAACTATGGGCGTGGTGATGTAGATAAGTTAGTGCAAGTGCATAAATAAGAAGTAACAACTGAGGAGCTTCTGTAACTTAACAAGGAGCAGCATCAAAAGGTGATAGAAAAGATTTCATTATGGAAGGAGGAGGTAGGAGAGGATGCCGTTTCTTCCAGTAAAATTAAACAAATGTTACAAATTTGGAGGAAAATCAGGAATTTTGTAGAAAAAAAATCACTCAAATAAAGTAGTGGTGCACAAATTTATTTAATGACAATAACTTTTCTCATTTTATGGACATCATAAGAAGCAATCAATATTAGATAAATTCTTTGTAAAGCTACGTAAAAGACCATCAAGTAAACCACTACTTGGTCCCAGCGGAGTAAAATTCCAAAGAGAAAGCACTTTTGAATCCGAAGTGGATTCTACTCCTCTATAGCAGCCCTTCTCTCCTTCCCATCATCTCCCTCAAGCCGACCAAGATTCTTCATAGAGGTAAACCAATACACTTATCTTATATATTTTATCATTTAATTTATAATTTTATTTAAAGTGTAAAATTTAAAATATTTATTTATATTATTTGTGCATAATCTTCAAAAAGTACTTTAATTTTGCATAAAATATGATTTTTATTGACTTTTATATCAATATTTTTGGGGTTTTGAACGAATTAATTTTATTTCTGTTATTTTAAATGAGGAAAATTGTGTCGACATATGAAATTTCTAGTTACGAATCCACTCAGGATTGGATTAAATTCGTAAGTTGAGATTCCACTATAATAATTTCCACACACATACACACGCAGATCACACACACGCACAAACACATAAATATATACATACACATGTGTATGTATACATATGTGTGTGTGTGTGTGTGTGTGTGTGTGTGTGTGTGTGTGTGTGTGTGTGTGTGTGTGAAGATTGATGCGACAAAACTGAAAAATCTTCAATCAAAGTCGCGTTTCTCCTGAAAAAAATCTTACGTTCTCTTTGGCGTCATAGGTTCAACTAAAAGATTTCTTAGGTTGTCTAAGGATAAGTTGGTTGTCGTCAATCACATTAATTACTCTAGCTTATCACCTTCTGATTTGACGCTTGAAGAGAGGCTTTATGTCTTTGTGTTTGTTTGTTTCATCTAAATCTGTATCAGATACGTCTTCTAAAACATAGTTTTGTCTTTCTTCTTTTTGTCCAATTGATAACCCCCAAAGTGAAAATAACCTTTTTTCCTCTCCGGTGAAACGCGTCTTTGATTAAAAGATTTTCCCTTTGCTCTGTCTCATAGTCTTCCCTCTTGTTCCGAATAATATTATACATCTTACAAATATTTTATTGGGTAGGAAGATAATAATTATTTAGTGATACGTCTGACTAATTAATCCATATCTAGGGAGAAAGAGATTATTAAACGCATATTAAATATAACAAACACCACCGGAACTGGAACTTGGCTCTCCGACTAAGAATTCTATTACACCACACGAATATCCACGCTTACAGCACCTACTATTTCCATACGGTTATTCATCAAGATACTGACCAAGTTCGACGTTGCTTAACTTCAGTATCCGGTACTTCAACAAGATGTGTCCGTAAACCATCTTACGGATACATCACGTTGAGACACTGGTTCAAGTTAAGCAACTTCAAGTTTCGTCAGTATGTAAATGGGTGACTGTTTGGGAATACCAGGTGCTGCAAAATATGAATGTGCGGGTGGTGTAATATAATTGCTAATCGGAGTGCCTCGTTCTAATTTTAAATGATGCTTTTTTTCATATTCATTTACGTGAATGTGCGCCTTAGAAAAACAGAGAGAGAGAGAGAGAGAGCATGAGTGATTTTACTAAGTTTTAGTCGTTTTTAGAATGAAACGAACTTGGGTATGATTATTTTGCCGAAAAAATCAAACATATGCATCTAGATATATATAAATACACATTTCTTACCGGTACGTAAACCTTTCCGCGTATGCATAGAAAAAAAAGACCAGTCACTTATAAGAAAGTAAATTACTTACTTTTAGAGCCGGACAAATATACACAGTCGATACCCTCCTAACCCTGTACGTCAACATATATATATATATATATATATATATATATATATATATATATATTATACACGGATGTGTATGTGTATCAGAGATGATGTATGTTAGCCATTCGTGCTGGGTTGAAATGCCTCTCTCAGTTTGCCTCAGTAAAAACTCGAGAAGGCAAATTCTTAAAAAGGCGGACATTACCTATGAATGTCTTACTTCCATTAAACGCTTGGCTAGTTTCTGCTTCGGCAGGATCCCTTTCCCCTGACTTGCTTTCTGTACTGGCCGCCTCTTCCTATCACATCATATCAGCCAACATCAGATATAGAATGGGAACGAGTGGACAACACAAACAGATTTATTTTGTTTATTCTTAAACCTGTTCTTATGTTGCTTTCGTTTTGATTGTCTTTTTTTCTCTACTTCTTACAATTGATTATTGGGCTTTTTTTGCATTTTTTTTTCGGTATTAGTTCTATTCGGGACAATATTCCGTCATCTGCATCTAACTTTCTGACACTCTCTAACTCACAATTTCTCATCTATCTATCTATCTATCTATCTATCTATCTATCTATCTATCTATCTATCTATGTTACACACATACACGCACTTACACGCACGTGCGCTCACTTACTCAAAATTTCCACAACTTATATTACCTCTTTTTGTCTCTTTGAATATCGCTCTTTTTCCATTTTTTTTTCTCTATGTCATCCTTTCTTTTTGAGTTCTTACAAATTATACTCTATTTTTTTCTTTTGCTTTTTTTTTTTTTTTTTGCGCAAAACTGAACTTTCAAAATTGTTCTATTTGGGACAATCTTCCACCATCTTTCTCTTCCTTTCTGCTTTTCTCTCGCTCCCAATCTATCTATCTATCTATCTATCTATCTATCTATCTATCTATCTATCTATCTATCTATCTATCTATCTGTCTGTCTGTCTGTCTATCAATCTCAGTCTGTTCATATCTATCTATCTATCTATCTATCTATCTATCTATCTATCTATCTATCTATCTATCAAAAACGCACACATACGCATACACGTTGAGACTAGAACGTTATCTATCACTTAAACCAAAGTAGCTCACTGAATAGTGGGCCTGAATTTTATAAAATTGTATTGTTATTGATACAGTTTATACGCGAATTATCATCCTCCTTTTTTTTTCTTTTTTTTTTTTTTTTTTGTTGTCATCACAACGTTTCGGCCGTTTTGCCCTCCGGCCTTCATCAGGAGTATATCGATCAGAGTAAGCAACAGTGAATTCTGAATTGAACCCTTTATTCAGACACAAATTATACATTTGTATGCATTGTAGTTTAATGATTCGGGCACTAAATGATAAATAGAAGAGCCGAGTTCGAATTCCAGTCGTGTCCGTTGCATTCACTGACACACAAATGCATTTAGGAAAAGTATGAACACATCTCTTACCCCTTCTACGATGCTATGGGTTTAATAGCAAGATAGACTGGGTTATTTAGCTTTGGTTGACAACCAGTATACCACAGACAGAAACTGCAATCTACTGTGGAAGAAACTTCTACCTTGTCAGTCATATATTGAAAGAGATATGATAGTCTAAGCGTGTATCAAGTATGACACTTAGCTGACTGAATGATTGATACGTGAGTGTGCATTTTATTTGCTTGCATGTTTCAGTTGTAAGTGGTAGTTTGGTTGTAAATTTAGGTATTCTGGTCGTCTACTAATTTATGGTCAGAAAAGATTTATCCATTTTATACTTATTAGGTCGTTGAATATTTTTTTGTTATAAGTTGCAAGGTTTTTACTGATGTTTGTCTTGTTTAATTGTTCATTTCAATACTATCGGTGATATTGTATTTGGTGTTCGACTCAAAATCAATACAAAACTTCATTAACAAAATCTTTGCACCTAATACCAAGAAAATATTTCATTATATAGTATTAATGAAAAATACTGAATCCTACCTTACTGTAAGGTACTTCACCTCATTTTCAATATCTAACTATTAAACTGAATTTTTGAAAAATGAAAAAGTTTTCTTAAAACTTTTACTTTAGTTTTAAATGAAAGCTACATTATTAAATTTACTATTTCCATAAGCAAAATACTCTGGTGTATTTCAAACAGAAATTATACTGATTGGAATATAAAAGTTTGAGATGTTTTTTTAAATTTTTTAATTTTGCCGTCATTTTTGAGTGATCGACACATTTGTAAACAAAAGTTAATTCTCGGTTTTAAAAATCTTGCAAAAGTAAAATATACATCAGTGACACATTATTTTTGGAAAATTAGCAAATTTTATGTTAAATATCTCTAATTAATCTGATTTACACAAGTATTTATAGCATGAAATTTAGAATAAAACTATTTCTTAATCACAAAGTTGGACATTTTGACCTGTCTGCCGTATATAAAAACGTGTTGACAAATTCTTGAGTGATAAGATAAAAGTGTATGGCGCTCACAACTGACAAAATTTTACAAATTTTTTGGGAAGTAAGGGAGGAAACTCTGACCTTTTAATTTGCACATAAAAATTCCCATAAAAATTCCCTTCAAATAAACACACAAAAAAAATTAAATTATTTTAAAAATATAAAGGCCAAACGATTTGTATTAAACTTTTCAATTTTTAATAGGCAATATAATCTTCAATTATTAACTTAGAAATCTAAACGCAACAAAACTTTGAAGTATTTTTAAAATATTTTTGAAACTTTATAAATTATTATAATTAAAAAAATGAAAACAATTCTTTTAAAATTTCATTAGTAACCGAAAAATGATTTTTTCAGACGATAATTTCCTTAATTTTTATTATTTATTCAAGCAATTAACAGCTTATCAAATTAAATTATATCAGTATTTTATTACACTTTTTATTTTACTATTCGGGGCAGATTTTTGGATACAGAGGCCAAATTTAAAAAAGAAAATAGATGTTTTATATTCACCAATGAGTTCTGAGTTTAATTTATAGAAACATTTACTGCAACAAAGTAAAATTTATTAAAATTTCATAAATTTACGTAGACTGGAGGGGGTAACAGATGTAAAAAGCATATATTTTACCAAGATTTTTTAAAAATAATGATTTCAAAAATAATTTCATTCATTTGTGAATGAGTACTGAAAGTGTCATTAAAATTATTTGATTTTTGCGAGAATTTCCAAATTAAGGTTTGTCACCAGAAAAAAAGTGGTTGATTTTATTTTACGTTTTCCAAATAGTCGTAACATTTTGGTTACCTGCTAACTCAAATCAAAACAAGATTTTCTGCCAAAATTTCAAAACATGTTAAAAGGGATAGAAAAAATTTAACAAATAATTAAAAATTAAATTGATTTTTCCTTTTAATAAAAGCTTTAAATATAAACATTTTGATGGAAAAAGTTCGTTTTTATTAAATTTAGGGCCTTTTTTATTCATATTATGGTGTTGTGTTTAACGATTTAGTGTATCTACCGTTAATTAATAAACAACAAGAAGGAATATTTAAATTCAGAACCAGCCTGTCAGCATCAACCGAAATTGGATCCACTCATAAAGAAAATGGAAACATTCTTCTTCTTCTTCTATATGCCTTTTCCTTTCAGGACGTAGGCGATCATGGCATTCCATGCCTCCCTATCCCTGATGGCTCTCCTGTAACATCACACAACCCCCGTTCTGTCATCCACCTGCTCGGGCCCTTCAAATATGTTATCTGCTGCTTTCCTCTGTCTCTTTTTCCTTCTAATTGGCCTGTTAGTATCAGGTTCTCCAAGCCCTCCTTCCTCATTGCATGACCCAGGAACTTTAGTTGTCTCTTCCTGATACTCACTATTGATTTCCTTTCGTTTTTACAACTGCAAAAAAGATTACAAAACCATTAACAATAAACTAGATAAAAACAGTTACATAATACAATTTACTAATTCCATAACATCAACTATCACAAATGTTGGTCAAACTACAGCTCGAAGGAGAATTTTTTCTTCTTCTTTAAATTGAGTTATTTTGTTTACAAAAAACGTGTTTCATGTAAAGTTTCTACTTTAAAATATAGATTATTATTTTTAAATTGAGTTACTTTATATGTGTTTTATTTGAAGTTTCCACATGAAAATATTAATTCATAAAAATCGTTTTCTTTATTTCTTGAAACTGAGTTACTTTGTTTTTCAAATAAATATGTTTTCTACTTTATATTAAATAATATAAATAATTGCTTTTTTCTTAAAACAAAGTTATTTTGTCTTTTAAGTATGTTTCATGTGAAACTTTTACTCAAAAATACTTATTCATAAAATTGTTTTCCTTTAAAGTTTAAACTGAATTATTTCATCTTAGAAATAAATGCGTTTCATATTAATCTTCCACATTTTTTTAAAAATGCTAATAAATAAGAATTATTTTTTCTTTAAAAGCCTTTTATTTTATACATGTTCTAAAGTAATAATAATAATAATAATAATAATAATAATAATAATAATATATATATATATATATATATATATATATATATATATATATATATATATATATATCCCTTGCTATTTAACCCATGGCCGGAGGAAGAAGAGACGGATTAATACCTTTCCCAAGGTAAGTAAATGCAAGGAATTCAACTGGAATTCGAACTTGGCTCTCCGATTTCTCGTTCTGAGCTGATATCAACACCATCACAATGAACATCCTAATATATAAAAGAAGCAGATGGTCGTTTTATTCATTAATCCGACAGATTCAATCATTTTAAACGTTATTTCTTGTGAATATTCATATTGTAGTAGACGTTCCATTTATTTATTAAACAATTTATTTATTTATTTTTCCTCTATCTCATCATTGAATATTCAATTCAATATGTTTTATTAAAGAAAAGCTTGCACCTTTAAGTATGGTTTGAACCTGCGTATCTCTTTGCAGAAGATACAGAAACATGTGTATAATCTCCAAAGAAGAATCTACAATGTTATCTGTCTTTGTCTAGTATCTCGGCTTTAATTACATTTCCGCCGTTGTAACAGAGTCTCTCTCTGCCTTTTCGGTAAATATTTACATGCCAATTGCTCTGATGAACTTTCCTCTTTGTAATTTCGACTTTACGAATTTAGGCAATATAGAAGATTAGCAACTAGATCTCATCATTGTTCAGCTTAAATTGCTACCTGTGACCGTAAGTTCTATGCTAATAATTCCTTCTTTCAAACATTTCTTTTGTAAAACTCTTTTCCGGCTATTTGCTTTCCAGTAAACTTTCATCTTTAAATTCAATGTCAAGTCTTATTTTCCTTCTTTTTTTTTTCAATTCCTCTTTTTGTATTGTTATCTCTCCTTAATAATGTTTTCTGATATTTTTCTTAAATTTTTGACACACCTTGCATCTTAGTGGCTTAATTTCCTTGCTTAGGGAAAATTATTTCAAAAAACATATCATAAACTGTATTTCAGCAGGTCTATATCGATTCGTGTAACGTACAAAAATTCCAAACTTGGTATGCATTTGTCTTCTTATGGAGGCGGAATGCGGCACAAGTTTTTTTTAATGTGGGATCTCCGAACCCTTAAGCTCAGCTAAAAATATCCCGTAGAGCCTGCGCAAGGCAGGGTCGGGAATCTATTTTTCCCCAGATGAGGCATTGCCTTTCAGCTGAGCCTCGTCTCGGTTCCACTCGGCCCGGAGGCAGAGAGTCCGACACGGTTAGAATTCGGAGAACTCTTTATTTAATCTACAGCGGTAGAATGTTCTCTTCCAACCGACCAACTAAAAAATACCTATGGATATCTCATCTAGTTCTTATTTTTAATACTAAAACAGAAAGGAAATAAGGTGATGCAAAAACATAATATATTAAAAAAGAACATGGAAAGTCAAACTGTATAAGTTGATCATTCTGTTCAAAAATTGATCCCTAAATTGAACTTGATAGACGCGCATCGATAAAAAAAACTGTTATTTTGTTCAGAAAATAGCGTCCAATTTTAGAATAAACTTTTGAGTATTATTTACATCATTTACATTTATTTTTTTCCTCATTTTTATTGTCGTATTCACAACGGTTCGGCCGTTGTACGCTCCGACCTTCTCCAGGTGATTAAAATTTTAAACTGAATTCTTTACTTCGATCACTGGGGTAGATTATTCTCGTTCGATGAGTTATACCTCTTCCGGTTGTTTTAGTTATCTTCTTTTGCCTCAACTCCCTAAGTTTATGGTCAGTTATTGAAACCCTGTGGTTCAAGTCACTGAATCTAACTTACACTTTTATCCACTGGGACATGTGCACTTGAAGACATCGGCGTACGCAATTTTGGGACCTATAAACCTTATATCTCAGTGATTTTTTTTTTTTTACCAGAGTTTATGTTACAATTTTTATATTATTGTTTTTCTCTAGCAGTCCTTCGTACAGGTTCATATATTGTCTTCATTGCTATGCTTAGCCGGCTTAGAAGTTTTTTCTGTAAATAATTACAATACCGCATCTCAGAAATATAGATAAATTTTGTGTTCTTATAAAATTTGCAAACTATACTCACTCTTGTTTTCTTTGACTTTTTGGGGGGTTACCTGAGTGCAGAAGAAACGACAACTTGCTACATACTAATCTATCGACCCAGAATTGTCTTGCCTGGTTGTTCTTTTTGTGATGATTTCACTGGGTTTCTGATAGCTTGGCGGTGTCCATCTCCTCTTCAAAGTTTTGACTGACACCCGAAGACTACATAATATAATTTTGAATTCCGAGTTGACCTTCTTCTAGACTGGTTGCTACCCAAGACTATAGGACATAGTGTAGTCTATTATTTAGCTCAGAGATGAATAGCTGGATTCATACATTCTCATACGGGAATTCGAACTCTGTTCTTTAATTCCTTCATCCGAGACTCTACTATATATATATATATAGCGTGAAATGGATAAATTGCCATCTAAATTACATAAAAAGGAGAATAATGCTGACATTTTATTTTAACAAATATATTTACCATATGCAAAAGAGTAAATTTATTCAATAAAATTGCCACTGGCTTTAACCATGGCCTCCAGACAATTTTGGACGGTCTCTTTGCTTAAGTTGGTGAATGTTACCATAATCCTTCCCTTAGCTTCATCTTTGATGTTAGAAAGAGTTTTGCCATTCTTTCTCGCCTTGCACACAAAAATCAAGGAGGTTGCAGTTTAGGGTGTTACGTGGTCATATGTAAGTGGTGATGTAATCGCAGAAATTGCCTGATAACCATGACTGGGTTCTTCAACTTGTGTCGTGTGACATGGTGCAGAGTCCTGTTGACAGACGTAGGGTCTTCCAGCAGCCTCCATCTTTACCTAGTATACACACACACACACACACACACACATATGTATATATGCCTTTCTCTTAGCTTTGTGAATTAAATAATAAGAATACTGGAAGATTTAAAATTGTTTTTTCTATATATTTCTTCCTTGGATACGTATTAAGGAGAAGGCTACAGATTATTATGGCACTTAAATCAAATCCGATAACGATACCAGATTTGATCTTGTTATTGTGGAGGAAATAAAAATTCATAAGATCATTCTTGTTGGTAGATTTGATTAAATATTTAGCCCCTAATGCTTACCCAAATAAGATATATACAACAATAATTAGTAATAAAATAAAACATTTCACTGATTTAAAGTTGGACTCAGTTTTGTATATACACACACACACATATATATATATATATATATATATATATATATAAGTATGCTAGTCAATAAATGCGTAGCACGAAAAAATGTTGCATAAAAAGAAAGCTTTATTATCAATTGACTAGATATATCACAGCTTGCGTTTCTTTGTCTGTGTGTGTGCGCGCGCACTGGTGTGTGTGTGTGTGTGTGTGTGTGTGTGTGTTAATCTATGTGTGTGAGTATCTGGACATAAATATTATTATTCATTTCGTATTATGGTACCTACGTTATGGTCCACACACACACACACACACACACACACACACACACACACACACACACTCAGACTCTCTCTATCTCTCTCTCTCTCTCTCTCTCTCTCTCTCTCTCTCTCTCTCTCTGTTTCTGTCTCTTTTTACGTTCCACATCTACCTCTTTCTCGTCTTTCTTTTCTCTCACCGTCTATGTTCCTTTCCTTCTCTCTTTATTGCTAAGTTTTCAGTCCGCTCATAAAAACATTTTTCCACAAATATTTTACTTATTCCCTATCTTCCTACCCACCCCATCACAACGAATCACGATTAGTTTTTGCGCTATTTCTTTCAAGACCGACCCCCAAAACTAGCGAATCTAAGATGTCATGGATTCGCACGGACCGCTTTCCAGCTTCCTGGCTTAAAGGCATGTCAAATAAATGATCGTCAAAAATGGTATCTTCTTCGCTTGTCACCCTGCAAAAACACCAATGTCTTACATAAACAGAACTGGCACGTCTGGAATGTGCTTGTAGGAAAATTTGTTTCAGGAAAACGCAAAACAATGGTTCTTTAGAAATCTCAGAGTACAACAAAGATCTAGATGCATAATTGGGAAGAATTTTTTTTCGCTACGAAGAGGCAAACTCTTTCACACAATGCTCTCTATGGTTTTATGCATCCCGATTAGACTCATGGTAAAGGTCGAAACGTTAAAAATATATTTTTTATTTTTTCAAGTAAATATCTATATCGTTTTTATATATATATAATATTACTCTTCAGGAAATTGACAATGATAGCTCACCACATCTTCCTATCTTTTGTAGTGCTAAGAAACATTTGTTCTTGCTTTTCCATCCATTGACACAAACTCGTTTGTTAATTTACTCAGTAATAAGCTCTGCATCCTCTTTCTTCAACTTGTCCCTAGAGATTTAAATACTTCAAGCCCTGGTTCTTTATATATATATATATATATATATATATGAACAAAACTTATATTTACAAACTTTATATATAAGGTTTGTAAAATTCAACTGACAATGTGTCTCTGTTACATTTTTATTATATTTTTTAAATGAAAAAAAAATGAGATCAAAATTTTAAATAAAATTTCTTATGTTCGTGCTTGTGCAACATCTTATTCAAAAATTGTAAAAATACATTAACATTCAAACAGCGAGACACTATTTAATTTTTTATTGTAAAGTGAACCTAATAGTCGATCAATTACGCTGATCTCTATTTTATTCAAATTTTAACATTAATGCCCCATTAAACTGTTCTGAGAGTCTGTTCTTATGTTCTTCATATTAGAAATTACTTGAATTTTGATTGGTCACCACTGAATTCGTAAAAATAACTCTCTGATTAAGGGTGTTTTGCTAGTTTTGAAGCTTTTAAAACTTTTCAACTTGAAATCAAGAACATCACAGTTAATGTCAAAACAAAATGACTATTTTGTAGTGATATTATAACATGTTTATGTTATAAATTCTAAATGAATATTATTCGCTCTACTTTGTATTGAGCACTTTTTAAGAATATTGTATTTTCCATCCATACTTATTCTATACGTGGCTATATATATATATATATATATATATATATATATATATATATATATATATATTAGTTCTTTTTTTCTACCATACCAAGATTTAATTAATTTAAATACAGGATCATACAAAAGTATCTTTTTAAAAAAGGAACAGGGAATTTAAGTGCATTTCGGCCGACACTTCGTCAAAAAAACAAATCATCGGTAAATTAAAACTGAGAAGATGATAAGAAAATTTATATATATATTGTGACGTTTGTAACTCGGACCTTCCGTCTTCAAAGACAACTTCTTTCGGACACCGTTTTTTTGTTTGTTTGTTTGTTTACCTTTACCTCTCGTCTCGCTGCGACGTCTTTCGTGTTATTTTTTTTATTCTATTTTATTTTGTTTTCCCTTCTCTTTCATTTCTTGTGCTTTCTAGCATAGACTATGCTTCCTTTTGTTTTAATTCCTGTCCTTATCACGCCCTACCGTTTTTATCCACTCTCGGCAACGTGATGATGCCACGTGAGTAGAGTTGCCTTTTAGCGGGATCTTCAGATTCTTCCTGTTGGTCCCTGTATCCACACGCTCTATTCGAATCTCCGCCGTTTCATAGAACTTTGGTATGTTGATTTCATTCTTCTTAGCCCTTTCATCTCCTTCTTCGCATTGTAAGTGCATTATTGTGGCACAACGAGTAGTTGTTGCCTCTTTATCTCTGTGTTGTTCGTTCTTTCTAGCACCAAAATATATATTTTAGGAAAGAAATAAAGGACCTTTTTGACCAGAATTTGCTCAGCCGCTAAGTCATTCCTTTCCCATGTCCATGTCGTAATTGCCTATTTCTTGATACAAACGCTGAACTACCTTTCCAAATTTGTTGCTTTGTTAAATTTAAATTAAAATCCCTGCCTCGCAGTTCTTAACACATTTACTGCTATATCAGACCACCTCATGGCTGCTGGTAGGAGGGTTTAGCCTTTCATTTTCTTTGTTCTCGCTTGCTCCCTTCCCTGTATCTAGCCTTTCCTTTTCTCTCTTTTATTTCTGTCATCTTCGTCGCAGTGGACTTATCTTTGTTTTGTTCATTTTTCTGTCAGATTTTTTACCTAATTCGAGAAATAAATTTTTCGTTTTTCAATGAAATTCGTCTGTGTGTTCTTGCGAATTTGAGTTTAAACTCGCTGTCTAAAGCATGATGTTTTTCGGCATTCTGTCCAGGGCAACACACACACACACACACACACACACACACACACACACATATATATATATATATATATATATAAGGTGATAAAAAAAATTTACATATATATATATATATATATATATATATATATATATATGTACTTATAGTCTCAAAATTGTAATGTGATTAGTACCAAAATTGATTTTCTTTCAGTAGTTGACTAGTAGAAAGACATTTTAGGCAAGCAATTTTTTTGTTATAAAGTGCTTAATATCAAAATTAGGATAGAGAAAATAATTAATGCTGAGAAACTTGTCATTTAGCTTAGCAACGTTCTTTCAGTCTTACCGACTTCGAAATTTCGTAAAGGCGTTATTGTAATGTATTCACTCTTCAGGATCATTTCTGCTGCTATTTCTAAATCATTTCGGAAAATAAGAAATTTGGTGTAAATTGATATCTTTTTGTGTACTTTACTTTTTTTGATTGATGAAATTATTATTTTTTTTATTCTTGTTTTTTTTTCTGTTTCTAAAGTGGCGTAGGATTTGTTTTAATTGCTTTATATTGTCAAGCTGTTCTCCTTTTAACCGTGTTGAGCTGACCTCTTTTTACTGCGTCAGTGTATATGGCTACCTAAACATTTTTAGATCATGATTACAGGTATGTGTTTAGTTTGATTTTGCTGATGACCGTGTATTCATTTGTAAGCTTGGTGTGTTATTTTTTCTGTTTGATGAGTGTAGATGATGACGAAGATGATATATATATATATTGATGTGTGTGTTAATGTGTGTGTGTTTGTGTGTGTGTATTTGCACAGCAAACTTTCATTTAAACTTAAATGTTTCATTAAATATTACCAACATGGAAGATTTTATCAATTTTTGATTTAATATTTCCAGTATTCTTACATGTTTCCTTTTTCCTGGAAATAAGTAGTTTAAAAATATTCCATAATTTTTTACTTTCCAAGCGCTTTCAGCCACTTCACTTGCCATTTTCAAGGATGCTATTTTCCCGACATGGTTATCATGTTCTCGTATTTGACCGTTATGAGATTTTTCTGTTATTTTTTGTGTCTTTGAAAAGGAAAGTTTTTTTAAGCTATCACGTGATGTGCGCGACTGGGCATCGCGTGAGAAATTTTTTTTTTTTTACATTTAAACCTCCATTCCACATTCCACCATTAAATTATGGAAGGTTGATGGTAGGAGAAAATTGCTTGATATGTAATTCCTCTTATAGTTCCTCTCATATATATATATATATATATATATATATATATATATATATATTAGTCATCCACATACAAGCCTGTTTCGCTGTTATCACAGCTCATCGGTGTGACTAGATACATCAATTTGCTTCTGGCCGGGATCGAAACGCGACCGATTTTGTGTCAGTTGGTGTCACTACCCACTAAAGCATAGGCGCATGGAGTCAGAGAAAGGAAATCTTAACGTGTTGTATGCACACGCCAATCACCGACAAAACTCAATTCATTTCTGAAGAGTAATGTGTATATATATATATATATATATATATATATATATATATATATATACTAGCAATATAGCCCGGCATAGCTCGGGTGTAATGAAAGCTTTAACACTAATCCATGGTCCTGGAACTCAGACTCTTTTGACGTTGGCACGAAAGACTAAAAAGCACTAGTTGTTTCCAGTTAAAGCGAAACCGTAGACTGAAAGAAAAATGAATGGATGTAAGTCAAATTTTGATTTTTTTCGTCGTAAACTGAATTTTGAAGGCTAAATAAGTCCTCTGAGTAAATGGTATCATGGCTGAGACTAAGAACTATAATTATACCTACTTAGAGCCAAACTCAAAGCAAAAACTAAAATAAAAGGGCTGAAAAAATACAGACATACAGGCAGATAAACAGACATATATATATATATATATATATATATATATATATTATCGATTGTCTTTACTATTGTAAGAACTGCAACCTTGAAACTTCTGAATATCGTTTCTTATGTCTTTGTCTATGAGTGTATCAAATTTAATTAAAATCGGACCACTCCTTCTATAACCCGATTTATTCGATTATCGATTTTCGATATTTATCGGGAGTACCTCGACACAAAACCTAGCTAAGAACACTCGCAGACGCTTATAGTACAACTGTGTAAATTTTCAAGAAAATTGGTTCAGCCGTTTCGGAGTCTATAGGTAACGGACAAACACACACACACACATACACAAACACACACACACACCGAGACAAAATTCAATTTATAAATAAGTTTTTATATATATATATATATATATATATATATATATATATACATGAGAGGTATTTTGGGATATATATATATGTGTGTGTGTGTGTGTGTGTGTGTGTGTGTGTGTGTGTGTGTGTGTTATATAAATATATATTATGTAATTATGAGCATTACAAAACATATCTCCATTTACTTTTCTTGCATAACTGGGCACAGTGTCTCCTAAAATTCTGCCAATATCAACAAAGCATGGAGATTTTGGTCCACAAATGATCGGACAAAACGAAGGTGGTTCTGAAAGTTCCCTACTAATGATAAGGGCTTTAAAGATTAAGAATGTAGAGGACGATCATGTAGTCTTGACAACAAACAATTGCGATCAGCTGTTGAGCAAAACCTACATCAAAGTGTCGTAGAAATATCTCAGGCGCTTGATGTCAGCATTGTAACAGTCTCACGTCATTTTCAAAGCATTGGCAAGGTGAAACATCTCGATAAATGGGTTCCTCATGAGCTTAATGAAAATGAAAGATTTAGGCGTTTTGAAGTGTGCTCGATGATCTTTCTAGGTAATACCAGTGATCTTATTTTTAATCGAATAGTCACTTGTGATAAAAAATTTGATCCTTTATAATAACCGTAAACTATCAGGTCAATATCTTGATCGTGATGTGTCCCCCAAACATTTCCAAAAACCATAGATGCATCAGCAAAAAATGATGGTGTCAATCTGATGGTCTGCAATTGGTGTTTTCCACTACAGCTTTTTGGAAGCCAATCGGAATTAATGCAGAGCTTTACTGCTATCAACTTGCTGAATTTCATGCACGCCTAAAAATGAAATGCATTGGTGAATCGACATGGTTGATATCTGCTCGGCGATAATGCGCGTACACATGTTCCGAGATTGATGTTACAAAAAGCTATAGACTTGGGATACGAGAGTTACCCCATATTGCATACTGCATATTCTCTTGACCTTTCACCCATTGATTATCAATGTTTAAGCACTTGAGCACATTTTTAAATGGTAAAACTTTTAGCTGCAAACCAGAGGTGAAATCAGCTTTCAAAGATTTCGTTGCATCACAGCCAATAACTTTTTATCAACGAGGAATAAATAATCTCGTTGAACAAAGGCAGAGATGCATAAATGTTCAAGTTTCGTATTTTGACTAATTCCAATATTTCTACAGTTTATGTTTCTGAAATCGCCCATTATTTTTTTAACAAACTAATACTATCAAAACTGCAATTTTCATTCCATTATTAAAACCCGTAAAGAAAAGAAGGATTTTACTAAAGAATTAACCAATGACAACGAATTTTGACAAACAAGAATGTGGACAATAGCACCATTTTCGTTAACAGCAAACATTATAGACAAGATATTTCTTAGAACGTCATTACGTTGGATTTATCTTCATGTACAAATTTATGGAAACTTAATTATTTTTAAACGTTTCAAATACCGATATATATATATATATATATATATATATATGTGTGTGTGTGTGTGTGTGTGTGTGTGTGTGTGTGTGTGTGTGTGTGTGTTTCATTGAAAATGACAGACAAGGAATTATCCTTTTACATACTTTTTCATGTGTTCTTACGATTTTTCTCTTTTCAGAACACAAATTATATGAGAATTGTCCGCAGATTTTGTTTTTGAGCGGTTTTGGCTATACTTTCAGTCATTATCAAGGATGAATTTTGTTTTACTTGTAACTAAAAATGTGTAAAGTTTATGCATATAAAGTCATGTCATATTCCGAACACGGTAAGCACAAAAGCGTCCGAAAAAACAAAAACTTCGGACAATTATAATATAATTTGAATTCTATAAAAACAAATCATTAGAACACGTGAAACATTTTGTAAAATTTAGTTATTTTTAATGAAACCTGAATGTATATATATATATATATATATATATATATATATATATTAGAACATGTACATAAATTTTTATATATCCTCTACAAATAGTACATTTGTTTCGACATTCAAACTTCAATGTCTCATCAGTATAGGAATGGAAAGCCTCTTTTCTTATGGAAAATCCTTAAACAAGCAAGAACAGCTAAATCTATAAAGGAATCATGTTTCCTTTGTCTTCAAGAAAACATTGAAATCATTAAATATATGAATAATAACAAGCTTTTAAACCAGAGGCATGAAACCACAGTAAACTGCAAGATTGTAAGGTTAGTTGTAAGGACTAACCTTACAATCATGCTAAAAAATGCTACAAAAGCCAGAGCTAGGACCCCCTAGAAATTTTTCTAAAAAATAAAAAATTCTATAGAAAAAATCGATTTACTAAATTCTAAATTAAGATTTAATATACATAAGTCGATTAATTATAAAACTGTCCTTAATACACACATTAAAATTCACCTCTTACCTTAAATACAAACATTCAATCTTTTCTCCTACATAAAATTCTACTCATTACGCACTTATTACCTGCTTACCTGTTACCTTAAATTTTTAGCATTAAATTTACTTCTTACATTAAATCTTACCGCAAATGGTGATCTAAGTAAAATTTAATATTTAATAGAAAAAATCCGTTTCCAATCTGTGATCTAATTAAAATTTAAAATTTTATAGAAAAAATCGATTTCCTAAATCCAAAATAAGATTAAATATACAAATTTAGATTAATTATAAAGACTCTGCTTAAATACAAAAATGTTCAATACAAAATAAGCATCCCACTCCTTACCAGCTCTTCTAAGAAATCCAAAGGATATAGTCTAGTCAAAAGACAATGAAAAAACTTGCATTCTAACTGCTAATGATAAATCTGTCTAGAAAACTCAAAGACTCTCATTAATCAAGCATATTCATTACCCACACCACTTTCTTCAAAATTCTAACGGTCAATCCACAAGGCTTGTTCCCTTATCACTAACCCCCATCAACATCCCACACACAACTGACCAAATATAAGAAAAGAGGCTTTCCATTCCTGTCCACACCGCCTGATGAGACATTGAAGTTTCATTGTCGAACCAAATGTACTATTTGTAGTGGATATATAAAAAAATTATGTACATGTTCTAAAATATAATAAATATATATATATGCCATCCACATACAAATCTGTTTCGCTGTATCATATCTCATCAGTGTGAATAGACTTCTACTTTTTCCAGCCGGGATCAAAACTCGACCGATTTTGCATAAGTCGGAGTCCCTACTCCCTAAGACATAGGTGCATAGAATGAAGGAAGGGAAATTTTTAGCGTGTTATATATATATGCGGTGTATACACACGCCAGTCATCGGGAGAACTTATTGAAGAGTAACGCGTAATTATATAATCTAATGATAATACCTTGTCTGTCATTTTCAATGAAATCTAAATAAAGGAGTAATTGCTGCCTAAATGCACAATATATATATATATATATATATATATATATATATATATATATATATATATATATTGTTCTAGTCACAATTAATGGTTCTGATGGCATTTCATGAGAGTATATTGCAGAATATGTTCTGAAAAAGTCGAAAATCTAGGAAAATGATTTTGGTCTCTTGACAACCCATTAACTCTCTTAACTGTTGTTTTATTCTCAAACAATAGAAGGAACGATAGAAAATTAAAAGATTACTCCGACGCTGGTGTTAGCAACATTTAATATATATATATATGTTTTAATAGTTTAAAACCATTTTCTAAACTGTGGTAAATCAGAAATTAGAATCACACTTGATAAAGCGTCCATGCCGACATGACAAAAATTAAACGACTAATGATAAGTAAATTATATTTTTCTCTGGTTCTTTGTGACAATTTTGAAGTCAAAGTTTCTGAGCATCAGTTATGCTACTATAAGTAGTATCAGTACTATTATTAGTAGAAACAACCGTGTAAAACAATATACAGAGTGTGAACGTAAGGATTAACTTTCCATCGCGCATCTGAATTTTTAATTGATATTTTATTTCATAAAATAATTTGAAAAAGGCTGTAATTTATTCAACAAAGATTTTCTTAGTGAATACATTTTTATTTGTAAATATAGACACTTTTTTAAAAATAGTATCTTAGGCGTTCACCTACTTTTGTGCAGCAATATATATATATAAATATATATAGGCTGCGATGAATAAATTGTCATCTCATTTTAACAAATATATTCACCATAATTAAACAAAAATATCTCGAAAACCTAAAGAGTAAATTTATTCAATAAAATCGATTCTACTTTGGAATCTCCTGCAACTTTTCTGGGTGTTCTCTTTGTTTAATTAGTGAATGCTGCCATAATCCTTGCAGTCAGTTCATCTTTGGTATTAGATAAAGTTTTGTTGGTCTCTCGCTCAACTTGGCCTCACACAGGATAATCCAAGGGTTGCAGTTTGAAAAGTTAGGTGGCCAGATGTAAGAGATGTGGTTGCAGAAATTCTCTGATAGCTTTAACTGCTTTCTTGTGCATGTGTGGCTTGGTGCAGAATCCTGTTGCCAGACATAGACTCTTCCAGCAGCCATACTCTTGACCCAATGCGGCACTACCTCTTCAAGGCACCAACAAATTCTGGAGTTTTTTCTTATCACAACGATGAGCTGCCGTACTCTCGTAATTACTGTTGGACTCATCAACTGAACTGCCCTCCGCTTGACACCCAAATACTGAAACGTTCGTATTGGAACTTTCAGCACGAATTGCCAAACAGTACAGCATTCCTTTTCCAAATTTCTAGCAGAGTGAATTATGGCATGGTTCTCTTGTTCTCATAGACGTTGCCCAACTGACCCTACTATGCATTCCAGTCAACAAAATCAAAAACAATCAAGGTGCATTTGTGAAACTTAAAAATATAATATGCCGACAGTTTACCGATTGCCCTCTAGATATGTAGAGAATGCACTGAATCTAAACTTAGAAATACATAGATCTATTACATAAAAATAAATTTAGGTATCTTTAAATTAAATCGGTAATTAATTTTTAAAATCTGTAACCATGAATCATTTGCATATATATACAAAATGATTTAGAACTTAATAATTTTAGTTAAATGTAACCATCTCTTCTATTCTAATAGTTTCTTTTCTCGCACTTCACGTTTATGGAACTCCCTTTCATCCGCTTGCTAACCTTATAGCTACTATCTCCAAAAGTTTAAATGCAACGTCAATTGCCATCTTCTATCTACTTGATTACCATACATCTCTTATCATTTTTTCAGCATTTCCAGTACCTTGTTTCTTTCTCTGACTGTAAGCTCCTGCGCACCAGTGGCAGTCCTGCCTTGCTTGGGGTGAAATGATTATAAACAAAGACGAAAAAAAACACCTCATTTTCCCGTCTTCTAAGAATTGTTGTTAGACAGGAGACTCCATCATACCTAAAATAGTGTGTTACTTCTCAATCACCCTGTATATATTTATGTGTTTGTCTGTGTATGTTTATAGTGGAATTTTCTAGATTCTCTTCATTCTTGCTTGTCAAATGAACATTCAAATCATCGACCAGTGAGTGTGCAGGTGTGAAGAAAGTAATTCATGTGTAAAACACAGCGGCTTTTGGTTGTTGTTGTTTTTTCCTACTAATAGAAATTTTGAAGAGTTGAGCGGAATAGAATTGGCCAATGGGTCAGATCAGGTAACAAAAGGGGTAAAAATGACGATTTTAAGGCAGTAAGTAAAAAGGTTAAGAGCATTGAAGAGGAGCCCATCTCTTCAAATGTCATTTCGAAATTGTCAATTTTTTTTTTTTTCTATCGAAAACTTCACTTCGTCCAAACCGATTACATGTGTTTGTATATGTATCTCTTGAAATGTTCGGATTTACTTCCTGCCTCGATTCCGTTTTTTATTGCTTTTTATGACTGCTGATTATGCTCTCCCTTTAAAAATGACACATCCCCCAGAATAGACCAAATTCTTCTGGTTGTGACCTCAATGAATGTAAGGCTTTTAAAACCATTATCTTGACAGGATTTTCGGCTCGTTTCTTTAAAATCTGCCATTGCGACTTTGTATATAAAGTATTTTCAAAGTGTATTTTTGTCTGGCTCAAGTTTAAAGTTGTTGGGCACCCACTGTCGCTCGAACCCATATACAGGTACAATCGTGTTAACCTCTGCTCCCCAGCGGAAGTCAAAATGTTAAGTATAATTCATACACAAACATACACATACATCACGAAACTGAAAGTTAAATATCTATGGTTAAATAAAGAAGACAAGAAAAGAAATATGTTTTTCACCTAAACATTTCCTCCTGTGATGGATTTATCAAAGAAAGAAATTAAAATCATTTTATTTTAAATAAAGTATCTATAAACAAGAAATTACTAGAAAAAACACTCATAAATTGTCCCAATTTCTTCTTTTTCTTTATGTTTCGTGTCCTTTCAGGACGTAGGCGATAATGGCCCTCTACACTTTCCTACCCTTGTAGCTATTAACACATTTTCTCTTAGTATTTCTCCTAATCTCTACTCTGCCATCCACTTGCTCAAGCCTATCAAGTATGTCACGCGTTGCTTTCCCCTATCTCACTTTCCCTCTATCCGTCTTTTGAGTATTAGATTCTCCAAGCCCACCTTCCTCATTACGTATCCCAGAAAATTTAGTTGTTTCTTTCTAATGTTAAGCATAATTTTCCGTTTTGTTCTCATCCTCTCCGAGATCTTGTCGTTGCTCACAAGTTCGATCCATATTATCCTCAGCATCCATCTGTAGAAGCAGAGTCTCTCTTTCAAGTCTCTCTTTCATCTTTGATGGGATTGTCCAGTTTAAATATCTGGGAAGGGTTTCAACAGAGAAAAGTCGTCTTGAACGGCTTCTGCGAGTGTCTCTCTGGACAATAAGTTTGGACATACTTCGTTCCTATCTTTTCTCAACACTGTTCCTGATGTCATAAGTTCTAAATCGGTAAAATGTTGATGACACAACTATTTACCACTACCTTACTGGTAGGTCTAATCAGTTCGATACGGTCAAATTGGCAGCTGACCTCAACAGTGACCAACAGCGAAATAGGGCTAGAAATGTATTGTTAATTTTAACGCCTTAGAAACAAATTTGCTTTCTTTTAATCGTCTTAGAGAAACTTTCTCAGTCAGTTAAGTGCTATACACGCTTGAGCGATCATGTCTCAAAAGCAACATAACTGACTAGGCAGAATATTTTTCTGCAGTTAGCTTGCCATTACTTGCTGCAGTAAACTGGTTGCTAACCAAGGCTATAGAACCTAATCAGTTCTACTATTTAGCCCATAGCTGGAGGGAGAAGAGACGGGTTAATGCCTTTCCCAAGAGTATTTGCACGTAAGTGAATGCAACGAATGTGATGAATTCTACTTGACTTCGTTGCATTCTTCTTCTTCTATGTGCCCTGTCCCTTCAGGACGTAGGCGATCATGGTTCTCCATGTCTCCCTATCCCGTGTGGCTCTTAGTATGTTTGCTCCTGTTGCTCCTGGCAACCCCCGTTCCGTCATCCACCAGATCAGACCCTGCAAATATGTTATCCGCTGCCTTCCTCTGTCTCTCCTTCCTTCTATCTGTCCAGTCAGTATCAGGTTCTCCAGGCTCTCCTTCCTCATTGCATGTCCCAGGAACTTCAGTTGTCTCTTCCTGATGCTCAGTATCAATTTCCTTTTTGTTGCCATTCTTTCTAACACCTCGTCGTTGCTTGTATGCTCAGTCCACGATATCCGTAGCATCCTTCTGTGGAACCACATTTCGGCCGCTTCCAGTTTTGTCCTCATTTTCGATGATATTGTCCAGCATTCACTGCCGTATTGAAGAACTGACATCACGTAGCAGTCCAGCACTCTTTTCTTTGTTTCTATTGAGATTTTCCTGTGTATTAGTATTTTGCTCATCTTCTGGAACGCGTCCTTTGCCATGCCAATTAGACTTCGGATCTCCGTGTCGCACTTTACATCTCCTATTACTGTCGTTTCTCTCTCCAGGACAGATTGGGTCTACCGCAGAAAGTAATTGCAACCTACTGCAGAAACATCTTCTGCTCAGTCAGTTATGTCTCTTTTCAGACATGATCGCCCAAGCGTGTATCACGTATGGCACTTAACTGGCCGTAAGAATCTTTTTATCTTCCATCAGCGTGGCTAATGCTAATCTCCAGGAGACTGACCCATAGCGCCTTCTGGGCTAACATTTTCTTCAGATATGAAATGGAAAGATCATATTGAAACAATTGCAAAGTCTACTTCTAACAAAGACGGTTCACTGTTAATTTATCTTACACGTTTATGTCTAGTTAACATTCACTTTTGCATAGACTATTATAGGCAAATCTGGTTTGGAACTTCTTTTATGTATTTAGAGAAACTTGATAAAATCCAAAGAATAATTTAGGGAAAATTTGCGGAAATGATTACCCTCCTTGACCCCAGATAGAATTTAACACTATCAGTTGCCCTCTCGATAACATTTATCTTACTGCAGAGGCAATAAAAAATTTAAGTGGTGACTATTCCTGCTTTAGAATATGCAACATAAATTTCTTCAGAGAAACTTAACCTTGAATTTTACTGCCATGAAGACTGGGTCTCTAAATCAGACAAGATGGCTGACTTTAACTATAAGGTTAGTGAGTTTATGGACCAGACAGGCTTATCCACCAAAACTCCATGATAAATTGTACAGTATGATAAAATTTATAATTGAAATACATGCACTTGATTTGAAATTAAAAGGTATAATGAATCCCATAGCAGACGCCTGTATATAGTCAATATGATCCAGAGAATAAATTAACAGTCGAATGAAATACAGATTATTTACGCGTAAGTGAATGCAGCGAATTCAACCGGAATTCGAATTCGGCTCCCCGATTTCTCGTTCCGAACCGATATTCATTGCGCCACAACACACATCAAATTTGATTAACCTCCCATAAAATGCAGGTTGTGAACCTGTACTTGCAAAAAGGTTTTCAAAAGATTCTTATAAGTGGAACAACACTGGAATTGCCGAATTTACCAGCACATTCGCAAAGTGTGGAAGGAACAGCTAAAGTAACTACTGAAACTTTACAAATTGTACATGGACAATAAGCAATGCATAGGAACATGATTACTAAATTATTGTGCCATCAAATAAATCCTTCAAAGGAAAATTATCCTGAACAATTTAGATATATTATGAACTAATATGTTCTATCGAGCAGTAAATGTAAAACGTTGTACGTTGTAAAGCAGTGGATATCCCTTGGAACGAGAAATCAGTGACCCGAGTTCGAATTCCAGTGGAATTCGTTGCATTAACTTACGCGCAAATAACCATTGGGAAAGGTTTTAATCCATCTCTTCTTTTACCAGCTATTGATTAAATAGCAAGACAGATGTCTCTTTCAAGATATGATTGCCAAAGCGTCTATCACGTATGGCACTTAACTAACTAAATTGTAATGCGATTTTCAACAAAAAATCTAAATTTTAAACATTTTGTCTTCTAACATTTGCCCAGCAGTATTATAGTGTTATATACACATTTTGTTTTTTAATCATATCACCCCAAGCAAGGCGGTAACGCCACTGATGTGCAGGGGGCTACATAAGAGTGAGAAGATTAGAAAAGAGAAAAACCGGAAACCACATCATAAACAGGAAACAAAGGATGAGCCTCTTCACCTGTTCAATAGACGTGGGTGGAGTGTGACCCAGGCGATAGTTTAGTCTATCTACTCCAATTGAAAAGAAAAAAAAGAAAAGGGTGAAAAGATTGGAAAAGAGAAAGCCGGAAACCACATCCTAAACAGGGAACAAGGGATGAACCTCTACACCTGTTCAATAGACGTGGGTGGAGTGTGAACCGGGCGATAGTTTAGTCTATCTAATCCAATTGATGTCTGCAGATTGTGATAGCAAGATAAGTTAGTCATAATATTCTCTCCGGAACTGCATCTATCTATTTTTGTTTTTATTAATTATGGCACAATGGTGTAAGATCTTATTTATTGTTTAAACTTTTTTGTAACCTTTTACAATTTTTATTTATCGAATACTGGTAAAAAATAGCATATTTTTACTCGTGGTGATTCATGATTAGAATTCTGATTTAATCTATTTTCCATTCATTGTATCTAATACGAAAATATAAACTTTTTTTAATTTATTCTTGAAATAGTAAAATGTTGAAGTCATGTTTGTAAGCAACAACCTGTGAAAATTTGGTACATTTTCAGGTCATATTTAAAGATAAATGCTCAAAAATTGCTAAAAGCTATTAATTGGATTTTTGATGACAGTACTTTTTATATCAAACTTCAGGTTTTAATTGAGTGCAATGATAATTTTCTGAAATGATGATTGCCATTTTTAAACCTCATCCTTACTTCAAGTCATATGGCACTATTCATATGGCACTATTCACTGGAGGAATTAAAAGAAGTGGAGAAAGAAGAAAGATTTGGCCTCCCCTGTTCAGGATTGATAAAATATTTATTAATAACACTAATTATGAATATCCCCCGTTTGAATTAATCTTCCTGAATTTTAACTTTTTTAAATTTAATTATTTTTAATTTTAATTTTTTTCGCATTCATGTAAATCTTGTCTATTTATATGTTACCCTTGAAAAATTAAAAATAGTACGCTAACATTGTAAGATTTAACTTTCACGAATATCGAGTGAACATAAATTCAACTCTCTTTAACGGTCAGTTTGTAATAAGCACCTGATGACTGCGTTAAGCTCTAAGTCGTTCCACCGACATAGGATATATGTATATTTATTAATATATAATTAATATCTCTGTTTATAGTATATTAGTATATTTAACACTAAAATAATATATTTATGTATGTGCGTATATTTGAGTGTATACCCATTTATATATATATATATATATATATATATATATATATATATATATATATATTGTCATCCGCAGACAGATCTGTTTCACCGTATCACAGCTCATCAGTAAGTTTAGACTCTGATATATATATATAGACTACCGACCATAATTATTAGGCCACCACATTTTAAAAAAAACAGATGAATTTCATACTATTTTTAGTATTTATTGACAAATAAAAATAGAATGGTTCTTTTGTTATTATTACTTTGCAAAATTTTACACGGCAAGTAATCAAAGACGAATTGATGAAACTGCAATATAGGTAATTAGTAGATATTTATAAATACATTTGATGCACATGTTATTGTGTGATATTAACAAAAGAACCATTATATTTTCATTTACAGTTATTCACTTGACAATAAATATTAAAATATAGTATAAAATACATAATTTTCAAACACTGGCGTGGCCTAATAATTATGGCCGGTAGTGTATATATATATATATATATATATATATTATGCTCTCATTACGATTGTGCTCTCTAGAGAAGAAAATTGTGAAAACATTTTTCACTTCTGCGATACAAGCAATACTCTTCAGAAATGAATTGAGTCCCTTCGGTGACTGGCGTGTGTATACGCTGCTGATACATTTTAATGTGTATACAACACATTAAAATTTCCCATTCTCTGTATGCGCCTATGGCTTAGGGAGTAGCGACTTCGACTGACACCAAATCAGTCGAGTTAGGTCCCAACCAAGTGGATATGTCTAGCCACAGTGATGAGCTGCGAAACAGGCTTGTATGTGGATGACTAATACATATACATTAATCTAGCATATTTTGATTTCTTCAAATGCTATTTTAGTTGATTTCCATATTTGTGTACACACCTCATTTTTAACACTATTTTTGTCGTATCACGACCTGCGCACTCGAGAAAATCTATATAAAGGAAATGTGCACTCTGTCTTGAAATAATAATAAAGATAATTATATATATATATATATATATATATATATATATATATATATATTATTTATTCATAAATTATAACATGGATATGTTGCAAAATGGCTACTTTTGTAGTGATATTTTAACATATCCATGTTATAATTTATGAATAAATAATATTATTAGCTCTACTTTTGTATTGAGCACTTTCTTAAAAATAGTGTTTCTTTTGACAAGGAATATTATTCCAACAATACTTATATATATATATATATATATATATATATATATATATATATATATTACCGTATAAGAGATGGGGAGGGGCAACATTTTCCCTTAGAAAACCTCTGACCTGATAAAAGGTCTTTAATGGGTATGCTGAGACGTATATATAGAATGCATAAAACCTTTCAATCGATTTTTCTGTCGAACTTTTAAAATTCAGGGGTCTTTTCTGGTTGACAAATTGAATTGAAGAGTTTTCCCATGAAGTATTAATGTACGAGGTGATGGCCGCATACCTGTATGCGAAGAGTCGAACGTAAGAATTGGTTTTTAAAATCACTGAAAGTGATTTACAAGTTTAAAAGATTATTTTGTTTTTCGTGATATTTTTTTCTTTCAAGTAAAGGACTGAGATGCAGTGTTTACACACATGGAATTAAATTCCCACTATTCTTCAAATTTATTCAGCTTTATCTGTTGATACATATGCACACACACACACACACACACACACACACACACACACACACACACACACATACATATATATATATATATATATATATATAATGAGTCTATGATTTTCAATACTATTTTAAAAGACAATATATATATATATATATATAGCTTAGGGTGTTGCGGCTCCGACTGACACCAAATCGATCGAGTTTCGATCCCGGCCAGAAGCAAGTGGATGTGTCTAGCTACACTGATGAGCTGTGATACAGCAAAACAGTCTTGTATGTGGATGACTAATATATATACTGGGAGTCGTTTCGCGATTTCCTGTGTGATGTCCCTTGGAAAAAAGGTTTTAGTCTTCCCGTTGAAGACTGTGCGTCTGAGGTCTCCTCTTGGGTTAAAGCTGTCATCGATGCTTTCATCATAGCCAAGAAGTTACGACTTAAACTCCATTCGTCCCCCTGATTCTCTCTTGTTTGCTCGGCTGCTCTTGCCCACAGGAATCCCTTCTTCCGTCTTTATTGGAGCCACACATCTGACCATAGTAGACGCCTTTTTACCCTTGCTCGTAATGAGTGCAAGAACATTGTAAATAATGCTAAGCTGTTGTTTGCTGAAAGAAGGAAACAGCGTATAGCATTCAGCAAAATCGTCTCCAAAGATTACTGGCGGCTTTGTAAAAATATGTGAAATCCCCACCTGATTTAATCAATAAATATGAGGTCGTCACATCTGCAGCGGACAAGGCCGAATGCTTTGCTCGGAGATTCTCCACTAATTCAACATTTCATTCCATATAGTTTGCAAGGATGACTGGAGCTGGTGGTATACTGGAGGTAGCTGGAGTGACGGCCGATGACAAGCTGGAAATGATGATGGCTTGCTAACTGGAAGTATTGCAGATGGCTGGACTCATGAGCTGGCTATTGGCTTCTGCTGTAACAGTTATTACACTTTAATGCTAGTCTTCTGGGTCACCGAACACTTCTTTTTTTTTAATTTTTTGCTGCTTTTGAGGCCCCTTTATATCCTGAATCAGTCTTACAACAATGCTGTCATGAAACAGGCGTACATATACTGTGATTGCTATATTGGTCAACATACAAATATTAAGGGCTCAAAATTTTCATTTTAAAAACCGATCTTTTGTCACATCCGGTCAGTGGGGAGGTTTCTGGCAAATACCCAGATATTGAATGACGAAAGAAAAGAGTCAAATAAACAAAGACTTTAGCATAAAAATATATTGGCAAGTTTATTTTCGGTAAAAAATACGTAAACAAAAATAATGTTTCAGTGTCGTAGGGGAAAAAGCCTGCGAGATCATGTAGAAGTTCCGAGTAGCTTTGTCCTGTGATAACAGTTCAGGTAGTCGCTAAAAGCAGAACGGAGCTGGAAGACAGAGAAATGAAGAGAACTTCTGACAGTTCCTGTGTATGTGCGTGATTCTTTCTGAGTTCCACTCTGCACACAATCATCACCGAATGGAATAAAAATATAAGATTATAATTATATATACGTGTTCGTGTCCGTCGTTGATGTCGAGACCATCGCCATTCTTGGTTTCCAGCTTATATAACAGAGGATTGTTTTTTTCTGAACGTCGTCAGTCGCGTTTCTTGAAACAAGAAAAAAAGAAAGAAGACCATGTCGGGGATATTCATTTATTTTCATTTATTTATTTATTTGTTGAGGTGACGATGTTGATTGTTTTGATCTTCAAATCACCCAACCCTTCGAAGAAACGAAGGAAAGCTAAAACGCTTATATAAAGCAAGAAAAATAATGTGAAAGAATAATTGAATCGTTTGCTGGAGTGTGAGCTCGAATCTGACAGATGTTGATTTCCTTTGGCATCAAGAACCCAGCGGTAAATCTCAGTCCATCCTTACACACATTGATGATCTGATGGATAGACAAAAGATTTTTTCTTATTTATTGAGATTTATTTTATATATTTAAGTTTTTTATCATCCTTATTTTTTCTTATTTTTGTGAATTGACAGTTTCTGTTAGCATTTTTCTTTTCCTAACAACCAATTACATCGTAATAACACCAGGAAAACTACGAAAGCGGGATGCAAGACAACGTTTGATGAAGGTGAGGTTTCATGCGCATCAACGTGTAAATATGAAATACGTAACAGTATAGAAGCGTATTTGGAAGGGAATCCATGTGTTCTTCTTTATATATTTGTGCCTGTTATTCAATGAGTGTGTATCTCATGATATGAAATGTTTCCATGGCTGAAATATATATCTAAGTTTTTGGAATTTAACTATTTCTATTAAAGCTCTATATATTTATTTCTGCTTGTATCTATCTATATTTTTATGCGTGTTTCTATCTATCTATCTATATATCTATCTATCTATCTATCTATCTATCTATCTATCTATCTATCTATCTATCTATCTATTAGTCTGTTCATTATCTATATATCTATCTATTTTTCTATCTATCTATCTATCTATCTATCTATCTATCTATCTATCTATCTATCTATCTATTAGCCTGTACTTAATATTTCTTTGTCTTTTTGTTTTTTGTCTTTATCAATCAATATGATCAATTTTTCTTCTATTTATATTCCTTTCACTCGTAGCTTCTTGGCATCACTCTCTCCCTCTATCTATCTATCTATCTATCTATCTATCTATCTATCTATCTATCTCTCTCTCTCTCTCTCTCTCTCTGTATATATATATATATATATATATATATATATATAATGTGGAGGTTTGTCACTTTTGTTTGGTTTTAAAACAGATTAACCATGCGTAGAAGCACTCAAATACAAAGATAATATAAATAAGAAAGGGAAACAAACAGCAACAGATGAGGAAAATGTCTTGAAGAGTGAGATCACAATGTTGTCTTCACGAAACCTTAAAGTGGGCATAAGCACTTTACGATAAAAACCTGTTTGCCAAAGAACTAAAACAACAATAATCTTTATGCTGACCATTATCAAACACACACGCGCATATATATATATTAGGAAATGATTTTTAAAACCGACATATTTTTAATTTATTTGATTAAACGTTAATTCTAATGGATATTCATATTTGAGTAGATGTTCTGCTTTTATTTACTTATTAAACAGTATAATTATTTATTTTCATCTATCTGTCTGAATATACAAGAATTCTTGTTAGAATAATCTTCGGACAGGATTTGAACCTGCATTCCGTACTGGAAACCGTCATTAGATCTAGTGTTCCTTGAACTCTCGGCCACATAGGACCTTAAACAAAGCACGAATACTGATTTTAATCAAACACTTTCTCGAATATTCAGCCCGGTCTATGTAAATAAATAAATATGCTATTTGGGAATAAAAACAAACCATATAGTCTAGTTTAAGTAATCATTAAAAACAGTGTTTAAATAAATAAATGTGCATATATAAATCTTGAAAAATCTAGCCCCGATGAGTGGCGACATCATAATGGTGTCTTCGCCAAACTTTTAAGTCGGCATGAACCTGCTTAGTTAAAGTGACAAATTCTTTAAGTTAATCATCTCACCGCTCGATATCTTCCTCGATTAAAAAAAACCTGCTTGACAAAATAACTTTTATCAGTAAAACTACTGAAAAAAACAACATTCTAGGCGTAACCATTATCATAACTCTATATATATATTATTATGGACTCTCCCGTCGATTTTGACGTATGAGTGTATAATTTAGTTAGACTGCCACACAAAGAATTGTTTAGAGTGATGAAGGCTTGTGTAGCACCATCCACATTTTGGAACCGCTGATAACAAACAATCGGTGCAGAAGTTTGCCACAGATCGCATGAACAGCAGACCTCAGTTATTTAGCCCATAACTGGAGGAATGGACGAATTAATATCTTTCCCAAGGGTACCAGTGCGTAAGTGAATGCAGAGTGTTCGACTGAAATTGGAGCTAGGCTCACTGATTTCCCTTTCCGAGCCGACATCCACCGCACCACAACGCACATCCGTCCATAAACGGTTACAGCACCTGGTATTCCCAAGCGGTCACCCATCTAAGTACTGACCAGGCTCAACGCTGCTTAACTTCGGTGATCGAGCGGAAACCGGTGTGTGTGTGTATATATATATATATATATATATGTGTGTGTGTGTGTGTGTGTGTGTGTGTGTGTGTGTGTTTACATTGTATATCAGACGCTAAAAGTCTGCCTCATTCTACCGAGCGCTGAAAGGTAGAGGTAGAATCGCCGACTGATGTCAGTTCGGTCGGGTTTCAATTCTGCCTAAATGCAATCGGATGTCAAACCGTACTGATGAGCTGTGATAGAGCGAAACAGATCTGTCTGCGGATGACTATCGGTTTGAGCACTCTAGAGGAATGGTAGACTGAAAAAACATTAGCTAGACTAGCGTCTACGCATCATTCATTCAGTACAGAATTAGAACACTCTTAGCTACTGGCGTGCGTTTACATGGTATATCACACGTTAAAAGCCTGCCTCATTCTACAGATAGCTCATAAATAGAACCGCCGACTGATGTCAATTCGGTCGGGTTTTAATCCTGGCTAAAAGCAATCGGATGTCTAACCGTACTGATGATGCAGCGAAATATGTCTCTCTGCGGATGACTATATATATATATATATATATGTGTGTGTGTGTGTGTGTGTGTGTGTGTGTGTGTGTGTGTGTGTGTGTGTGTGTTACAGTAAGAGTCACCCTGTACACGGTGCAGGGTCCACTGGTGATAGAGGGTTACGTTAAGGGGTAGTTTATATGAATAAGAGGGCAGGGTAACGGTTAACTCTTGATTTGAACAGATTAAGATTGTCGTGAAAGGTCCTCTAAGGAATCTGTTCCACAGAGAATTGGTTTGCGGGAAGAAGTTGTTCAGGTGGAACTTACTTCTTACCAATGGAATACGGATATGTGGTTTGCGACAATGTGAGTGGCATGGTTTTTGAAGATTAGACCTGGTGTAACAAAAAATTGTAGTTCGTCAGACCACTCTCCAGACAGACGCGTGAGAGGCTAGCTAACTACCTCCTGTGAGATATGCCTGCTACACACTTACCAAACCAGTGCCGGATATGACTTCTGTAAAAATTAGTGTGCTCACCATGTGGCATGTCTTCGGCGTTTTAACCTGAAGCCTGCCTCTCTCCAGGAATAATATAGATAGCCACAGCTAAATACGTACTGCATATAAACCCCAAGTATAGACCAACCAATGAGGATAGAACCCACTTCGCAATAGTAATTGCTTACAGTACAAGGTTGCTAATGATTATTCGAAAGCAAAGGGCATCGATAATATTTTGCAACGTTATTCAAATTAAGTCCTCCACTACAAACGGTCACTCGAGTTGTTATTGAAATCGTTGAGAATATATAGCTTCGTCGGCTGTGACGTCATCAATCAGCCACGATAATATCAGTGAACCATTCAAAGAATTCGATAGGAGATGAATTGACAGTGAAAATCTAGCAAAGAGAGATGGATAGGTACGGGGCTGAAAGCCATGAAAAGTCAAAGACGGAATGAGGTAACAGAGAGGTGGACGGTAAATGGACAGCGTATTTTTCAATTTAGAACTTATCAGCTTTCTCATCTAATAGATGTCTACGATGTCGTGCACGAATATTCTTGAAGTTCAGACATGACAGCGGCACGAATTAAATGCTTTTAATCAGACAGTTAAAATCTGCTTAACACTCATAAGCTTACACTACAAGAGAAACGAACTACATACAAATTCACACACATCTATCAGTCTCCACGATCGAGCGCTCTTTCGCCTTCCCTCCATATTGATTATATACCATTGCCACTTACCCCCCCACACACACATCTGTCTGTTTAATTACATTATATAGTTATTATAGTTTTCGCATAAACTGTCGTACACACTGATCAAATTCCTCTCACACCCACTCTCTTTTTCTTTTTTCCTCTCTTTCATTCTTTCTCTCTCTCTCTCTCTCTATCTCTATCTCTCTCTTTCTCTCGCTCTCTCTCCCCCTCTTTCTCTCTCTCTCTCTCTCTCTCCCTCTATATATATATATATATAGGATTAATGCTAATATAAAATTTGCAACTTTTGATTTGTTTTACTTTTGTTTTTTATAAACATTTCACCCCAAACAAAGCTGGACCAACATTGGTGCGCAGGGAGTTACACTGAGAGAAAAAAAAAAACAAGTTACAAGAGATGTCGAAGAAAGGATACGAGAAGGATTGTAATCAAGGAGATAGAAAATGACAATTGACATTGCATTTAAACTTTTGGAGATTGAAGCTATCAGGGAAGCAAGCAATCGGAAGGGAGTTCCACAAAGAGGAAACTTAGATAAATAATGTTATTTTTACCATCCCAACTCTAGAGAGTTTCGTAGATGAAACCTCCAGCAATCACTCTGTCCACTCTTCAGGAGATGCCAGCAAGATATATATATATATATATATATATATATATATATATATATATATATGTCCGGTGAAGAAAACCAACAGAGTTAGAATCCAGAGTTTTACTGTTGCCTGATGATGAGATAAAAGCTTTAAATCTCGAAACATAAAGATTTTCGTGTCGCAATATAAATTAAATTAATTCTAGATAATAAAAAAAACAAATTTAATTATATATATATTTTTTTTTTAAAGTCAACTGAAATATTTTATTAATGTTTATTTTACTTTAATTGTGAAAAAAAATCGTCTTTGATAAATGAATAGCTGAAAAGGATCGAATATGCATAAATGTGAAACAGATTTTATACACTTTGTGTTCAGAAAAGAAAACACATGTACAGACATTTGAGAAATGAAATAAAAAGTTTAATCGCAGTCCCTTCTCAGACGACTTTAGCGAAAAATTGTATAAGAAATGGACCGCTGCCAAAAGATAGAATTCTCACACATATATATATATTCTCAGGTATAAAATGAAAATAATTTCAACTGCCTTGATAAAGTCCATAAGTTGATGAAACTCTTCGGAAACTTACAGTTTTCCTCTTGTCTCTGTTTTATTCATATAAATGGCCCAAAAGCGCTGGATGGTTTCTGTGACTAAGAGACGTGAACAAAAAAACCTTAGAGAGTTAAAGGGAGATAACTGATACTGAGACATCTGGAAGACAAATACATTAAGTTCTAAATTCATTCTAATTATCTGAAGAAGGTCGGAGAGTACAATTGCCGAAATGTTGTGAATATAGCAACAAAGATGCGGACAACAGTCCGAAAAATGCAAACTTTGAGAATTATTAAAATACCTCATCTTAGTAATATGAATAAATATCTTTCAGATTGTAAACAGCTTTTATGAGATAATAATGACTTTAACGATACAGGTCTTACTAATTAACCTATAGCTGGTGGGAGGAGACTTGGATTTATACTTTTCCCAATGTTTTAGTAAATAAAATGAATCCAAAATGAAATTTTATCTCGGTTTTACGATTAAGAATTCCGAACCATTATCTACCCATCTAAGTTCACACACACACACACACACACACACACACACACACACACACACACACACATATATATATATATATATATATATATATATATATATATATATATAAACATTTCTCGCTTCTGTGATTTACGCATTACTCTCTAGTCACAAATCAAATTCCTCAGCCACCTTCAAACTTTCAAAAGCCGGTTGGAGATCGAAACTGACATTGCAGAGTTCTTCATTTCAAAACCAAAATAGTTTCATCTTAATGGAATTAATCAGCATAAGAATAGATGGAAAGAAGTCATAGAAAATCAGGGAATGTACATTAATGGTTAAATTTTGATTAAATACAACGTTTGATCACTTGTTTTCTTTATCCAAAAATCGGACAGAACTTATGAGATGACCTGATATATATGTACAAATACATATACATAGATCTTTATTATAAGAGAGAGGATATATATATATATTGGCAACTTGTCTTTCATAGCTGGTAGTAAAGTTTAATAACTGGTAGTAAAGAGAATGAACTGAACTGACTTTGCCTCGCTATTGTCTCTGTAATGAAATGAACCGACGCTGCCTCACTACTGTCTCTCGGTCTATGAGCGTGTCAGGAGGAACACACACACGCACACACACACACACACACACACACACACACACACATATATATATATATATATATATATATATATCCTCTCTTTACTGTCTATGAACGTGACAGGAGAAATATATATATATATATATATATGCTCTTCCTATATATATGTTATTGCAAATCGCCTGAGTACACCACATGATAGAAACCTAGGTCGCTTAATAACTCGGTTACAAATAAAGAATATTCAAAAGTTCTGCAAAATAATAGTATTGAACACTTTTTAATACAAATGTGTGCCGGGCTAATTTTACTATGACAAAAAAATAAGTAATTAAAAAATCAATATATATATATATATATATATATATATATATATATATATATATAGACCGTTTTGTATTTTTGTATATATATATATATATATATATATATATATGTATATAAGGTGTTTAAATATAGGGTCAATAGACACCTACTATCACACTAACTCCCAACCATTCTTAGAACACTCTCATCTACCCAACCCTCACCCACCCTCTGACATTTCCTATATTTAATCATCCTTTCTCCACTCTACGTAGCCCCCTGCGCAGTAGTGGCAGTGACATGCCTTGCTCGGGGTGAAACGCTTATAAAATATATATATATATATATATATATATATATATATATATATATATATATATATATATATAACGGTCTTTATTATAGTAGAGAGGATTCATAATTATGTTATGTGTGTGTGTGTTCTTTAGACTTTAAATGCGTTCAACCACACTACAATATTAGAGACTTCAAAGGTGGATGCGTATTGTTGATATGTGTCCATTTAGAACAATTAATGTCTTCGTCATGGGCTCAATGGATTTGTCAAAATCTTTCTTGACTACTCTCTGGAACTTAACCAAAGTGCTTAGAGGGATTTATTTTGATTCAAGTAGATATTGCCAATTATTGAGGGTTTTAAATGTATTCGAATTTACAGTGGCCATTCTGCTTATAATCTTTGTTAATTTCATTTATCATGTTAATACCAGAAATGACTGTCACTTGTCTATACATTTACTCTTTATTAGAATGACAGAATAGATGAGCCTGTGCCAAATATGACCTAATCTAATACGTTTTCCGAGTGTTATGTTGTCTTGAACGTGACAATTTAGTTCATAAAATGTAATGATATGCAAAATAACTCCCTAATCTCTGGTTTTATGATTAGCATTCTTATTGAAATATATGAAGTCAACAGCTCTCATTATTGTATTATCTGGCCGGGAGTTGCTCAACCTTAATTTTCTACCCTAGACATCGATAATTTTTGTCTTTCTAGGGGAGTGACTTTTCCACAATCTTTCGTAATTCGAATAATGTGCCATTTCTGGTCGGATACTCCTACTATTCATCCTGAGGTTCACGACAAAATTCTAATAATCTGCAATATAATCGATTGTGACTTTTCAGCTCACTTTCAGTAACTTTATCACCGACGTGATGTGGCTTCCCTTTGTCTTTTCTACAAGTATTTTCATGGCAACTGCTCTGACGATCTTTTATTTCCGGTACCCCGATCACTTCTATTTACGCGTACATCAAGGGTCTATCCTTTCACCGTCGAAATAGTTAAATGTAACCGCGTCTTTTACTCTAACAGTTTCTTTTCTCGCACTTCTCGTTTATGGAATTCACTTTCATTCGCTTGCTTCCCGGATAGCTACAATTTCCAAAAGTTTAAATGCGACCTCAATTGCCATCTTTTATCTACTTCATTCCCATCCATCTCTTATCATTTCTTCGACATCCCCTGTATCTTTTTATTCTCTCACGTAGCCCCTGAGCACCAGTGGTATTTCTGCCTTGCTTGGAGTGAAGTAATTATAAAAAACAAAAAAGAAAACGCAATGTCGTAAGCCTTTTCATACCCTACCTATATTTCTATGACAAATTTTCATCTTTCAAACTTGACAACTTGTTTTCAGAAGTTAATGGATTGTCAGTGTGTGCTTCATTAACAAATAATAAGTAAAGAATGTTTTCCAGTAGAAATTCATGGTCGTAGATTTTCTGCCAAAATTGCCGTTATACACATCAACATAATTAGTACGGTGATTAGTAAGTTATTTCGCATGACAAGCGTAAACAAGCCACATTATATCGGCCGCTTGTAACAATAATTTTAAAAAAACAAATGTTTCCATTAGTTTTAAGTTGCACCAGTAAAGAGCTTTATGGGCATGAAATGCAATACTTCTTCCAAGGAGTGGACTTACACTTATTTCCACCGTATTCCAAATGTAATGAGAAAGCTCCACTCAGCTTTTCTCCCCAAGAATCTCCACTCAAAGAATAAGCTTCACTGTACTCTAAAATCTTAACCTCTTTAGTCAAGGTTCACTTGTTATCTATCCTCCTTATCCTCACTTCTTACCCCCTTCTTTCATTCATATCCTTCCTTTTATTTCTCATAACCATACAGAATTTGATATTCTGCCGCCTCCACAAGCTCAAGAGCTATGGTGCCTTTAGCCGTATAGTTAATTTAATCCAATCCTTCTAGGCAAATCGAGTAATGAATGTCATGTTAGACGGCCACAGTTCTAGATCATTTTACATGAATGCGGTGGTCACCCAGAGTCCGGTCCTTGTTTCTATATTACTTCCTGACTTCATTAATTGCCTAGAAAACATAATATTTGCACGACTACCAACTACAAACAATCGCTTAAAACATTACATTGCTTCACCATACTTCTACGCGTCCATTGTTCAAGAAACAAACCTATGTCTACAAATACATAAAAATAAATTAAATGATTCTACTTCTAAATAATATTCTAAATAATTCATATCATAATAATATTTTCAATATTACATAAAATATATAACATTTTAATATAAATAATATTCTAAATAATTCATATCATAATAATATTTTCAATATTACATAAAATATATAACATTTTAATATAAATAATATTGTAAATAATTCATATCATAATAATATTTTCAATATAACATAAAATATATAACATTTTAATATAAATAATATTCTAACTAATTCATAATATCATAATATTTTCAATATTACATAAAATATATAACATTTGAATATAAATAATGTTCTAAATAATAACGAAACATTAATAATATAATACATACGAATAAATAAAATCGTACCAATTTTCACCTTTAATGAAAGATTCCGACCGAATTTTTTAAAAATCAAGCTATGTTACGCTGACCCAAAAATACTTGACGATAGCATGTTTATATGATCGCTAACTTTTGAACGATTGAATCGGAAATGTCTATAAACAACTCATTCGCACACATACACATATACACTTATATTAACTAAAGTTACGGGCCAACAAACTCACACATTCAGACGTTTTACAATCTTAAATAGATACGCTGATGACACAAATATTTACTCCTGTCTTAACTGGGGCAAGAAATGACTTGTAAATTCTGTCGCCTCCAAAACGAAACTGCTGTCTTTTAATTATCATAGAGAATTATATTTGCCTTTCATCAGTATGGCTGATGCAAACTTCTAAGAGAGTAATTAATTGCGTCTTCTTTAGTCTCACGTTTTCTACCGACATGAAGTTGAGCGATTATATTAAATCAATTGGTAGGTCTGCAGCAAAAAAAGGTTGGTGCACTCTGTCATGTCAAATAATTTTCCGGGTAGAATCTATATCATGCATTTACATGTCGTCCATGCATTGAATATTTTTGACACATATGGTTTGAGATTTTTGCTATGTAGTTAGGGAATTTTGATAAAATTAAATTTGTTACACTGTTTCATACCAAAATGTTTTTTCTCGTCAGAATTTTTCTCGCCTATAATTAATAGTAAATTTTAATTTTCGTAAATGATACTAGATTTTTTCTTCTTATACGTGTCGTGTTCTTTTAAGACGTTGTGATCATGGCTTTCCACAATTTCCTATCGTTTGTAACTCCTAATAGATTTTTTCTTTTTAACTCTCTTAAAACTTGTTCGGTCATTCATTTAACCCAAGCTCTCTATATAGGTTTTACGTTGTTTTCCTTTCTTCCTCTTGCATTTAAATCTGTCCAGTGAGTATCAAATTTTCTAAACCTTCTTTCCTGGTCATGTGCCCTAGAAGTTTCAGCTGTTATTTCCCGATTTTAGGCATATGTTTCTTTTTTATTTCTATTTTCTCTAAAACTTCGTTTTTGCTCACATGTTCAGTCCATGGTATTCTCAGTCTCCTTCTGCAGAATCATGTTTCTCTTGTCTCAAGCCTCTTCTTCATATTTGAGTAGATTGTCCAGCATTCACTGCAATACAGAACTGATATTACGCAACATTTTCGTACTCTTTTATTTGTTTCAATAAAGTCTTTGTTTCTTAATACATTGTTTAGATTTTGGAAGGTATCTTTCGCTATCCCAAGCATCTTCAGATTTCAGTGTTGCACTCTCCGTACTCTGTTAAAATTCTTCTGAGATATTCACATTGTCTTACTTGTATGATTTGTAATTTGCATATTGAGCTGTTCTGTTTGCTAACAACCATGTATCCTGTCTTCTTTTTCTGTTTTCTTTACGCTTCCTATTCACTACCTTCTGTAGGAATTCCTGTAGTTTCCTTTCAGTGTCTGCTATCAGCACTGTGTCTTCTTCATATAGTATATATTAAGATTGTGGTCGCCAGTAATGAATCATGGTATGACTTAGAATCACTCCACTCTATAAGTTGAATTACTCTGGTGGGGAGACGAACCTTTGTCTTACACCTCTTTTCATTTTTGTTTATTTACTAATTTCATTTATTATCCGTATATAATGGGTTCACTGCCAGTATATGTGGGCATTAACGGGTTAAAAACAGTGGTTAAAGACGTAAAAGAAACGAACCTACTAAGTTTAGTAAACATCGCAAAGGGAAATATGCAAATTGGACAAAAAAGTATATGGAAAATTATTTCAAAGCATAAATCTTATTGATGAATATATAGCGTGGTGAAGCAAACCTTGCAAATTTGCTGTGACCTTCGAAAATCGCTGATTATTCGTAAACAGAAAATACAAAATCATATTAACCAAACTCATAGATAATAGAAAAGTGCACAATTTATTCAATATGCCTTCCATTAATTTTCAAATTTAATCTCAATACGACAGGAAGAATTTGCGCAGTACGAAACCACGACATTCTTGTTGATTTTGACCAACGTATTCGTAATGCCATCTTTAGGGGTGCGGACATTGATGTGGTAGAACGTGTTGATGTCTTAATCGAAAACGCCTCACATGTTCCCAAAGGTTCCCGCTCGAATTAGAGAAGAACAAGAAATCCGTTGGCAAGTAAATTAGATTTGCCCATCCTTTGCACTTTTTTAGTTCCTCACTGCTACGTTCTGTTTTCTAACCACTGGCACCGATTGATGCATTCCAAGTACTCTGACAGTGATGGGTTATTCAAGGAGGATAACGCACCGTGTGATCGCAGCAAACTTTCTCAGAATTATTTTGAAGAACATTCTAGAGGTTTCTTACGGGTGAGCATAATCTAAAACTTGTGGGATGTGGCTGAAAAATCCATCAGTAAGAAAAATTCCTGCACCTACAAATAACAGGAATTTTTGTCAGCTTCCCAGACATGTGGCTCAACATCTCTCAAAAGATCGTGCTATGTTGAATAACTACACTACGCCATACTATAAATTGTCATACACGATACTAGATTTGTATCACTTGACCTTTGGCATATCAGTGAATAGCAATTTTCTCTTTCAACTATTATTCTCTCTCACTGTCGTTCATATTTGAATGATTCTTTGGTTTGTTTTTTTACAGTTTATCAACCTTATTCAACATCCGTCATATTTATCATGCGATTAAAATACTTTGAGTCAGTTAAGTGCTGTACGTGATACACGCTTGGACGATCATAACATTTTCAATCTATGACTGACGAGACAGAGTATTTTCCCGCAGCAAGTTGCCATTTATTTCTCCGGTAGACTGGTTGCCAACCAAGGCTATAAAACACAATCTGTTTTGCTATTCAACGAATAGCTGAAGGTAGAAGAGATGAATTAATACCTTTCCCAAGAGTATTTGTGAGTAAGTGAATGCAAAGAATTTAACTGAAATTTGAACTCGGCTCTTTGATTTCCCATTCCAAGCCACACCGCACACTGACTGAAAATACGTTACAATACCCATAACATGCAAATTGTATTGATTGATCCGTTTTTTTACGGTTTATCAACCCTTTTAGGTTAACTAAGGCTAAAACCTATTTTGAGATTATAAGAATATTTTGGAAATAATAACGATTTATTGATACAAGCTGATGACTATATCACGTTGAAACACCAGTTCTCGTACGATCACCGAATTTAAGTAACTTCGAATTTGGTCAGTACTTAGATAGGTGACCATTTGGGAATACCAGGTGCTGTAAATACCCACTGGGTGCAAGTTCAGTGAAGAGGATGGTGTAGGCACCTACAAGACCAGAAAAAGAAAAAAAACTATCAAAGGGCGGAAGAGCTCCTATGAGCCAACGGCCTCCACAAGCAACTAGCTATAGTTTAAATAGTCTTCACTAACCTGCATTGCCAAGCGTGGCGAGTACGGCACATCCTCTGAATTAACGGACACCCTTACATGGTCGTGCCTGGCAAAGAAAAGAGAAGTGTGGAAGTCATCCAGAGAGCGATTCCTCAGACGAGATTGAAAAAAACTACATCCAGATCCAGATACAAGTCCAACTAATTAACCTATAACTGGGGGGAAAGGTGGATTCATATTATTTCAAAGGTTTTGGCGCGTAAGTGAATATAACGAACACTATTCGGTTCTCTAATTTCCAATTCCGAATTATTATTATTACACCACCGCCATCCAAGCATAAAGCTGTCATTCTTCTAGGTACTAACCAGGGTTGACGTTGCTTAACTTAGGTGATCGTACAAGAACCTGTCTTTCTACGTGATATGACGTAAGTCTAACTCTCTTTCACTTTCTCACTGATTTATTTTTATTCCTTCTCTCTCTCTCTCTCTCTCTCTCTCTCTCTTTCTCTCTCTCTTGTTGTCCATATTTACTGTTTCTTTTTCACTCTTCTTTTATTTTTCTTTCTATTTATCTCTCCTTCTTTTCTTATTCTCCTTCATTTTCTCTCTTTCTTGTCTTTCCTCTTTTATTTCTATCACTTTATTTGTTCTTTTCTTCCGTTTCTATTCAGTTTTATTTTCCCCATATTCCTACTTTTCTTTCTTTCTTTCTTTCTTTCTTTCTTTCTTCCTTCCTTTCTCAGTCTTGCTCTTTCTTATTCTCTTTTTCTCGCGTGGTTGTCTCTTTTCATTTTTATTTTTGACTCTTATATTCACTCTTTCTTTTTTCTGTTTCTCTTTTCATTTAAATTTTCCTCCCCCTTTTTACTATATCTTTTCTCTTTTTTATTCTGTTTGTATTTCATTATATCAATTTCTCTCTTTCTCTCTCTCTCTCTCTCTTTCCACCCTTTCTTTTCATTATCTCAATTAATCTTTCTCCTTTTCTCTCTTTTTTTATTTTTTTCGTCGGGGTTTCTCTCTCTCTCTCTCTCTCTCTCTCTCTCTCTCTCTCTCTCTCTCTCTCTCTCTCTTCTGCCACTCTCTTTTTGTTTTTCTATATTTCCTCCATTTTACATTTTTTTTACTCTTTTCTTCATTTACTTTATTTTCTTTCTTTATTTCATTCGTCCTTTATTTTTTGTCCTATTTTTTCTTTTTTCTTTCTTCTTTCAATAGGATATTTATTCGTTATTTGTTATTTATTTTATTTTATTTTATTTTTATTTTTTATTTATTCCTTATTCCAGCTCTGTTTTCTTTCTTTCATACTTTCGTTTGTTAGTTAATCTTTTCGTAACTTTGCTCATTCTTTTTCATTCATGCCTCCGTCCTTCCTTTCTTTCTATTAGTTTTTATTTTTGTCCACTTATTTCCTAAACCATCTCACAGATATAATACAAAAAAAAATAATATTGATAATTTTCTATTCTCTTTGTTTGCAAATGTATCAATTTGACACTTCTGTTTATATCCTTCCGACCCTCTTATAAGTATCTTGACTTGTCACTTTTGTATTATTTTTTCTTCTTTTTTTTTTTCGAATCTTCCTTGTTTTCAGATCTCTCATCTTTCTGCCGTCGTCCATTCTTCGTGCACTGAAAAGACACATCGATCACTCTATACGCATTTGAAATCGTTTCATCACAGTATTTCCTCAACCAGAAAGAGAAAAAGTAAAATGAAAAATAAAATGTAATAAAAAATAAAATGAAAAACAGAAAAGTAAAAAAAAAAAGCAAGAACCGCTTCCTGCATTTTCGCCTGTTCGCTTATCTTTCTTTTCGCGCGAACCTCAATTACTTCGCGCCACTAAACTTTTTTGGCGCGAAACAACAA